>CM031378.1:105316823-105916823 GCA_018208015.1 Medicago ruthenica | reverse complement strand
GATGTAATTCGTTTTAACATAAAACATGAACACCCAACCTTGATCACAATACATTGTCGGATGACATCTTTGATATATCTCATTGTGGAACACATATCTTTACTCGCCTAATCTAAATTTACATATATTATTGCATTAGATTATTCGTTATTTTTTTACTCAATTTTTACATTGTGTACAATCTTAATGGGTGTAAAAAGTGTCGGTTAGTTTTTTGTTTGTTTTTGTTTTGAGTAAATCACCATTTTAAGGGGTGCATATGCTCTTTAGAGTCAAGTGAGATCTCAAATACTTTGTTTGACTTTATTGGACAATCAAAATTATCAAAAAACAATTGAATGAATGATATTGACCCTAAACCGAGTCCATTGGAAAACCCACAAGAGAGAATTCCGATCTCATTTTAAGTCCTGAAATTGTAAGTGTCGGTCAACATCAGACCTCAAATTTACTAAATATCATATTTGCTCCCCAAAACTTGTCTAACGTCAATCAAAATACTCACTCTACCAAATAACTCTGTTAGAGGGACTGACGTGTTATGTTAAGTAAACATCATGGCTTGTCCAAATTTCCATGTCACACATATTCTAAAACGCAACTTTCACATTGCTTAAAAAGTTAAATTTTAAAGTGTAAAATCCTCATAAGTGTTAAATGGAAATGGCATTGTTGGTTTGCTGAATCTCTGTGTTTCTTGTTGGAGGTCCCCCATGTGTTTGTTAGTTTGTTTCTTAGGCCCTAATAAATTTGATATTACTTTGGCCCTTAGTTTGCTTGAAGAGAAATAGGATAGAGAGAGTAAGAGAAGAGAGAAATAGAAGAGAGATAGCAAACTTCTCTTGTTTGGTTGGCAGAGAAATAGAGAAGAGAGACTCAAGATTAATGGGTCCCACACCTTTTACAAATCTCCTCATCGGCGAAGAAATGAAAAAGGGAAGCTTGTTTTTTTGTTATTACCTCTATACCCTTGATAAACACCCCTTTTCTAATGCGATTGCCATGGACTTCACCATCCGCTATGCAACTTCATGTATTGAGTTTTTTTCTATATATTTAGTATTATTTATTATTTATTTATATGTGCATGTAACTTCAATTAAAAAAAAGCCCAACAGTGCTAGTTTGTACAAAATCTAACATATATTAAAAGAGACTAATACAATCTAAAATACATTACTAGATAAGTGTATTAATTAAATTGAAAATAGTTTAATTACATGAGTTATTCCTTTTTTTAAATTGTACTAGTAATAAACAATAACAAATTTTGATAATACAAAAATGTATTATAGTTTTTCAGTTCTAGGGTACTTTTGTCTTTTCAAAAATAATCACACTTCTTTCTCTTCTATTTCTCTCTTCTTTCTCTTATATCAAACAACTCATCAAATCTATTATATTTCTCATCTATTTCTCTCTTCTTATACTTACTCTCACCAATTTCTCTCTTGACACTTTCTTCTTACAACCAAACACACCGTTAGTGTTTGTTAGTTTCTTTTCTTGTTGTGTATGATCCTCCTTCTAAACACGGTGTAGCTCCTTTAATTAGACCGTGATTCCTAAATAGATTGAGCCTTGGCCCGGTCCGAAATGTACTATACATCTTCTAGTTGGACAAAGTGTAAATACTAGAAGTCACATGAAAACTTTGATAGTGTATAGATGAGTAGGCAACTTTTCCTTCTTCTGCTTCACAAGTTAAGATTCCACAAAGTACCTAGAAAGAGTGGTTAGGGGTGTTTATCTTGGGAGAATTTATTCTTGTTGCTTTTCAATGTTCCACATCCATTCGACCATTCCTTTGGAGCTTTACTTATTTTGAGACTAACGATTTTGTTAATACGTTTACCATTTGTGCAATGGGTGGGCTGAAGTATTGGAACAATTCAATTGAAATCGGATGGCTCACATGTGTCTATTTTACGAAAAAATATTCAAAATACGTACTTAAAAGTAGTCACGACTCGTGTGATCTTCACATAACTATTTCAACTTCGTGAGTGCCTTACCCGTGTAATTTCTCGATTTTCATTCAACTGTTCAAGTTTACACTTCGCACATCTCTTAGGCGCAATTGTACACATTGAGCTTTGAGATACTTGTAGCTAGACATGGATTTGGATTCTCTGAAGTTGCAATTCTAGCTTTCGTAGATCTCAATTGTTGGATGAAGGTTGAGCGATTAGTTACGTTTTAAATTCGACTTTAAGAAGACAATTGACAGAATACAAGTTATCCCAAGGCATTATTCCAACCTCCTCATTCTGATATCTATAAATTATTCTATTATTTTTGTTTTTTTAGTTTGATATTGGTTAGACAAGTTGCAAATACCATTAAAGTGTGTTTTCACATAAGTGAGAAGTTTATATTGTCCAAATTGTCCAAACCAATTATACTCAACTCATGTGCTTATACACTTTTGCTTGTCTTTGTTTGTTTGATACTACTCTTTATAATTTTGCAATAGTCCTTTTTATCCAAATCATACATACTTCGTGTCGTGAAGACAATTTGGAAAGAAGAATAAAGGGTAAAGTATATTCAGACAAGTTGATCTACTTTCATTTGCTTCCTTCCAATGGAAAGAAAGGAATTACTTAGGACATCTCTTCATCCATTTCATTATATAACTATCCAGTTTTTGGATTAGAGACATCATAGCTCATTTACTAGGACTAGGAGCATTTTTATGCAGCAGCCTCTCAACTTTGAGCACAGTGGTTAGCATCAAAAAGACAAAAACCAGCACAGACACAATACATATCACCAGCATTAACGCAGAGGCCATGCTACTTTTCACCTCATGAGCATATTCAGCACAAGCTAAGCCAAGGAATGTTAAAGGGAATGAGTAGATCCACCATGTAACGTTTAACCTTTTCATAGTTTTCTTGAACAGTGCTGGCCGGCAAGCCTGCATTATACAACCCTTAATCATTAAAATGAAATGGATGATTAAAATAACCAACTAAATATATATGAGTGGAATTTTGAACCTACCTGAGAAATAAAAAGGAACAAAGAGAGAAAGAACAGCATCTTTGATGAGATGAGAAAAGCACCTGAGATGGCTTTCCAAGCTAGACTTGCCATGCTTGGTGCAGCAAAAAACAAGAAATAAGCTGGCCTTAGCACTACAGGACACTGATTACTACTTGTTAGACGCTGATACAACGTCACAAATAGAATCAAATAATGTACCATTCCTAATGAAAACATTGAAATTGCAAACTCGTTCCAACCGATTTCTGTCATAACTTGAGCAGCAACCAAGTTCCCTATGACAGAAACCAGGTTGACAGGGTTTGCTACTACTGACAGAAACCTCTTTTCAGTAGTGAACCATTGTCCAAAAAGTTTTACATCAAGCAGAAATATTACAAAAGAAAATGCTAGACAAATAAACTCATAGTAACAAGTTCTCGGTATAATCCAAGGCGGTGATGCTTGAAGCATGAGAAGATATGAAATCCAAGGAGTATACATGTAGTTAACTCCAATATGATGTGCAAACTCATCCTTCACTGCATTAAAGTGCAAGATGCACTTGAGCATATAAAGAAAAGACAAGGTGGCTGCAATGAGTACTGCAAGACACCAAAGTAATAGATAAGCAACAGAAGGCATGAAATTAAAACCATGCCAAAGAGTTTGTGATTCATTGTTATGTTCACTTAAACTCTTCCATAGCAAAGCTTGAGCACCAAAGGAAACACAAATGAAAAAGTAGCCAGCATGGATCTTAGTTAAGAATGGTTGTGACTGTGAATGTGATGGCTTGGTGATTGGGTGGGAATGATCAATGTTTTTAGCACACACGATTATGTCAATTGTTGGGTTGATCGCAACCTCACCCATTCTATAGTTAAATATAGGAGTGATTCAGACTTTGATTTATATGGATAGGTGTTTCCCTCTCGTTTTGTCACTACCCAATTGAGCATATATATATATATATATATATAGTGCAAATTAAGTAGAGGATTTCACCAACATGGTGTTGCAAATATAGTAGATTTATCATTTGAGTCATTTAACTATTTTGTGAGGAGTTTGATTTCTGACTCGTGTGTATAAAAAATATATGTTAAAAGAGATTAATCATTTAAATGGATCTCAATTACTTTGAAAAAATATTAATCTTTGCAATTGCGAATGAGAATTAGTTTTTGCAATTGCGCACGAGAATATTTTGATTTTTTTAAATAAAAAAATAAAAAATTGACAATTTTGGTTCATAGTACTGAATGAAACCTCTTTAAGCAAGAGACATTGATTTTGAACTTAAAACAGGAAAAGCATTCCCCTCTAAAGTAAAATGTGAGAAAACTAAGGTATATTTACTTTAAATTTTTCTATGGTGGATTTTAAATTAAATGATCAATGGTGCATATAACCTTACAACTGTTAACTTTTTCCTTCTCCTTTGTGTGGATTTGTCGGGACATGTGGAAAACATAAAGTTTGGTTAGTAATTTAACAGAAAATTCCTTTGCATGCACTACCCACCGGAGCATTTTAATACTAAGAGCTGTCATTATATGCCTCCTGTTCCCTTCCTCTACTTAGGATAAGAAACACAATGAAGAGTTACATCAAATTCATTTTTGAATGGCTGAACTAAATTGAGAGGAATATGCTGTAGATAATATTGAAACCAAAATATGTGCAAAAGTTATCCTCCCAAACCAAATATAACATGTCTTTACTTATATATAAATGTTTTACTTAGGACCTAGTTGACAAAACTGGTAGTCCACAAGAATTTTTTTTTGGCGTAGTGAGTTGTTTATAAAGAAAAGTACATTTGCCATTGTATCAAGGATACTAGTTGAGGCTCGAACCCACTAGATACAAGGTCAATCATGCTTCGCTAGCTCCACTATTTTAACTAGGCATGGCAATGGGGCGGGGTGGGGACGGGTTTTACCTTCCCCGTCCCCATACCCTACTCTCATATACTTACCTGTTACTCTATCCATACCCAGCGGGGATGAAAAATCGAATCTCATCCCCATCCCCGACGGGTTCGGGTATCCCCGCCCCATCCCCATCCTTGCAGTGGATAATTCTTTTTAATAAAAATAAAAGTATTTTTCAACTCCGAGCGCAATGTTGTAATGCTTTATCTAACAAAGAGATGATGACGATCAATGACTATATGGAAGGAGAAGAGAGAGGCCGAGAGTGTGAGATATGGAAGGAGAAAAGAGAGAACTATGATAAATGAGTGTCGTCTGAAAGACTGAGACTCTGACTGTGTGAGTGAAATGATTTAGGATTTGAGTTTCTATTTATATAAAAGGGGTAATAAATTGATTTTCTACATTTCGGACGGGTTTGGGTATGGGTTCGGGGAGGGTACCTATATCCCTGTTACCCGTCCCGTACTCATGTTTTAAAATCGGGGAAAACCCAAACTCATACCCAAACCCAGTCAAAGCGGGGAAAACCCGTCAAATTGGGTTTGGTTTGGGCTGGTACCCGCGGGTATGGGTTTTATTGTCATGCCTAATTTTAACTTTCAATCCTTTGGAGTCAATTATTATCACTTTTACCATTTAAAAAATGTATCATATCAAAAATTGGATTTTTTTTTTTTAAATTTTTAACTTCAAATACGCATCACTAAGGAAACTCTACAAAAATGCTATAAATTGGTATTTAAAAAAGATTAAATAAGTTTTTAATCCCTATAAATATATCATATTTCATTTTAAACCCTACAAAATTTTCTTTAAAATTTTATGTTATCAATTTTAGTTCATATTTTTTAATGAAAGTCCACATAGCAAGTTCAAAGTGACTTTTTTATGTGTCATTGTTAAGATCTTAATTAAAATAATATTAACTTAATAATTTAACTGTTTAATCTTTAATTTTTAACAATTTATCTATAATTAAACATTAAATTGTTAAATTAAAGATTAAATAGGTAAGTTATTAAGTTAATGATATTTTAAGGTCTTATTAACGACATGTCATAAAAAAAGTCATTTAAAACATGCCACGTGAACTTTCGTTCAAGAGAAGGGACTAAAATTGATAGTAGAAAATTAAGAGAGACTTAAATTTAAAAGAAATTTATGTAGAGTTTAAAAACAAAGTTTGATCTATTTATAGAGACTAAAAACTTATTTAGCCCTGAAAACACTATACATTAAACAAATTTATAAGCATAAATATTATGTTATAACCTTGTCTATCAACCCACTTAAATTGTCCTAGTGGTGTTTGTTTGAGATAGTTCCTCTCAAGTTTTTTTTTTGGGGGGACTTGCCTATCAAGTTGTATGTTCATTTTGCAAATAGCGTTTTATTTTTGCATAACCCCATTTTAGCTATAATTACTCCTTTTGTTTAATTTGGATAATTGACATGTTAATTATGTTGGGACATGATTGAAATTCAGGCATCACATTGGATTAAGAGCAAAATCACATGAAAAAGAATTTGATCACAAATCTTTACTCAAAATAAGTATTTCTGTCATCTTCTAAAAAAAAAGTATTTGTGTCATCTTACTTATATGTTTCTTAACTATGAATTTTTCATTCAATGTTATAACTTACATTTAACATCAACAATTTCTCTTTCAAATGTGACTCCATTAATTCATCTATGTATATGCTCTCCTTAAACTAGGTTCATCCACATAAACTTGTACCGCCATTGAAACCCACCACCACATGAACAAAACATATGCCGAACCATAATTGTCACAAAGGCTTTCAACATAAGGAGTCTCTTAATAAGCAACTCTACATGTACGCGTATTCCAAACCATGCAGGCACTTTTACGTACACTCCAGGTACTTATGTGTGAGCAATTTTATCATAATTTTTTTTACTAAAGCAATTTTTTTTAAGGGTACTAAAGCAAGTTTATCATCATTACTATTGTTATTAATAGCTTTATCTGTGATGTAAGGGGGTCATTTAAACCATAATCCCTTTATCTGGGTTTGGAAGTAATTATCAATTTAAAAGCAATGTAACTAATATTAATAATATGTGATGACTACTCTAGAGAGAGCACGGGGAAGAATGGGGGCTGATAAGCTGCCTCAATTATATATTCTTCTCTAATATTGCTTGCAAAATAAATATTCAATTAGCAAGAATACTATGAATTTGCTTGATATATCTTAATGGGTGGTGAAGTATGTATGAACGGAGCAGATTAGAACCTCTCATTTTAGTGATTGTGAACTGCTTGAATGGTTTCTGACGTGTATTAATTCTCAAGTGGATAATTTATATACAATAAAATGTAGAATTAGATGGATACCCAACTAATTAATGACAATTTGCTAGGGATAACTGAACAGTGTAAATTGATGGACCCAACAATTAGTTGCAATAGCATAAAGAGCAAAAGAAAAAGCAGCGATATTCAAGCAATAGCCACTATTGTATATCTTTTTCCATTTTAACATGCACTGGTAGAACAATGATAAGATCTTGTATGCTTTTCCTAACTTAATAGGAGATTTCTTTTTTTAATAAAGTTAATAAGGAGATTTTAATTTGTCGTGGATTCCACTTAATTATATTAGTTTCCACTCATCAAATAAACAAGCATTAGAGAAAATCTTATCCTTTCATTCCCCTAAGTGACGCTTTAATAAAAAGTTGACCTTGCAAGATGAAACAAATTATAAATTTGGTGGAGAAGCTGTTTTTGGCGTATCAAAACATATGTTTTTATTTGATTCAATCAGAAACAGAAATATTTGGTCTCTAAAATAAAATAAAATAAAATAAAATAAATTGCCTAAACTCTCTCTGGGGGTGCATTCAACTGACTCGAGGATTGACTTGACCGAACCATTCTGATGTCAAAGACTTGAATGGGAGAATACCGATAATAACCAATTAAACTTTACATTAATTCAATTAAAATATAAACTCATAAACTACTTTTAGTTTCTACCTAATAAAATTGAATTGAGCCATCTTGTTGTAATGATAGGTCAATTGAAAATTGAAGGGATATTTGATGTATCAGGAGCATTTTCCAACACACAATTCTCATTTCTTCACACTGAAGATCTATGATTCAAGTTTAATTGAACACTTTACCTCTTTAATTTGTGGTTTAATTTTGGTTCCAAAACTATTAATCTTTACATTTTGGTCCTTTACATATGATTTTGTCTGTCAATTCGGTTTTCATCTGTTAACTTTAACTCCAAATGTCTAAAGTAAAAAACAAAATAATGTAAAAAAAAACTGAATTGAGTCATCTTTGACACTCAATAAGCTAAGTTCATTGATCAATGATGCGAATTTATATTAAAAGTCTGTATTATTTATTAGGGTTAAATGATGGTTACCCCCTTGTCATTTGGACGAGTTTTGATTTACCCTTAGTAAAAACAATAATTTGAGATTCCCCTTTGTCATTTCAAGATTATTTGGTTTTAGACCTTCGAGCATATGATTGTACAAATTTGATGAGGTGGCATGTTGACTTGGCTTTTTTACTTTTTTTTTTAATTAATTTTATTCCAGCTGCCTTTTTTTAATTTAACAATTAATTTAAATGATTAAAAATATTAAAGACTTAAAATAAAACACTAAATCTAAAATAAAAAAAATATAAAAAAAAATCCTCTTTGATCTTCTTTCACGGAATAAAAGGAGATAGATTGAATCTAGATCCCACAAATTGATACATTTTCACCTTCAAAAACAAATTCATCCAACCCACAAAAAAAAATTCAAACCCCAAATTTTGTTTTCTTCTCTTTCAAATCCCCCAAATTTTAATTTCTTCCATTGAATCTCACTCAAACTCCATACCTAATCACATGAAGGTACGAACCACATGAATTGAGTGTTTTGAATTTGTTGCTTTAATTTTTTACGGTCATTGAATTTTGGGTTATGGATTTGAGTGTTTTAACTTGATGATGAATTCATGATTTTTTAGTTGAATTCTGAATTTTGAAGATGAATTTGAACAACCACATGAATTGTTGATGAATTTGATGATGAAGGGTTTAGATGAAGATTTGGGTTGGAGTGATGAATATTTTGGTTGGGGTTGTTGAAGATGAATATAAATGTTTGGAGGATGAAGATGAAGGTTTGAATGTTTGAAGATGAAGATGAGGGAAATGATGAAAAAAAATATTTGTTTTCTTTTAATTTTTACATAAATTTATTTAATAATACAAAGGACATGTGGAAATAAAATAAAGAATTAAAAATGTTCACTCCCTAATTAAAAAACGATGAATCAATGTGTCACATAAGCTCACTTACCCGGTCAGATGACAGCAGGGGTGAAAACAAAGAATCTTAAAATGACAAGAGGGAATCTTAAACTTTTCTTTTTACAGGGTTGTAAATTAAAACTCGTCCAAATGATAGTGGGTAAAATTATTTAACCCTGTTTATTATTATTATTGAGGTAATGCTAACGAGTGCCCCAGAAGCACTCTTTAGGCATTTTAAATTAAACAATTATTCTTTTAAAAATTCGAATATTTCGATTTACAATGCATTGAATACATATATTTTCATAAATACTTACTGTTTATGGTCCTTAAAAAGTGTCACGGAAACCCTAGTTATCATTTTCTTTATCATATATAATGTGTAATGTATATCCTATTAAATTTTATCTTTTATTTATATTATTTATTGTGAGATATTGGAACGAACTCTAGGGTAGCTTCTGGTTCGACAGGGAATAAGCATGAGGTCGAAGATTGTTCGCATGCTGCTGTCGAAGTAGTGCGTGTTGTAGTCGAAGTTGTTCTAACATGCATTAGACGATATTGCTAGGTTTGTTAGCATATCGAATTGGGCCTGTTTGTTATGTCCAATTGTTTAAGTTAGCTTGTACCCTAAGTTAGCTTGTAATGGGTAATTGTGAAAAAGCCCATTAGTTAGTATGTTAGGTTTATTATAAATAGCATACTAGTCTCTCATCACTAACACGGCAAATCCTAATTTAGGGTGAGAGGGTTATTTGTTATTCTTGTAACACTTGTAATCTTGTTTCAAAGAGAAAGTAAAGAATAGCAGTTATAACCAATCCTTGTTGTTTTTCTTGTTTTTCATTCTTTTCCCTTACCCTTGTGTTTCTGAATCACCAGAGAAACAGTTTATACTTTGTTCTTGACATCGTTTTTTCACAACAAATTGGTGCGGTGAGCGTGGAGAAGATGCCTTCAACAAAGTATGAGATTGAAAAGTTCACCGGAGTGAACGATTTTGGTCTGTGGCGCTTGAAGATGAAAGCCCTACTGGTTCAGCAGGGTTGTTTAGAAGCTTTGAAGGGAGTCGCAGCCATGGATGCTGCGTTAACGGAGAAGGAGAAGACGGCCATGATAGAGAAAGCCCACAGCGCAATCTTGCTGAGCCTTGGTGATAAGGTTCTACGACAGGTATCAAAGGAGACGACGGCAGCAGGGTTATGGGTGAAACTTGAAAGTTTGTACATGACCAAATCGCTGGTAAATCGACTCTACCTGAAGCAGGCTTTGTATTCATTCAAGATGAGTGAAGACAAAGTGTTGGCTGAGCAGTTGGATATGTTCAACAAGCTGATTCTTGATCTGGAAAATATTGATGTAAAGATCGATGATGAAGATCAAGCGCTGTTGCTGTTGTGCGCTTTGCCCAGAACACATGCTCACTTCAAAGAAACTCTCTTGTATGGAAGGGAGTCCCTGACCTTTGAAGAAGTTCAATCAGCCTTGTATTCGAAGGACTTGAACGAACGAAAGGAGCATAAACCTTCGACTGTTGGTGAAGGTTTGGTCGTCAAGGGAAAATTCTTGCGAAAGGATGGTAAGTTCGACAAGAAGAAAGGTAAAAGTCAGCAGAAGTCTTACAGTGGCGAGGCATCTGGTATTCGATGCTATCATTGTAAGAAGGAGGGTCACACAAGAAAGGTGTGCCCTGAACGCCTGAAGGATCATGGAGGTAAGGATAATGGCAACGTAGCCATTGCACAAGATGATTTCGACTCATCTGATGTTCTTGTGGTTTCAAGCAGCGACTCAACGAAGGAGTGGATTATGGATTCAGGTTGCACTTGGCACATGACTCCAAACAAAGACGTGTTCGAGGAACTATGTGAGCAAGATGGTGGATCTGTATTGCTGGGAAACAACAAAGCTTGCAAGATTGCTGGTATTGGATCTGTGAGATTCAAGCTCCATGATGAGTCAATAAGGTTATTGGCTGAAGTTAGGTATGTACCTGATTTGAAGAGGAATTTGATTTCTCTTGGTGAATTCGACAAGAAAGGATATGTTTTCCATGGAGAGAAAAGTATCCTTAGAGTCATGAAGGGGTCGAAGGAAGTCTTGAGAGGCGTGAAGAAACAAGGCTTGTATGCCCTTGAGGCTGAAGTTGTAAGTGGTTCGACAAATGTTGCATCCACGAAACCTTTGTCGAAGACAGAAATTTGGCACATGAGATTGGGCCATGTCAGTGAAAGGGGTCTGGTCGAACTAGGGAAACAAAATCTGTTTGGTGGAGACAAAGTCGAAAAGCTGAAGTTTTGTGAACCCTGTGTACTTGGAAAATCTTGTAGAGTGAAGTTCAACAAAGGTAAACAAAGAACACATGGATCCCTTGATTACATCCATGCTGATCTTTGGGGGCCTGCAAGGTGTCCATCACATTCAGGAGCGAGGTACTTTCTATCCATAGTTGATGATTATTCCAGAAAGTTATGGGTATTCATCCAGAAGACTAAGGATGAAACTTTTGAGAATTTCAAAAGTTGGAAGACTCTAGTCGAAAATCAAACTGGCAGGAAGGTTAAGAGGTTGAGAACCGACAATGGCCTTGAATTTTGCAATAAGGCGTTCGACAATTTTTGTGCTGCCTCTGGTATTGCAAGGCACAGAACTACTGCAGGTACTCCACAACAAAACGGTTTGGCTGAAAGGTTTAATCGAACTATTTTGGAAAGAGTTAGATGCATGTTGACTAGTGCTGGGTTAAAGAAGGTGTTTTGGGCTGAGGCTGTTTCGACAGCAGCATATCTGATAAATAGATGTCCTTCGACTGCGTTAGATATGAAGACACCTGAAGAAGTTTGGTCGGGACATCCACCAGATCTCGAAAAACTGAGAGTATTTGGCTGCGTAGCCTATGCTCACATTAGGCAAGACAAGGTCGAACCTAGAGCTCTAAAATGCATGTTCATGGGATACCCTGAAGGAGTCAAAGCTTATAGTCTATGGTGCCTAGAGCCAGGTCACAGGAGGTGTATCACCAGTCGAGATGTAGTTTTCAATGAAGCTGAAATGGCTTTCGAGAAAACTGATGATGTTGATCGAAGTGCAGAAATTTCTGACGAAGAGCTGGAACAGGGAGAGATTCCTGTTGAGGTGGAGCATGTTGATGCTGAATTGCGTATCCCAGATGAAGTCGAAGAAGAAGTAGATACTGAGGAAGTTGAGGAAACTGTTGATGACTACTTGTTGGCAAGAGATAGGCAGAGAAGAGTCATCAAGCCACCTCAGAGACTTGGATATGCAGATCTTATAGCTTATGCCTTAATCTCTGCAAGTGAGGTTCTAGATGAAGAACCTAGAGACTATAAGGAAGTTCTGAGGAGTCGAAATAAGACTGAATGGCTGAAGGCCATGGATGATGAGATGAAATCTCTTCATGATAATAACACTTGGGAACTGATCGAGAAACCTGTTGGAGCAAGGTTAGTCAGCTGTAAATGGATTTTCAAAGTTAAGGAAGGAATCGAAGGAGTGGCGTCGAAAAGATACAAGGCAAGGTTGGTCGCTAGGGGTTTCACTCAGAAAGAAGGTGTCGATTTCAATGATGTGTTTTCTCCTGTTGTGAAGCACAGATCCATTCGAATGTTGCTTGCCATGGTGGCACAGTTCGACCTTGAACTGGAACAAATGGATGTAAAGACTGCGTTCTTGTATGGTGATCTAGATGAAACAATCCTGATGAGGCAACCTGAAGGGTATGTCGAAAAGGGGAAGGAAGATTATGTGTGCAAACTACAGAGATCTTTATATGGACTGAAACAATCTCCTCGACAGTGGAATAGGAGGTTCGACAAGTTCATGGCACGGATAAGTTTCATTAGAAGTCAGTTCGACCACTGTGTTTACTTCAGATTTCGACCTGGTAATTCATTTGTTATTTTGTTGCTTTATGTGGATGATATTCTCATAGCAAGCAGCAATGTCGAAGATGTAATGAGGGTGAAGGCTGAACTCAATAAGGAATTCGACATGAAGGATCTGGGAGCTGCATCCAGGATTCTTGGGATTGACATTCGAAGAGATAGAAAGCAGTCGAAATTATGCTTATCTCAAGAGGCATACCTACGGAAGATTCTCTACAAGTTTGGTATGTCGAATTCAAAGCCTGTTGTGACTCAGACAAACCCTCAATTCAAGCTGAGTATAGATCAGTGTCCCAGTACTGCATGAAGAAAGTTAGCTGGTTCTTTGATATTAGAGTTTGTTCCAAGGTGGAGATTTGTGAGATATTGGAATGAACTCTAGGGTAGCTTCTGGTTCGACAGGGAATAAGCATGAGGTCGAAGATTGTTCGCATGCTGCTGTCGAAGTAGTGCGTGTTGTAGTCGAAGTTGTTCTAACATGCATTAGACGATATTGCTAGGTTTGTTAGCATATCGAATTGGGCCTGTTTGTTATGTCCAATTGTTTAAGTTAGCTTGTACCCTAAGTTAGCTTGTAATGGGTAATTGTGAAAAAACCCATTAGTTAGTATGTTAGGTTTATTATAAATAGCATACTAGTCTCTCATCACTAACACGGCAAATCCTAATTTAGGGTGAGAGGGTTATTTGTTATTCTTGTAACACTTGTAATCTTGTTTCAAAGAGAAAGTAAAGAATAGCAGTTATAACCAATCCTTGTTGTTTTTCTTGTTTTTCATTCTTTTCCCTTACCCTTGTGTTTCTGAATCACCAGAGAAACAGTTTATACTTTGTTCTTGACATCGTTTTTTCACAACATTTATCTTTCACTCCTATTCAATTGCTCTCATATTATTTATATTATTTACGTAAATAAGAAATTACGAAATTCGCAGAGGAATAAAGACAGAAAGAAGATGGAAGAACCAATGTTTTTAAATTTAAGTTTTTTGTCTTCTCGTTTTTTTGTTTTCGTCCCTTTTTGAATTTAGTATTTTTGTTTTGGTCTCTCTTACTCTGCGACTAATTATCCACTTTGTCAAATCAACATCATGTGCCACGTCAATCTCCGTTTGCCACGTATATGTTTTTGTAACGAATGATGACGACAGAGACCAAAATCAAGAAGTTTAGAACTTCTAGAGTTTGTTTTGCAACAAAAAAAGATACAAAGACAAAATAAAAAACACGCAAACTTATGGAAACGATTTACCTATTTAAACCTAAATTAAATAGCAATATAACTATATCTATTTTTTTAAAGGAATATATATATAAAGGAAGAAATACCAAATGCACCGTTCAGACGAGATAAAAGATGATGAATTTTGTCTGTCCAAAGCGATGCATCCAACAATATCTGGTTTTAGAAATGGTGGTGGGTGAGTGGGGGTAAGTAACTCTCACTGATTTTTGAGAGTGAAGTTATAGTAATTAAACACATTTAAATTATTTTATTCATGACTTTACACTTATTTACCCGATCAAAATGTGACAGACAAGTTGCCCTTACCAAAGCATCCATTTTCTCCCGAACTTACTCGTACAACAAAGTTGAAGACACCTGGTAAAAAGGAAAACACATGTTGAATGCTCCACAGACCAATTCCATATATTTTCCACTTGTCATGTCTGTCGTTTTTAAGAACCACATGTAGCAACAAGACACAATCAATTTGCCAATTGCAATTATTAAATTTCAATTTCATATTGCATCGTCTCTCAAAAAAATTTCATATTGCAGCTATCCTAAATATACGATCCTTAGCAAATTAAAAAAAAATTAAGATAGTTAGTTCATGCATAAAATTTATTAAAAATTGATGTTATTTTCAAGTTGCAAAAGAAAAATGCAACATAATTACAGTTATGTTAGTTAAGAAATATTTAATGTTGAAATTTTGAATGGTCTTATGGAAAAAGGGCAAGAAAAAATAAAGGCTTAAATGCGCTTTTGATCCTCTTATTTTAACTTGATCGGAATTTTGATCCCCCTATTTTCAAAACAACTATTTTAGTCCCTTTATTTTACTTTTTTTGGGTTTTTTTTAATTTGTAGCGGTGTGTGTTGGCTAATTCAGTTTCCATGTCATTACTAACATTTTCATGTCATTTATTATTTAAAATACATAATACAAAACTAATTAAATTAAAAAAAGAATTAAAATAATAAAATTGAAAGAGATTTTGCCCCAATTAAAGTATAAACCCTAAATCCAATTTTGCAGAAAATCAAATTTAGAAACCCATCGTCACTCGTACTCGTAAACCCTCACCGGTTGTCGTTCGTAAACTCTCATCTACCGTTGTTTGTCTCTCTGCATCCACCCTCACCGACCTTGTGCGATTTTCTGCAATCTCTCGCGTTCTTTGAAAAAAAAATGGAGGGATGCAACAAAGAAGTGTAGTTCTTTGTCACGTATGTGGGTTTTATGTTAAGTGTACGTGGCTTTTGTGTTTACTGTGCCGCTCATACTACTTTTCATGGTCCCCCATGAATATCAAATTCTTGAAATTTTGTTATGGTGGTCGCTCATGTTTGCATTTAGAGTTGTTTACTATGTTGTTGAAGCGTGTATTCATGGTCCTATGACCATTAAACTGTGAATTTTGTAATTTTATTATGTAATTCAATTAATAAATGATATGGAAATGTTAGCAATGACATGAAAACTGAATTA
Organism: Medicago ruthenica; assembly: GCA_018208015.1. NCBI lineage: Eukaryota > Viridiplantae > Streptophyta > Magnoliopsida > Fabales > Fabaceae > Medicago > Medicago ruthenica. Next base: position 105,900,960 of record CM031378.1, on the reverse strand, counting down.
GTCAATACACATTGTCATGTCACCGCCACATCATTAATGATAGTGACAAGTCACTAAAATTGGTGGGGATTAAAAAAAACCCAAAAAAAGTAAAATAGGGGACTAAAATATAGGGGATCAAAATTTCGATCAGGTCAAAATAGGGGAATCAAAAGTCAATTTAAACCAAAAATAAATAAGAGTCTTATATTTGGAATGCGATATTGTTTTTAATGGTAAATGTTGGCAATTATTTGTTAGGTCAATATTTACTTCGTTCTAATTCATTTGGTGAAAATACATTATACTTTATTTTTTAAAACATATTTTCATTTTAACTTATTAATAAAAAAATGTAAAATGTTCGGTAAAAAAAAATATATAATGTTGTCCACAAGTTCTACTTCAACTGACGGTTGTCACAGTTGTTAGGCTTGAAGCCGGGGTTCGAACCTAGAATCCCTACTTGTTGTGTAAATTTTTAAGTGGCTACTGGTAAGATATCCGTGCATCCGCACTGGTACCTATTGGTGTGGAGGATTTATTTCAGTGTATATATATATATATATATATATATATATATAGTAAAAAAATAAATATTTAATTCAATGAATATTAGTATCAATGATAACTTGTCTCGTGTATAATAATTTTTTCTTATTTTTATCATGAACAACTTCTCCCATGTATGACACTTATTTTAAAATTTGTATCAATGACAATTTGTCCGGTATACAATATTTATTTTAAACTTTGTATCATTGACAATTTGTCATGTCAATTACAACTATTTTGAAATTTCTATCAGCGACAACTTGCACCGTTTATAATAATTATTTCAAAATTTTAATCATGGACAACCTATCCTGTGTTTTATAATTATTTTTCCCGTGTCTATTAAATTAATAACTATTTTTTAAAAAAAATCCTTTAGAAAAAAGAATTTTAAAATTTTTATCTTTGACTACTTACCCATGTTTAATAATTATTTATAACTTGTTATTATGAACAACTTCTCCCGTGTATAATATATGTTTTTAATTTTATTTAGCGATAATTTATCCCGTGTATAATAATTATTGTCTGATTTTTTCTAATGACAACTCTTCATGTGTATAATAGTTATTTTAAATTTTATATCAGCGAAAACTTATCCCATATTTTATAATTATTTTCAAATTTTTATCAAGTACAACTTGTCCCGTGTATAATATTATTTTAAACTTTACATCAACGACAATTTGTTCCATGTTTAATAATTTTTTTTTATTTGTAGCAACGAAAAATCATTTGGTGTATGATAATTATTTTAAAATTTGAATCAGTAACAACTTGCCCCGTGTTTAATAAATTAATGATTATTTTAAAATATATATTAGCGACTACTTGTTTTTGTTTAATAATTATTTTCATGAACAAATTGTCTCGTGTATAATATTTATTTCGAACTTTGTATTAGTGATAACTTGTCCCATGTATATTGAATTAATAACTATATTAAATTTTGTATCAGTGGCTACTTGGTCCGTGTTTAATAATGATTTTAACGTTTGTATATCAACGACAACTGCAGGTTTTTTAATTCAGGAATAGTAGTTATAGTATTGGTTAGTTGTGCAAGTTTAAGGTTGTTTGGTTGTTGTGTTGGTTTGCCATCGTTTTTTGATTGACATTAGTGGTTTTTTTGCCTAGAGAGCCTTGCAGACTATGTATGTTGTAATCTCATCATATTGCTGGACATGGTTATTGTGCAGTTCAGAACATGGCAAGTCTGTTTCTAGCCTGTTATATGTGGTTTTCCTCTCCTTTTGGATTCAAAGGTGGATGTCCAGTTTGTGTTTGCTCTGTTGTGGGTCTGATGTTGCTTTTCTACTCACTTTTTTGTTTTCGCCCTGTGTGTGTTTCAGTCCTGTGTTTTGGGTGACGGGTCTCATCCGTTTTGGGTGTTTGGATTAGGGGTGAGTGTTTAGTTTGTTGTGCGGTTGTTTTTCTAGGTTTTGGGTGATTGTGGCTTTTTTTTATCTTGTGTTTGTGGTTGTTTTTATCTCTTCATATATATAGTAATAGTGCTTTCATTTGTTGCACGCCTTGTGTGCAGATGCATGTGTTTAATAAATTTTGTTATTCCAAAAAAAAAATAGTAAAAACTAAATGAAACTCTCTATTACATATGAAGAGATCAAAATCAATTAATGTATATTATGTAATTGAATAGATTATGAATTTATAAATTGTTGTGCATTGTTTTTAATATGAACACTGTTGACCTCCAAGAAAAATATAACAATTTGGTTGCAAAACACAATACTATAATGCATGGCATAGCCGAGGTGAAAAAGGCGGCAAGAAAGGCTGGAAAAGGGTTCATGCAGCTGGAGAACTACTTGTCAGACTTCGAGAACCTGAACATGCAGCTTCTGTTGCAGAAGTAAAATCCCGTTTTATTTTTGAGTTACAAAAGCACATGATAACTTCTTAATTTCTTGAGCTTCGAAAGCTCCTGTTGCAACTTTTGGGGAGGATAACTTCATGATTTTATATTTCTTGTGCAGGATAATTTTACAAAAGTGCAGCAAGATAACGAAAAGCTAAAACAGCAAATGGATAAACTCAAAAGAAAGCACAAGATGGAGTTGATTACCATGAAGCAGCTGAGAGCAAATTACCAAAACCTGCATTGAAACAGCTATATATAGAGGTTTTTGATGTGGCATACAACAACGCAACTCATCCCAATCAAGATGCTGATCAAGCTTGGAGGGCTGAATTTGGAACAATATATCAAGAACATTAGTAAATAGATAGATCACTTTATATTATATTGCTTTCTTTAGGCTGTGTGAACAATTGGTTTGTGGAACTTGAATTCTTTAGATAATAGTAATAGCATTGATGGAATGAATGTTTTTCCTGCTTGAATTTTTCTGGTTGTGCAGAAGCTACGGAATGACTTAAGTGATATATATTATCCAGAAGCATGAAAGAATCTAAAACTTACAAGATTTTTTTTTTGTCTAACAAAAAGGCACCAAGGTAGAGAGATTAATTCAGGTAAAAAAAACATGTTAAGATGGAGCTGTCAAAAAAATATATAAGAGCTACCAAAATAATTCTACATGATGGAAGCCCGTGTCGAAGACACAAATTTGAATGGAATCATACACAAACTCTTCTTGTGTTATTAATACTAGTCGTTCGACCCGTGCGATCGCACGGGTCTGATGTAAATCAGTAAACTGAGTCAAGTATTTTTATGAAGTTAAGCAAGGTGTATTAAAAATATCATTATAATATATTATGTTGCAACACAGTCAATGAGATGAAAATATATATATAAGCACAACAAAGTGTCCATAAATAAACTAAAGTACATTCTGAAATAACAGTGTCTAAAGATCAGAGTCTGAAGAACAGTGTCTGAAGATCAGAGTCTGAAGATCAGAGTCTGATGAACAGTGTCTGAAAACTGGGAGTCTGAAGTATTTTGTTTACTTGTCTGAAAACATGAATTGAATTCATTTAAGCCATATCCGTGAATTGAGCTATGGTGAATTGATCGCACAAAACCACCTTATAAATGTGAATTTATTATGGCTACCGTAAAAACTGAAATGAATGAAATGCATTTGAACTTTGAAGAAATGATTAATCAACAATATGAATAGATGTATTGTGATTTTGACTTCTGTTGTGTCATGTGAAATCTTCTAAATAATGTATCATACATAAATTTAGATGCAGTTAATTTAGAAAATTTCTGTCACAGAGTTCAACAATATGAATTTAGAAGCTTTCGTCTTCCCAAACCTATTCTTCACTCTAATATAGATCAGATTCTGAAGATCAGAGTCTAAAGAACAGCGTCTGAAGATCAGAGTCTGAAGATCAGTGTCTGAAGATCAGAGTCTGAAGAACAGTGTCTGAAGAACAGTGTCTGAAGATCAGAGTCTGAAGATCAGAGTCTGATGAACAGTGTCTGAAAACTGGGAGTCTGAAGTACTTGTTTACTTGTAGACTAATCTATTTTATTTTTGTGAAGTTTCTGGATGTTGGTTCTTAAGCTAATCAATCCTATCACCCCATTTATTATTATAATTATTATTATTAATTATTATTACTACTATTATACCCTATTTTTAGTTTTCATTCTGAAGGTATCTTAGAATATAGACAAATCAAGGACATAAAGTTGAATACAGGTAATTGTATTATTAATCATCATGACGATGATATGCAAACTTAGATTCATATGAATAGACTAAAGTACATTTTGAAATATTTCTTTATATATTACATTTGATGTTATGTTTGTATCATCTCCCTCGTCATCATGAATCAATATCTTCAAGCCTTCCCTGGAAGTAACTCTAGACAGGGCAACATATAATTGCCCATGAGAGAAAACTGATTCAGGCAGATAGACTCCAACATGTTTAAGTGATTGCCATTGGCTTTTATTGATAGTAATAGCAAATGAAACAACCAGTGGAAATTGCCTTCGTTGAATCTTGAAGGGGATTCTCTTGTCAGATGGAGTCAATGATAACCTTGGGATGTAAACCTTTTGACCAATATTGCTTCCTGTTATGACCTTTGCTTCAAGGACGTACTTTCCCATTTTTGTGATAACCAATCTTGTTCCATTGCACAAACCCAAAGTCTGATCAATATTTCTCAACAACATTACAGGAAGATCAGAGTCCGAAGATCAGAATCTGAAGATCAGAGTCTGAATATCAGAGTCTGAAGAACAATGTCTGAAGATCAGAGTCTGAAGATCAGCGTCTGATGAACAGTGTCTGAAGATCAGAGTCTGAAGAACAGAGTCTGATGAACAATGTCTGAAAACTGGGAGTCTGAATTACTTGTTTACTTGTAGACTAATTTATTTTATTTTTGTTAAGTTTCTGGATGTTGGTTCTTAAGCTAATCAATCCTATCACCCCATTATTATTATAATAATTATTATTAATTATTATTACTACTATTTTACCCTATTTTTAGGTTTCATTCTGAAGGTATCTTAGAATATAGACAAATCAAGGACATAAAGTTGAATACAAAAGGTAATTTTATTATTAATCATCATGACGATGATATGCAAACTTAGATTCATATGGATAGACTAAAGTACATTTTGAAATATTTCTTTATATACTACATTTGATGTTACGTTTGTATCATCTCCCTTGTCATCATGAATCAATATCTTCAAGCCTTCCCTAGAAGTAACTCTAGACAGGGCAACATATAATTGCCCATGAGAGAAAACTGATTGAGGCAGATAGACTCCAACATGTTTAAGTGATTGCCCTTGGCTTTTATTGATAGTCATAGCAAATGAAACAACCAGTGGAAATTGCCTTTGTTGAAACTTGAAGGGGATTCTCTTGTCAGATGGAGTCAATGATAACCTTGGGATGTAAACCTTTTGACCAATATTGCTTCCTGTTATGACCTTTGCTTCAAATATGTACTTTCCCATTTTTTGTGATAACCAATCTTGTTCCATTGCACAAACCCAAAGTCTGATCAATATTTCTCAACAACATTACCGGAAGATCAGAGTCTGAAGATCAGAGTCTGAAGATCAGAATCTGAAGATAAGAGTCTGAATATCAGAGTCTGAAGAATAGTGTCTGAAGATCAGAGTCTGAAGATCAGAGTCTGAAGATCAGAGTCTGAAGAACAGCGTCTGAAGAACAGTTCTGAAGATCAGAGTCTGAAGAACAGCGTCTGAAGATCAGAGTCTGAAGAACAGAGTCTGAAGAATAGAGTCTGATGAACAGTGTCTGAAAACTGGAAGTCTGAAGTACTTGTTTACTTGTAGACTAATCTATTTTATTTTTGTTAAGTTTCTGAATGTTGGTTCTTAAGCTAATCAATCCTATCACCCCATTTATTATTATAATTATTATTAATTATTATTAATCCTATTTTACCCTATTTTTAGGTTTCATTCTGAAGGTATCTTAGAATATAGACAAATCATGGACATAAAGTTGAATACAAAAGGTAATTGTATTATTAATCATCATGACGATGATATGCAAACTTAGATTCATATGGATAGACTAAAGTACATTTTGAAATATTTCTTTATATACTACATTTGATGTTACGTTTGTATCATCTCCCTCGTCATCATGAATCAATATCTTCAAGTCTTCCCTGGAAGTAACTCTAGACAGGGCAACATATAATTGCCCATGAGAGAAAACTGATTGAGGCAGATAGACTCCAACATGTTTAAGTGATTGCCCTTGGCTTTTATTGATAGTCATAGCAAATGAAAAAACCAGTGGAAATTGCCTTTGTTGAAACTTGAAGGGGATTCTCTTGTCAGATGGAGTCAATGATAGCCTTGGGATGTAAACCTTTTGACCAATATTGCTTCCTGTTATGACCTTTTCTTCAAGGACGTACTTTCCCATTTTTGTGATAACCAATCTTGTTCCATTTCACAAACCCAAAGTCTTATCAATATTTCTCAACAACATTACAGGAAGATCAGAGTCTGAAGATCAGAGTCTGAATATCAGAGTCTGAGGAACAGTGTCTAAAGATCAGAGTCTGAAGATTAGAGTTTGAAGAACAGCGTCTGATGAACAGTGTCTAAAGATCAGAGTCTGAAGAACAGCGTCTGAAGAACAGTGTCTGAAGATCAGAGTCTGAAGAACATGGTCTGATGAACAGTGTCTGAAAACTGGGAGCCTGAAGTACTTGTTTACTTGTAGACTAATCTATTTTATTTTTGTTAAGTTTCTGAATGTTGGTTCTTAAGCTAATCAATCCTATCACCCCATTTATTATTATAATTATTATTATTAATTATTATTAATCCTATTTTACCCTATTTTTAGGTTTCATTCTGAAGGTATCTTAGAATATAGACAAATCATGGACATAAAGTTGAATACAAAAGGTAATTGTATTATTAATCATCATGACGATGATATGCAAACTTAGATTCATATGGATAGACTAAAGTACATTTTGAAATATTTCTTTATATACTACATTTGATGTTACGTTTGTATCATCTCCCTCGTCATCATGAATCAATATCTTCAGGCCTTCCCTGGAAGTAACTCTAGACAGGGCAACATATAATTGCCCATGAGAGAAAACTGATTGAGGCAGATAGACTCCAACATGTTTAAGTGATTACCCTTGGCTTTTATTGATAGTCATAGCAAATGAAAAAACCAGTGGAAATTGCCTTTGTTGAAACTTGAAGGGGATTCTCTTGTCAGATGGAGTCAATGATAACCTTGGGCTGTAAACCTTTTGACCAATATTGCTTCCTGTTATGACCTTTGCTTCAAGGACGTACTTTCCCATTTTTGTGATAACCAATCTTGTTCCATTGCACAAACCCAAAGTCTGATCAATATTTTTCAACAACATTACAGGAAGATCAGAGTCTGAAGATCAGAGTCTGAAGATCAGAATCTGAAGATCAGAGTCTAAAGAACAGTGTCTGAAGATTAGAGTCTGAAGATCAGAGTCTGAAGAACATCGTCTGATGAACAGTGTCTGAAGAACAGAGTCTGAAGAACAGAGTCTGATGAACAGTGTCTGAAAACTGGGAGTCTGAAGTGCTTGTTTACTTGTAGACTAATCTATTTTATTTTTGTTAAGTTTCTGGATGTTGGTTCTTAAGCTAATCAACCATATCACCCCATTTATTATTATAATTATTATTATTAATTATTATTACTACTATTTTTAGGATTTGGGCTTAATCCCACCTTAATCTCTTTTCAAATTGACTGGAATAACATTCTTCTCAACGTTAAAACTCATTGGTGGAACAAAAGTAGGATAACGGATCGTCTTCCCAAACCTATTCTTCACTCTAATATAGATCAGAGTTTGAAGAACATCATCTGAAGAACAGTGTCTGATGATCAGAGTTTGAAGATCCAAGTTGAAGAACGCTAGTCTGAACAACGTCTGTTTTTGCATCTTCAAAAGTCTAGTCTGAAGAACGCTAAAACTTATTGATTTAAATTTCAAGTTGATTGAGTGGTTTTTGATGATGTATTCGTTTATCATTGATCATCTATTGTATTAACATGATGTTAGTGTTTATAATATATTTTTAAAAAAACATGGATCCTTCTTGTATCATTATGTATGACAAAGTTATAAGCCATAAAACTAACTGATTAATTTAAGATCCAAGTGAGCATAATCTAACAATAAAGAACCAAGTATCCATGAATCATTCATTCAAATCAATAGTAATACATGAAGACAAATCCAGTTCAAGACATACACATAGGACCCGGTACACTCCATATAACAAAAGACTACACTATACTATCAATGTTATAAATAAAACAAAATTTCTCCCAACTGCTGGAGCACCAATTTTGATTGCAGTCCCTCGAGACAGCCATCGGAGTGTGCAGTAGCGTTTCCAATCCCCTCCAATTTCATAGTGCAATTCAGGGCTTTCAACGAATGCATTAGTGAATTTCCATACATGTCCTGTGTCATCAGTAGAATAAAAATTCCTTGTGTCATTTGAAAGAAATACAAAAATACTAACTGGTTAGAATATCATAGATGCACAATAATATTTGTTTGATATAGATGATAATTTTTGAAATAATTAATACCAGAAAATACGATTGTACATCATTCTCACTTAATAACTTGACAGAACCGTATGTAAAGTTACTGAGATCATGTGCATAAGGAACATGAGGACTCCCTGATACAAAGTCCAATCCCATATACTCCCCGTTTCAGCTTCGTATGTAAAGTTACTAAAAAACAAAAAAAAAACGAAATTAAACCAATACCCTATTATGGTGAGGATAATTTGAATCAACGAAAGGAAAAGTTATTGATCAAGAATTAATGTAGTATTGGTTCCTTAACAGAGTAAGAAAAGCATAATTTGAAGTGAATCTAAAGCTCAATGAATCCTAACAGTTAACATGTCGATCGCTACCGCCGTACCTGCTCAATTAAGGTTGCACTTTGTAAGGTTGGGTGAATGTTTATGCTCTAACTATTTTGTGCGGATAATATTTGATGATGTGGTAGTTATTTTGTGAGTTTTTGTTTGTGTTATAGATTCTTTTGGTGTGTATGTGAAAAAAAAGTAGTTTTTGTTGTATATTTCATCGCTTAAAAAAGTAAAAAATAAAAAAAATAAAATACGGGCCGGGCCGGCCCATCGGGCCGCTGGCCAATGTAAAGGCTGGGCTGGGCTCAATTTTTACAGCTCATACATCCGACGGGCCGGGCTGGCCCAACCCAATTATACGCATTGGCCCACCGGGCCGAGCCGGGCTGGGCCGGGCCAGCCCATTTGACACCTTTAACCATCGTCATAGTTCTCTTTCCCGTCATAGTTGGCTTCATCAATGGTTAAGGCAGGAGGTGCGCTGCAGATTTCAATTGTTTCTCATGGAAAATAAAGGGAACAAAAGTGAAGTGATGTGAATAGGAACATAAAGGGAATAAGAAGAACAGGAAAGGGAAAAGAAATCAGTAACCATCCTTCCCAAAGAAGTCAAACAAAAGTAAACACATTGTATCACAAAGACTACACAAAGCTCACCGCTTTCGAGCCCCGTCGTCCTCATTTCGGCATCATCTTCCTCTTCGATGTTGGTAAAATTTTCACAGATATCTCATGCACCTCGATTCCGCATGCACCTCTTTCTTCTTCGAACCCGTCTATCAAATTATTCTTATAACATGGAAATTGATAAGTCTATGGAAAGTGCTAAGATTGATTTTGAGAGAAGAGTTGTGATTGTTGTTCTATGAAGGAGATAAAGAAGAGAAGAGAAGAGAATGAGGATTATGATATTGCATATCTGTTTCTCATGATTCTTAGATGAATTAGGTGTATTGAAAATATCAATCAATAAATGCTAGTTTGTCTAGAGCCACGCACACCATTTGAAAAACTCGACATTGAGAGTCTCAAAGCAATAAAAAAACGTGTGAGTGGGCCAGGATTTGAGTGGCTCAAGACTAATGCATAAAAGCAACAAATTGGAGGGAAATGACTTGATATCAGGGATAATTATGTCATTTTGGGTGCTAGGGCTGCATTTGGGCTACATTAGGGTTAAGGTTTTTTGCCATCAGACCACCTTAGATTTATATTAAGTAAGATTTCAAAAAGGTAGCTTAAGAAATTAAAAGAATTTACCATCAAATTAATCCCTTAATTTATAGGACACTCTCAAATAGATAGACGAGATTATGAATATTTTAAAAAGTTTTCCAACATCTCAGTAGCAAAAACTAAAATGTCAGGGACAAAAATGGTGGATTTAGATAAACTTATGAAATAAACAAATAAACCCTCAAATATAGTCCCTTAATTTGTAAGACACTTTCATATAGATTCTTGATATTATTAATATTACAAAACATTCCCTAGCATCTGAGTGGCAAAGACTAAGAAATCAGGGACAAAATTGACAGATTTAGCTAAACTTAAGAAATCAAACAAATAAACTATCAAATTAGTCCCTCAATTTATAAAACACTCTTAAATATGTACACAATATTATGAATATTTCAAAAACTTCCCTAACATTTCGGTAGCAAAGACTAAGAAGTCAGAGACAAAATTGACGGATTTAGATAAGCTTAAGAAATTAAACAAATAAACCGTCAAATTAAAAATTCAATTTATAAGACATTCTAATTCAGGTACGTGATATTATGAATATTAAAAAATTAACTTTTTTCATTGTTGGTGTTTTAAAATAGTAATTATACACGGCAAAAGTCATCATTGATACAAATTTCATAATAGTTATTATACATGAGTCAATTATATAAGTTGATTTTTTCTAGGGAAAAAATTTATAAGTTGATATTATTATTGCTTAAACTCGCATATATGAAACAAAAAACCTGTAGAAATATATTATCCTCTTTCATTGTCACCATTGTGAGTCTCATCTCTAAGAGCAACTAAGCGAGGGAAAAGAAAATTACATAAGAGTGCTTAAGTTCATGCTTGTAATCATTGAATTATCAGAATAACTTTACCATTTATCTACTAAGCACACCATACAATTGTCAATGACGACTTTTTCACATATTACAGATATTAAGCTACAATAGTTGAAGGATAAAACAAACACAAACTAATAAATTCATTAAAACATGTATTAAAATAGAAAGAAAGAAAAATCATTAAGGTTAATTACTTTTAATCAAAGCCATTGTTCTATATAATGGTAGTATCAATTTAAATAATATGAAGAAAATGAAATAATTTTTTTGATTACAAATGAAATATTGATTGTTCAATCTAAGTTATTTCCATGTATGCTAATATTGACAATTCTATACTTTCAACCATATCATATTTCTTGTCAATCGTTTGCTAACCAATTTCTAAAAGGAAGATCAACTAAATAACATAGAAGAGAGAAAATGAAAGTGTCTGTATAATAAGTGGTTGAAGAATATGATTATTGAACATGTGCTACAACACGAAAATGACAAAAAAATTGAAAATAATGTCAGCAACAAAATAAGGTGACACAGAAGATAAAAACAAAGTTAGTAAATATTTTTAAATAAAGTTCAATGACTTTAATATTAAATCACCAGATTTAAAAGGAGAAGTTACAAAGATGAAAAATTTAAAAGAAGTTGACAATGTGATATTCCAAACAAAACATAATCATCATTAATAATAAAATAACTCATTTTCGTTCCCGTCATCTTTTCCATTGCCATTGTTGTCCTTAATCCCACTCTCATTTCTGATGTCATGTTCGTTCCCATTTTAACACAAATTTCCTTACAATTGTAACATAGAAAAAAAAAAGGAAGACAAAATTTGAGATAGTAAAATAAAGGAACTTACTTAGTTGTCATTGTTCAATGTGATTGTAGCATCAATGAACAATCTAACAAAAATTGAAGAAAAGCTGAACAGAAAGATTCGAATAAACAATGAAACATATATATATTAGTAAGGAAAGAAGAGAGGAAAAGATGGGCAACAAATAGAGTTACCTAAAACCCATAAAAATAAATTGTTCATCAAATGTGAATACTTGGATGTCATCATCATCATAATTTAAACAAAAATCATCCAAATAATTATCAAATTCGTCATGCTCAAAATTTAAAACCTACAACAATAGAGGAAACATTTGAGTTCATACCTTTTGGTAGATAGTTTTTACATTTTAGACTACAACAACTGAAATCCAAAATCATAACATAGCTTCACAATCAAAAATCACAATCCAAATAAAAGAAAATCACAATCTCAACAAAAATCATCCAAATAATTACTAAATGGAGATTTTTTCATTTGAGACTACAACAGCCGAAATCTAAAATCTTAACGTAGCTTCACAACCTAAAAACACAATGAAAATTCAAAAATGTGCACAATCTCAACAAAAACTATCCAAATAATTACTAAATCTATCCAATTTCAAATTCAAAATCCACAACAATGAAGAAGATATACCTTTTAATGAAGATTCTTTCATTTGAGACAACAATTAACCACCAAAATCCAAAATCTTAACATAGCTTCACAACCTAAAAACACAATCAAAACTCTAAGTCATGAATTTAGAGCGCTTCCATGAGACCGTATAATGCAAAAAGAATAACGCAAAACAAAAATCGATTCCATAGACCGTATAATGCAAAAAGAATATAAATTCATTGTACTAACTTGAAGATGATAATTGGGAAAAGAATATTAAAGATGATAATTGATACTAATTTGACAATAATAAAGAATAATAATTGATATTTGATACTAACTTGACAAATAAAGAACGATAATTGATGATGAATAATTATTAGCAGTGTCAAACTTCTAGATGACAATACAAAGATTACCTTGTTAAACCACATCAAATACAAAGATTCCGCTTCAAACTGGATTTGTTATCCTGAAAAATATCATTAATAATGTTGATAAAATTGGAAAAAGAAGGTTGAAGATGATGAATAACTATTACACATTGAATTCAAGATTGAGTTAAACTATTGTGTTGCAAATTTCTTCCATTGATAAAAAACACAATCACACCTACAAATTTTTAGTTCTTAATCATTTTGACCTTAACTATTTCAGTCGACAAATAAAAAATACTATGGTATATATCTGATTAAAACCAACCTTGTAGCACGTCAATGTACTGAAAGTTTCATCTTTTTAAGACCAAATAGTATAAAAGTTTCAACCTTGTAACATGCACTTTTTGTTACATCAACAAAAACTTGTTGATAAGCACACAATGCAAAAAAAAAGTCTAAAAGTACATAATAATCTAAACAAAAACCATCAAAATAATAATTAAATTCATCAAATTGAAAATCCAAAATAAACAACAATTAAGGTCCATATTTGAGTTCATACCTTTTAATTGTCAAACTTTTATATTTGAGACCACCACAACCGAAATCCAAAATTAAAAGATAGCTTCACAACCACAAATCACAAAGGAAATTCAAAGAATTACACAATCTCAACAAATTGAAGCCACCACAACCGAAATCCAAAATTAAAAGATAGCTTCACAACCATAAATCACAAAGCAAATCCAAGACATTACACAGTCTCAACAAATAATTAGTAAATCTATCAAATCCAAATTCCACAAAAATAAGAAACAAAATAAATATATAATTAAGTTGAATAAGCCAATACTCGTAACAAATAAAAATAAGCATAGAGATTGACATCATAAAGTAACCTTGTGAATTTATTATCAAGTTTATTGAGAGATTTCTTCTTTAAACACAAATCAGTTTATTGAGACATTTCTACAAACACTTTGTGAGTGCAAAATGTTAATCAAAATTTCTTCCTCAAACACAAATAAATTTATTGAGACATTTCTACAAATATTGCGAGTGTAATATGTAAAAATCAATGAACAATTTGGAGAGAAAAAAAAGAACTTACTTGGTTGTAGAATCGACGAACAATCTGAAAAAAAAAATTGAAGAAAAAATACACAAAAATTCAGATAAACAACGAATCATATACATTGAGAAACAAAATAAATCATTATTGAAGATCTAAAGAGAGTGTAAAATCAACAGAAAAAGGAAGGAAGGAAAAAAATTGGTCGACCAAATCGTAACTTTGATATAAGTTTCTTTTCCATTTTTTCGATAAAATCATGTGATGCTATTGGCAAAATTGTGTAATTCTTGAATTTAAGAACAAAGAGAGAAGGATAATGTTCTTTTGAAAAAATAGAAGAAGAAAAGCGTGAAAAAGAGAAAGAAGAATCCGTTGCAAAAGGAATAAGGAAGAGAGAGAAAAAGATAGTTGGTAAAAGTGGATTGAGACTAGAAAAAGGGGAAATTTTGAAATTTGAAATGATAGAATTTTCCCTCATTCATGAACTTTGAATGAAAAATAATATATTAAGTGGAAGTAGCTCAGCAGATGACACGTGTCCAAAAGGGTAATTTAGGATTTTCCAAAGCATACTATTTTCTTATATTAAGAGAGATTGTCATGTTGTGTATCTACCAAAAATTAAAATTAACCATCCGGAAAATGAACCGCTAACTAGGCATACATTTTTTTAAAATAATAAAAATAATTCCTCAACATTTGTATTATTTTCAAAATATTCACACAATTGTTAATTTAGATAATTTATTTCACACAATTGTTCATTTCGATAATCTACAATGATAGACTTTTAACAAGTGTACTAAAAATGCATCGAACTAATAAAATTTATAAGTTCGTCTCCACGTGGATTGTTTCAATCTCAACACGAGATCTTTTATAAATAAGGATTTAACAAATGGTGGGTATGCTGAGCATATATTTGAGTTTAATAGAAAATAAAAATAAAAATAAATTGTTTTGGAAAATAACACAGAAAAAGTGATCAGGTGTTTCAAATCAATTAATTCTCGTTGTTTGGTGATTGTACCTAGTCTCTACAATTATTCTCCTAGTTTCACGACAAATTAACAAAATAGTTCTGATCAATCTCTTGACTCATAACCCTCTTCAATCTCTTAGGTGAGTGCGTAATCGTTGAAAGTTTGATATGAACGTTAATTTAAATGTCATAACTCAACAATTATCTATCTCTAGATTAATACGTTAAGTTAATCAGATTTCCTAGGTTTAAAAACTATGGCTAGTAGTCATTTAAATTATAAGATCAATTCATATATTTAAAAAGTTAGAGGCTAGTAATCATTCATAAACATACAAAAAAACATTACACTCAAATAAATCTGAATAAAACTAAGATTATAATTGTATTGAAAAGAGTTTATACAATCACATTGTTCAACAACTCAAATTAAAATCATCTCAGACCTAATCAACAGAGAAATTAGCTAGACATGATTATAAAAGTAAACAACATTGAAAATAAAATTAACCAGGAGAAATTTTGACAGTGCCGGCATTACTTCAGATTCTTTAATCTCCCTTGTTGCTTCAATTCATGCTTTTCTCCATTATATGTTCGCAGCTTTCTTTCGCCTTATGTGCTCTCCAAACTCCAAAGCGTGATATTTCCTTCTAATCTCCAAACATGATCCTCCTCTTTGTGTGTTATTTTTTTCTTTTATATCCTCTTCAAAACTTGATTATCACATGTGACCTAAATGCATGCCGTTACTTACTTCTCACTTGAGTCAACATAAGCCCTTTTTATTTTTCATTGGCCCATCAATTATATGAACTCTTAAAGCCATTGCTTTTTGTCTTACTAACTTTACTATTCAGCCCTCTAAAGTATGTCACGCTTTCTTTGTCTCTTGTTAGATCATGTAGCCATTGATCAATAGTAATAATAGGTAATAATGCACTATTTGACTCAATAAACCAAAAACGACACTTTATTTAAAATGACTCTAAAATAAACACTATACTAAAAAATAATAAGAAAATTGTTCTTCTCCCATACAAAATTGCTCACTCTCATACAAAATGACTAAAATACCTTCAACGTGACTTAAGTCACGTTCGCCTTATACCAATGTGAGTTAAGTCATGTTCGGTAATAAGCAATGTGAGTTAACTCACGTTGGAAAAAAAAATTCCCACGGGACTTAGTCCCACTGCAATATCGTAATTACTTCAGAGGCTAGGATCATCTGATGTACTCCGGTTTCCCATCACACATACCTTTCCTAATTCAGGGTTCTGCATACCAAAATCATCCACATGGAAAGTTTGACCTTTTGATTTCAACATAGAAGAATACAAACTGCAATATCCTTAACCTTTGGTGCACTATGTAATTAACTGCATCTCGGAAAATTATGCATTACATTCTACAGTTTGGGATGATTGAATACACAAAAATAAAATGATTCAGATTTATGAATTCTAACACCGATCAAGCTTTAAAGGAAGCTTTACAATTGTTAACAAATTCAAACATGATTTAACAGGATGCCAACATGTGTCAACTTTATTTTTCTTCAATATTCAGCTACATGTATTTTTCTTTTCTTTTAATGCTTCCTGGACTTAGGCTAGAATGGATGAATTCTATTCTAAGATCTTACTACGCTTCAAAGTAATCCTTAATCTTTTGGAGGGGCAAGGTAGGAAAGGGGGATAAAAGGTGAATTCATGGAAGAAAAAGCAGAAGCTAAAAGAAAGTACTTTACATGTAGTGGGACTTAAGTTTCGTGGGAAATTTTGTTGTTTTTTTTTTTCCAACGTGAGTTAATTCATGTTGTTTATTATCGAACGTGACTTAACTCACGTTGGTATAAGACGAACGTAACTTAAGTTACGTTGGGAGTATTTTGGTCAGTTTATATGAGAGTGAGCAATTTTGTATGGGAAGAACAATTTTCAAATAATAAACTAAAAACTTAATTAAAAGTGACTCTAAAAATAGGGTATGACTGACTGTTATCATACAACAACAACAACCAAGCCTTACCCCATTAAGTGAGGTCGGCTACATGGATCAAATGACGCCATAGTGTTCTATCATAAACCATATTTGAATCCAACACGTTGACCTCTAAATCCTTTCTAATGGTTTCTCTTATAGTTTTCTTAGGTCTTCCTCTACCTCTTTTGACCTGACTCTCCTCCATCTAATCTACTCTTCTTACGACTGCATCTACAGGTCTTCTCTCTACATGCACAAACCATCTAAGCCTATTTTCTACCAACTTTTCTACTATAGGTGCTACTCACACTCTCTCCCTAATGGTGTCATTCCTAATCCTATCTCGTCTAGTCTTACCGCTCATCCAGTACAATATCCTCATCTCCGTTACACTTACTTGATTTTCGTGTTGGCTCTTAACCGCCCAACACTCCGTGCCATATAACATTGTCGGTCTGACTGTTGTCCGATAAAACTTTCCTTTCAACTTAAGTGGTACTTTTTTATCACACAAAACACCTAAGGCTCTTCTTCATTTCAACCACCCAGCTTGAATACGATGATTTAAATCTGCTTCTATTTCTCCGTCATTTTGTACTATGGAACCAAGATATTTAAACCGTGTAACTTGGGGTATGATATGATCTCCAACTTTCACCTCCAAGGTAAACCTACTTCTCCTTTTGCTGAAGTTACATTCATATACTCCGTCTTGCTTCTACTCAGACGAAAACCATACATTTCTAAGGCTTGTCTCCAGGTCTCTAGCCTCACGTTCAATTCCTCCCTCGACTCACCAAGCAAGACTACATCATCTGCAAAAATCATACATCTCGATGCTAACTCTTGGAAGTGTTCCGTAAGTACATCAAAAACTAAAGTAAAAAGATAAGGACTTTGGGTTGACCCTTGGTGAATGATAAGTGCCAGAAATTAGTTAAAATGCATATGTAATTTAGGCACTTTGGTTACTTGTTTTGCAAGTTATCCAGGTAAAAGCTCAAAAAGAAAGGATAATTATCATTTCATGCTTTTTAGACATAATCCCAACCATTTTTGTAGGTACATGCAATTTCTTTGGACTTAAAGGTCAAAAATGAAAGAAAATCATATCAAAGACTTCGCTCTGCGAAGTCAAGGCGAAGTCCAGGCGAAGTTAGGCAGTAAGTTCTGAAGATCAAGCAAACAGGACTTTACTCTGCGAAGTCCAAGCGCAAACAGGGCAAAGTACTTCGCTCTGCGAAGTCAAGGCGATGTCAAGGCGAAGTTAGGCAGTAAGTTCCAAACCCAAAAGTTTCAAGACTTTGCTCTGCGAAGTCTGAAAGAACTACTTCGCAGAGCAAAGTATTACTTCGCAGTGCGAAGTAGGGCGATTTAGGAATGAATGATTGCTGAGGTGGCAGAATCTTAGTGGAAAAGAAAGGACTTCGCAAAGCGAAGAATGCCTTTGCAAAGCGAAGTCAATTATATCAGTACACCTATAAATAGATTCAAAAGCTGATTTTTAGATATAATGATTTATTTTTAGAAAGCAAATAGGGCTAAAAGAGGTGTTCTTCATAGAGCAAGAGTGATTAAGTGTGGATTAGCTAAGAATCTTTGGGAAATCAAGTCTTAGCATGGATCTTCATCTTTATTTCCACTTTTGTAATTTTGTCATGACAATGATCAACTAAATCTTCTTTGTTGGGATTGGAGGTACTTTATCAAGTTTAGATGTAATCTTTTGATCTTTGAAATATATGATTCTAGCACCTTATGTGATATTGAGTTTATTCTTGCTATTCATTCTTATGCTTGATTTAAATGTTATTGAAAAATACTTTTGAATCTAGGTTTAGAATAATCTTCTATCAAAATAAGAATTCTAGACATGGGATTGTGTTTTGATAATCATACAAAGTATCAGAACGTAATGCTATTGGACCATTTAATAGATTGAGAAATCATCGATTAAACGATACGATCGATCTCACAACGTCATTTAGACATGAATGATGTTGTTGAGTGATGCATGATAATATCGCTAAAAAGCTAGAATCCATATATATGATCATTTGAATATATTCGATGCTTGATTGACGAACTCTGATCTCAACACTTTTATGCCCTATTACTCGTCGTTTTTACTACCGCTTTATAGTTGAATAGTGTTATAACAAACAATTTATAAACCCTAACTTAGAACGATAACAATCAATTAAAACTAAGTGCAAATCTTTGTTATTCGTCAGACATCGCTCCATCACACGTCGAAGTAAGTAAATCGCTTCCATAGTCGACCTCCCAGGCATAAAACCAAATTGGTTATCTGTAACTCGAGTCTCTTGTCTTAGTCTTTATTTAATCGCCCTTTCCCATAACTTAATGGTATGACTCATTAGTTTAATTCCCCTATAATTCGCGAATAGTTTAATTCCCCTAACTTAGTCTTCTTCTCCACTCGTCTGACATTTTCTTCGTCCTTATAATCTCGTTAAAAAGTTTGGTGAGCCACACAATTCCTCTATCTCCAAGACTTTTCCACACTTCGATAGGTATGTTGCCCGGCCCAATTGCCTTACCATTACTCCTCCTTTTCAACGCTTCTTTTACCTCGTGCTCTTGAATCCGACGATAATAGTTATAGTTTCGGTCCTCCTCTCCAATGTCTAGCCTGTGACAGTCTTGTAAGATCTCATATCCTTCATTAAATAAGTTGTGGAAATACTTCTTCCATCTATCATTTATATCTCTTTCCTGAACCAAAACTCTACCCTCTTCATCTTTAATACACTTCACTTGGTCCATGTCTCTTGTCTTTCTTTCTCGTCCCTTAGCAATCTTATATATAGATTTCTCTCCCTCCTTGGTACCTAAAGATTGGTATAATCCTTCAAAAGCTTGAGTTCTCGCTTCGCTCACCGTCTTCTTAGCCTCTTTCCTAGCTATCTTATATTTATCCCAAGTTTCAGAACTTTTACACCTAGACCAATCTTTAAAACAATCTCTTTTAATCCTGAATTAAGCCTTCTAACTCCTCCCAAAACTTTACTTTAAGGTGTTCTTCCAACCCTACCTGGGGTGCATAAGCGCTAATTACATTAAAGGTGTCTTGTTCCGCTACAAATTTTAGGGCTATAATCCGATCTCCTATCCTTTTAACATCCACAATATCTTTCTTCCACTCCTTATCTACAATGATGCCTACCCCATTTCTCGATCTAACTTCACCAGTGCACCAAAGCTTAATTCCTGAACTATCTAATTCTTTCGCCTTTTTCCCCACCCACTTAGTTTCTTGTAGGCACATAAAATTAATCATCTTCCTAGTCAGTGTCTACTACTTCAATAGATTTTTCCTGTAAGAATGCCTATATTCCATGTTCCAAAACGAATCCTATTCTCATGAACTAGCTTCTTTACCCGCACCGGTTCACGAATCCTTTTTTTTTTTTTTAAGGTTTTACCGGTCTACATAGTAAATAATAAGTTCTATTTTTATTATATTTTAGATAAGTCCTTATTTGTTACTTGGCAACACCATACTAACACCGTATATGCATCTTGCTGAACAAGATATACCTTTTTTAGTACTAAAACCGCATGCATACCTAATCTGTGGATCCAATATGGCCATAGTCCCACATAAATCTGTTAAGTAAATTCGTCGTTACAAGTGAGAGGGACAAACCCTTAATTAGTATATATACATAGTTTAGGGTATATTATGATTGCCAGCATACACAGATAGATGGCAAATAAGAGTGGTCTTTCAGACAAGAGCATTTTCTAAGCTGCTTCAGCAAATCCGACTCTTGATTTTCCAAAATCAAAGACTGTGTGGTAACGTCCCATGAAGATATCTCCAAGGATCCTGCATTGAGGTAGATGCAGTTAGCTTATAAATGAGAATCAAATCAGAATTCAGACGCATCACGATCCAAGTAAAACGAAGAGTGAAATAGAGGCAAGTGACACGATGTCTGGATTTATATAATGTGTCCCCTATATTCTGTTCATTTCTATGTTTCCCTAATAAAAAATAATATTTCAGCGAAAAAATTTGAATGCTAAGAAAGAGAATTATGGGTAAAATTGAAGTGTTATATTTAAGGAACATGAAAAGGTGTCATGTATCTACTGAAAGGGTCATGAAAGGAGTAAGAAGATCTCAATTATGCAGGTAAATGTCTCAAGGTAATGAAAGATATTTGATGTACCAGATAGGACCACGTGGAGGAGGAACATCTATAGCAACAAAGCCGCTAATGCACTGAGCCACGGGACCTTCGCCCACCTTGAGTATGTACTGGATAAATAAAACAGAAAACTGAATGAGGATTGAGTTGATGGTAAATTGGCAATAGAGAGCATGAAACAGGACAAAATTGATACGTAAAAGTATACTACTGCAAATTGTACATTGCTAATGCATAAGACTATTCCATCGAGAAAAATTTGAAAAACAGTCTAGTTCAAACTGTTTTAGATAAGTAGCATGTTTGGAAACATGCTATATTTGATTTGATCTGTGTACCTATGATTTTTAGATGTGGTTTATAGAAGCGTAATCATGTTTGGATCCACACTATGTTTGATTTTATCTGTGTCCCTATGCTTTTTAGATGTGGTTTATAGAGCCTGGAAATCATAGAGTTCGCACATGTGTGGTCGCACTATGCTTCTTCCACTTTTCAAGCACATTTAACCAATAGGAAAGACAGGCTCACATAATCACATTTAACCAAATACAAATCTGATTTTAACCACTTAAATAACTTAACAATTATGTGAGATTAGCATTACCCTATGAATAGACACCTAAAGGGATATGAGGTTCTAGCCCAGGGTGTCTTTGGGAGTAGTTATATCATTATATGATTAATTTGCAGACACTAGAGAGCTTTTTTCAGCTAGTGGTAATTAGTTTTTTCTTCAAGTCTGTTTTTATTTTTCTTCAAAAATACCTAGTTCTCCAATCTCCAGAATTATAATTTTTATCGGCTCGCATGAACTTATCTTATTTTCATAGCATAAAATAATCTATGACCAGTCATTGCAAAAGCAATCAATCATATATGAGGACGTCATACCTCCTCTGGGGCAAGTTCGAAAGTTCTTCTGCCAATTGTGAAGGAAATTACAGGCAACGAAGAGATACTCTCACAGTCAACAGATGATTCTCCCATTGGGCTAGGCATTTTATCACAAAGCTGCAACATCATCATGAAGCTGAGAATCAACAGATGAAACAGGAAACTCAAATAGCAGGACTAAGACAACTAACTCACATTATTGATATAGGTTAGTATCTGATCTTGGGTCTTATTCTGTCTCAGCTGGTTCTGCATCCAAACAACTGCCATCTCACAAGCAGAACAAGAAGCTCCGTGAAGACCACTAGATGATTTCCTTTCATTCTCGTCCACTACACTCTCGATAGCCAAACTAAGTGGAAAAATTGGAAGACGGGTAAAATGTTAATCACAGTGAAATCATACAAAAGCATTATAATATTTGAATTCGATGACCAAAGGTTCAAAGGATATAAAAATATAATTGGGCCTTACTCAACACCATGAGTGCCATCAAAAGTGCATAATCCAATTTCGGAACAGATCTTCTTTGGCTGTGCCTAAAGGAGTAAAGGAAAAGTATAAGAAAATCCATTCTAAAAGAACCTTTCCCTATAGGAGTAAAGGAAAAGCATAAGAAAATCCATTCTAAAAGAACCTTTCTTCTAACATACCACTCATGACCATAGGTAACAATCTAATCAACCAAGATATGCCAGAACAAATAAAAAATGGTACTCACTTCAGCTAAAAGTAAGTTCAATATTGTTTGTCCATACTCCGCAACAATGGTCTTGCACTCTTTGCTTACAACTCCTGATGCTCCAATTGCATGATTTATCATGGTAATTACAGTCTACAATAATAAACCACATGGTCATAGAAACAAGCTAGTCAAAAGCATTAGTCAAGACCTTTTTTCAGTTGGAAATTTAAACCATACAATAAAAATTTTCAATCTCTAAAGGCCCCAACTATGTGACACTGTCTCATCAACGAGACAATATTGTGCTGCATATTATAGTAATGGTATAAATGTTAAAACTGAAAACAGATTGAAAAGAAATAGAAAGGAAGAAGTAATCACTATCCCAGGTGACGGGCAATTTCTATCATTGGCAAATCTAACAATCTATCATATTCCACAGTCGATAAAAGAAAAAGCTATATCTCAATCTATGTCTACAGACATTTATTCATACCGTTGGACCTGCCAACAAAGATGTCCCCGAGTCAGCAATTGCCGAGCAGCCATCAGCGCAATATCCTGAATGACAATAAAAGCACGTCAAACCAATGAAATTAAAGCTAAGACCAATTTATAAAATCTCCATCATATACTAGGAAAATAAATTAGCATTTCTGCTGACAGCAATCTACACATACCAGTGGATTTACCATCAATAATTACATCTTCCATATCAAACTGAAAAGAAAGAAAGCAGAGAAAAAGGTTAAAAAAAAAAAGAACAATATAAGTATGGGAAAAATTGTATTTGCTGATTATTGATTAAACCTGCCAATATCCTTTTCTTGTCACAGGCACGTAAGTGTGATTTCCCTTGTAGTGAGCAGGATCAACACCACCAAAAACAATCTCTCCTCCTTCCTCTTCCTCTGGTTTACGGTTGAGCCAAAATGAAAATACTGGTTCCTGGATAAGACCTTGTTCAACCATATTGTACCTGTGACATGTAAGATCTGATAATGACATGGGGCTTCAATAAACATTTTAACAAAAAAGGAAAGTTTAGAACTGTAAGGCTCCCACTATGAACAGGTCTAAGGAAGGTCACATCCACTGAGTGAGTCTACAATAAACTTTACCAAGCATTTGCAAGGCAGTCATTCAATAAATTGTAACAAAATGATGAGCCAAATTTTAGAAGTAAACATACCAAACTGGAACAGCATTTCCAACTGATATCTCTTGAAATCCAAGTCCCAATATACCATCAAACTTGGCCACCAAAAAGGTAACACCGGGCTCCTTAGTTGCTTCAATAAACTCCTGATAGGGGTAAAAAGGCGCTCTGTGGATTAATAACCAAACATACAATGAAAGATGCAAAGTTGCACCTTCCTTTATTGACATAAAAGAAACCAATGATCAGCATTACCTGGTTCTTTACAACTATGTCACCAACTTTGACATTGTCATAGCTAAAGAAACCAGAAATTGCTCCAGTACCATATTGAATTGCAGCAGCAGTCCCTAGATAACACCAAGAAGCCAAGAAAAATCTTATACTACAAACAAAGACAGCATTGCCTCTACAGATGCAAAATATCAAGTGACGCAAAATAGAAGAACATAAGAACAAACATGAGTTATAAGTAGAGATATGCCAAAACAAATTACAATATGTCAAAAACTAGGAATTGTCAATAACCAAAGGGTGGATGGTAGAATTCCAAACTAATCGTAAAAGTATTTGATGTTAACTGTTAAGACTTCACCCTGTTTCAATTTTTGGGAAAGGAATACATGCTTCTTCCTATTCAAACACCTCAGAACACAACAAAAATAGACTTCAAACTACTCTGAGAAACAAAAAGAACACTACACAGTAACACAGATACATCAGAGAATTGGTTTTGTTATTCATAAAATAAAATGAGGGAGACAAACCATTTTTCCTATAAGTACTTGATTTGGTGGACCTGTACTTGGCATGGAAGTAGCATGCAACCTGCACCAAAATGTCAAGTGAGGTGAATAAATAAATAATAGAAATGACGAAGAAAACACATACACACATCCATAAGCTCTAAAACACCGACACTTCTGATAGAATGTGTGTTTGGGGTCCAACAAGTGTCAGTGTCCGACACCAGCGATTACATTCAGTAAATTTATTTTCTCAAATTATTACTTGTGTCAGTATTGTGTTAGTAATAAGTCTCTATAGACGAGCATATGAAAGCTCACCGAGAAGGTACATTTAGAGGATGGAATCCACAAATTAGAGCTGCCAGTGTCAAAAATGACAGTGAACTTCTGAGGAGAGGTACCGATGGATATTTCACCATAGTATTGAGCATCCAAGTAATTCTTTAACGCAACAATATCAGTTTCTTGATCATTGTTAACAAGGTTGTTTTGGGCATTATACTTTCTAATGGAAGATTGCAATGACACTGACTCGGTATCTTTGGTTCTCCTTCCTGCAGCAAGCTTGTTGTTACGGTCCAATTTAATCTTTTTGAGTGCAATCCTTCGCAATCCGTCACTGGATGCTGCTGAGGATACTGCAGAAATCAAAAGTGTTGACACCAACAAACAGAGCACTATCTCATGCAGTTTGTTCCCCATGTTCTCCTGTTCATCCAAAATTAAACAATTCAATCTAGCATAAACCAAATATAAAAACAATAATAATATAAAAACAATAATAATAATATAAAAACCAAATTAGGAAATTATTCTTTAAAAAAAGTTAAATAGTTCAATTTCTAATGCATTAAATACACAAGTTTTTATAAAAAATTACTATTTAAGACCCTTAAAGAGTGTCACGGCCACTTGTTAACATTTCCTTATAATATAATAATAAAATTAAGTGTACGTGACAATTGAAAATGCATGACATATAACAAATTTTATTGTGTCCATATTCGTGTTTCAGAATGAGTCAAAAATAAATTGAAAAATTGATTTATAAATCATAGACATTTAGAAGAAAAATAAAATCGATTGATTGATATTCACAAATCACAACATTACGCACGATTATACTGATATGGATATATGACTGACTAAATATAGTAAAAATATATAGAAATTCATGGATGCATTCTAATCTCATATATAAAAATTTAGTAACAAAGAGTAGAATTAATTTAATGATGCAATGCAGTGAATGAAACCAATACGCACGGATGTTTGAAATAAAAAATGTGGAGGAATGCATTAACAAAACCTTGGGAGATTTAATCAATTTAGAATAAGAAGAAAAAGAAGAATGAGAATAGAGTATAGATAGACATAGTGAATAAGAAGAAGGTTACCTAGCAATGAAAGGAAAAGGAGAATGAAGTTGTGTTGCGTGTGATGATCGATCAAAATTTAATAACTAACAACACAGTGTAGGTAGTGTCACACCTTCCATTCAAACTCAATATTCCTTTCTTTGAGTTCACCCTAACAACAACGCAACGCAACGCAACGCAACTAAACCCTTTTTTCTTTCTTTTCTTTTGAGGTGCTGCTTTATTTCAATCAATGCCGTCCATTGCATGACATCTCAGCCGTTGATCTAAAAGGATGACCCCACACGCTCCCCACGTCTCCCCGAATCATGCTTTTTATCATGGATTCGTTACAACCGTATGATCTTTCAAGTAAATAAATGGATGCATTGGTGCGCTTTAATCTCGTAATCGCACGAGTCACGCAATATTGCGATAATTATATAAAAAATAATTCGATATTGTAGAATTTTATAGATATTAAATGAAAATTATGAGTATCTCTTATCGTACGCTCTTCTTACCCAACCCAAATTGTCTGGTACTTTGTCCGCTCTCTCTTTCGTGGTGAAGGAGGTTCAGTGTTTACATATATGAAAAATAATTATGTTTATAGATATTATGAGTATTAAATATTTTTCTCTTATACATACAAAAATTTGTTAAATAATTTAGTCACACCAGTTAAGGATTTTATTTGTTTATATATGTAAAAACAAATTTTTATGTAGGCATATGAGAAAATTGATATGATAAAATTTTGAAAAGTCATGACTATTTTCAAAATCAAAATTAATGTAGTGTTTCTATTAAATAAAAATTTATTTATATGCAAAGCCTGTTCAATGTTTGCACCGCACCCGTTGCAGATTTTATGTACTTATATCTGCTTAAACAAATTTTTATATACATATATGAAAAATTCGATATGATAAAATTTAAAAAACTCAAGACTATTTTCAAAATCAAAATTAATGTAGTGTTTCTATTAAATAACTTTTTATTTTATATGCAAAACATTGTTCAATGTTTGCATCGCACTCGTTGTAGATTTTATGTGCTTATATTTGCATAAACAAATTTTTATATACATATATGAAAAAGTCAATGTGATAAAAATTTGGAAACTGGTGACTATTTTCAAAATATCGACATTAACTAATGTAGTGTGTCTGTTAAATAAATTTTATTTTATATTTAAAACACTGTTAAATATTTAAACTACACTCGTTGAGGATTTTATATGCTTATATATGCAGAAGAAATTTTTTATGCACCGATATGTGATAGTCGATATGATAAAATTTTAAAAAACCGTGACTATTTTCAAAATATCAACATTAATGTATTGTTTCTATTAATTAAATTTTTATTTTATATGCAAAACACCGTTCAATGTTTGCACCGTTCTGTTGCATATTTTAAATGTTTATATCTACATAAACAAATTTTTATATACATATATGAGAAAGTCGATATGATAAAATATTTTAAATATTTTGCATATAAATTTTTATTTTATATGCAAAACATCATTCAATGTTTGCATAACGATTATAAAATTAAGTAGATCATGAGTTTTAATAAGAACAATTTTGAAATTTTTCTGGACTTCGATTTTTATATATTGTTAGTAGAAATGACCATTATCCGTAATTATTTTTTTAAAAAACAAAAATTTTTTTTTGCAAAATGACTATTATGCACATAAAATTAAGGAGATCATGAGTTTTAATAAGGACGATTATGAAAGTTTGATGTACTTCGATTTTTATATATTTTTTTTTAAGGTTCGATTTTTATATATTGTTAGTAGATTTTTATTTTATATGCAAAACGTCGTTCAAGTTTGTACCACTCCC
The DNA here is from genome assembly GCA_018208015.1 of Medicago ruthenica. Taxonomy (NCBI): domain Eukaryota; kingdom Viridiplantae; phylum Streptophyta; class Magnoliopsida; order Fabales; family Fabaceae; genus Medicago; species Medicago ruthenica. Next base: position 105,873,213 of record CM031378.1, on the reverse strand, counting down.
ATTGCAGATTTTAAATGTTTATATCTACTGAAAACAAATTTTTATGTACATACATGAGAAAGTTGGTATGATAAAATTTTGAAAACTCGTGACTATTTTCAAAATATCAAAATTAATGTGGTGTTTCTATTAAATAACTTTTTATTTTATATGCAAAATACCGTTCAATGTTTGTACTACTCTCATTGCAGAATTTAATTGCCTATATTTGCATAAACAAATTTCATATACATAAATGAGAAAATTGATATGATAAAATTAAGAAGATCATGAGTTTAAACAAAGACAATTATGGAAATTTGATAGAGTACAATTTTATATATTGTTAGTTGATAGATACATTGTTTTTTTTTTTTTCATATTTAAGGGAATTTGAGAAGAAGGAGAAGAAAGATGAAACAATTTGGTTTTATATTTTACAAAATGACTATTATGCACAAAAAATTTAGAAGAACATGAGTTTAAATAAGGACAATTATGGAAATTTGTTGGAGTACGATTTTTATATTTTGTTAGTAGATTAGTAGATACGTGGGCATGTCTGTCTATTCACATTTTTTAATTAATTGTATATTGTATAGGAAAAAAAACTTAGGTATAATTCATTATGTACTTTTTGTATGGTTGTTAACTAAATTTACCATGATTTTCTGAAATTCATAATTTTCTCAGAGTTTGTTATATCCAAAAAGGGTGTATTTTTAATTAAAAATCATACGAAAAGTACATAAAAAATTGTGCCTAAATTTTATCCTATTGTATATATACAACTTTTTTTGGGGTCAAGATTGTATATACACACAATTTATGGTAGCAGAAAAAATGTCCAACTAAAACATGCTTAATTTTGAAGAAGAATTAAAACATCATTAAATCTTCAAAATTATTATTATTTTTTTAACAAACTAAAATGAAATATATTAGTACCAAAAAGTATTCTCCCTAGCACAAGATATGTCAGAGCAGAACACAAAAGTTACAAGAACAATAGTCCGAAAGAAACAAAATAATAAGAATACATGAAATTAAGCAATGTCAAAACAGACAAGAGGATTAAGCCACCAACTATGATAACCACAAACAAAATAAACATTTTTTTTTTGTCTTAAACAACCAAAAAGAAAGGAGCTTATTTTTATCCATTAGCTGAAGAGTCATGCTTTCCTTGTTTTTGAAAATCCTACTATTTCGTTCTTTCCATATAACACAAGCGCAAGAAAACCAAATGAGATGTATGCATAATAGTATGTTGTGCTTTAGTCATTCCTGCCAAGTTACTGAACTTAACAAAATGATATGTAAGACCATCTGAATCAAACGAAGAAAATCCAAGCCACCCGTGTACAAGATGCCAAAGATAACAAACAACTGACAATCCAAAAACAAATGTTTTGCTGATTCCAAACTACCACATCCGGCCGTGCAAAACTGAGAATCCATAGGAATAATACCACAATGATGTAAATTATCCTTCGTGGACAATCTGTTACGAATACGTCTCTAAGCAAACAAAGACACCTTCAATGGAACATGCTAATGCCAAATAAAGTCTGGCACCGTAATGTAACGAAGCGGCACCTAACTAGTAAGAAGACGGTAGGCGCCTTTTGTCGTATAACCATTGGCCGGAGTCAAGACCCAAGGCCATTGGTCCTCAATATCAACCTCCAAAGACACAATGTGAAATAAAGCCCTACTCTCCCCTACCAACTCCTCCTCCCAGGCCAACTACTGATGCTGCCACTTCCACGCCTCACCTCCCTCACCCCATGCCAAAGCAAACATGTATGCAACCGTCATCCATTTATTTTCAGACAATGCAAACTCAGATTCTGGCTAGTCAAGATGAAATGAAGAATGGAATTAGTGCTATCTTGGAGCTTCTGAAGAAACCTCCCCAACCGTAGAATGCACACATAGTTTTCATTATGTTTTGTTTATCCTGCTTATTTGTCTTAAACTCTGAATGCTTATTTATAATATCTTATATTTGCTTCTGATTGCTTGTTTGGTTAGTAATTCTTTAAAATTTTATCTCACATCTGTACTCTCTTTTGTTTTAAATTCTACATTTTTTTGTTGATGACAAAAGGGGGAGTAAGTTACAAGTATTTCAGGCTCTGAGCCAAGTCAGAATAAGTTAATTTTTGAAAATTAATTAACTTAGGAGAACAACTTCTCATCTCTTAGCCTCTGATTAAATTTCTGTGAGATAATTCTGAGTGAATTTTTCACCTTTTTGATTTAATTTGAATTTAATTAACCTGGATAAGACTCAGGGGGAGCTTACAAACCTCACCTTGTGGATTATCAGACTCAGGGGGAGCTTACAAACCTCAGACCCTGGAGTCAACTTGTTAATTAAGTTAACAACAATTTTCTATTAATGCTTGTGTTTGTCATCATCAAAAAGGGGGAGATTGTTGGAACAAAATGTATAAACAAGCCTCTTTTGAGTTTTGATGATAACAAGGTATTAAAAAGAAAATTGGATATGCTAATGTTTGTTCTAAGTGTGCAGGACCATATATTTAAAATAGTGGTTCTGAAAGATCAAGTTAAGAACAAAGGAAAATATTGAAGCTTGAGTCTCAAGTCAGAATCTAAAGACAGTCAGGATCCGAAAGCATCAGAAGCTGGAAGATCAGAAGCTGACTCTCAGAGTCTGAAGTCTGAAGGAGAATCAGAAGTCAACTGCTGTCACTGTCAAAAGGACATAGTACAACCACGACCTCTGCAACAACCTCAGAGTCAGAACGTGCTCTGAAACATTGTCTCCTTGGACAAAACATTTAATCCATTTTCAGCATAGGATTCAAACGTTATTCTTCATGGTACGCATACCAAATCAAGGAAGAAATCAACGTTGGATCAAGCTCCAATTCAAACGACTCAAGTGATGATCTGACACCTTCTCAATGTCTCTTTACTCCTCTATATAAAGGACTGAAGACTTGAAGAAACATAACAAGAGAATTATAAGACTCTGAAAAGTGACAATACTCTGCCAAATTCTATACACATCAATTACTTATAAATTCTTACAAACTTCCTTATCTTAGAATTTCTTAAGTCTAGAGTCAAAAAATGTGTTGTATTTTGTGAACACCATTGATAGTATATCAAGTGTTCAACTCAAACATATTTCTTTGTAACTCTGTTTGTTTAGAAGTCTCTTGCTTTTGTGCTTGAGCAATCAGAAGTCTCTTGCTTGTGTGCTTGAGCAATTAGAAGTCTCTTACTGTGTGTTTGAGCATTTGGAAGTCTCTTGCTTGTGTGCTTGAGCATTTTTTTAATTTGTTGATTATAGTGAAAAATCTCTTGTAAGTGACAAGGGGACTGGACTACTTTCGGGTTGTGGAAGGAACCAGGATAATTGTGTCCTCTCTTTCTCTCTCTCTCTCTCTCTCTCTCTCATTTTACTTTATCTGCTGCGTCTGAACTCTGAACATAATTTTATACTCTGACTTTACATCAGATTCTAAACTATTTCTTAGTTTGAGAAAGAAAAAGAAAACACAATTCAACCCCCCATTCTTGTGTTTTTCTCACCTTCAAAAATGATACCTAAGGGAGCCTTGAAGAAGGAAAGGGCGTAGACATGGAGAGATGACAAAACATACTTAAGGAGAATAAGGCGGCCACCTAAAGATGGATTCCTGCTTTTCCACCCTGACAGTCTTTACTTAATTTGATGTAACAAAGGATCCCAAAACTCTAGGCGTCTCACATCACCACCTATAAGGAGACCCAAATACACAAAGCGCAACCTCCCCACTATGCAATTCAATGATGATGTTTTTTGCACCCATGAGTCATTAATGTTCGCACCTAATAGCAAGCTTTTATGATAATTAACTTTCAAACCCGACATAACTTCAAAAAGGTGAAGAATTGCGCGCATAGCTCTCACATTAGCCCAAATCTTCTCACACAGAATCATCGTATCATCTGTAAATTGAAGATGGGAAATAATTGTAGGCTCGTAATTACCAACTCGATGGCCAAAAAAATATATTGTAGACCATAGCTTCCATCATGACATGAAACCCTTCAACTGTCAAAAGAAACAAAAAAGGTGAGAGAGGATCACCCTGTCTCAGGCCCCTCTCCAACCTAAACTCTTTAGTAGGACACCCATTCATCAAAACAGAAGTTGTTGCCGTTCATATACGTTCCTTCATCCACTTTAAATAATAACATCTCCTTTTTTTAACTTTCTAGCCTCATCAACCACTTCATTAGCAACCGATATATCATCTAGTATTTGTCTCCCTCTCACAAAATCTGATTGAGACCCATAAATCACGGTCCCAATGACTTTCCGTAATCTATTCGATAATACCTTAGCCAACACCCTATACAAACTACCAACTCTTTAAAATTATATTTAAATATGTAATTCACTTTAAATTTAATTTTGAAGAAGAAATGGTTGATAAGAGATATTTTGTCTAAAAAAATGTCCGTCCAAAAGGTAGCTAACCGTTACTTAATTTTTGAGATGTTTTATTTCAAATTGAATTGAAAGTGAAGAGTTTGGATACAGAGAGGTATAGACAGTGATTCCCTAAAAAAAAGTATAGACAGTGAAGAGTTTGAACAAGAGCGTTTTTATTTCTTAAGGGTGCGTTTGTTTCCAGGTTTGTAATATGATTCCCGGGATGTGAGATTGGAAATGCAACATTCTCATGTTTGTTTCAAGTTTTGAAAATTTGTTCCCAGGAATGTTATATTCCCAGGAATGTTATTTACACATGATTTCTTTTTTTGTTATTTCCATGCTTAAAAGATGGGAATATAACATTCCCATGGAAATAGAACTCAACTTGCCATAACTTCCCACTACCACTCACATTTTTTTTCATTTTTATTTATTAATTAAATTATTTTTGAATCATTTCCAAAAAATCTATATTTTTACCAAACACATGGGTAGGAATGTTATTCTTGGGAATATTATTCCTGGGAATATCATTCCAAGGAATGTAATTTATTACCATGAAACAACACACCCTAAGAAAAAAGTTGAGTTCATAAAAAAAATACATTTTCTTAAAAGAATTTAACCTAAAAACATATGCTATGTTTATATTGGTTTATTCGAATCTATCTACTTACATGAGCGTTTGCGAGACTATTTGAAAAACTTATAAAAGTAATTTATGACAAGTTCATAACTTATTTTCAGCTTATTTTCCTAAACTATAATCTATAACTTATGATAACAGTTTACAGTTTGTACACAAACAATTTTATTTTATCGTTTATATGAAAATTACATGTAAAAGAGTGCGTGCTCTCATTTGTGGAAATTTAGTGAATACAAGCCCACCAGATGCAGTTCTTTAGTGAAATCATTTGAATTTCAACAAATAGCGGAGTGTGTGCTCACATAATTTCATATTTGGCCTTCAAGCAAAGATGACCCCAACTTTGAAATTTTGTGTGAGACATTAATCAAATACTTGTAATGTGTCACAAAAATATTCAAGTTCTCTTTACTTTTTTTAAAGGATTCAATTCTCTATATAAATATGATTTTATGCAGATACCACATAGCAGTTATCTTGCACACCTATATAGCTCTAATTGGTATGAACTAGGTCAAAAAATGCAACGTATATAATTTATATGGGTCTTGTTAACGAGTGTACCCGGGACACTCTTTAATCATTCCAAAAGAAGAAATTATTCCATAAAAAAAGTCAAATATTTCAATTTCCAATGCATTAATTACATAAATTTTCAAAAATAGTTACTATTTAAAGGTCTTAAAGACTGCCCCGGGACACTCGTTAACATTTACCAATTTATATTTCATATAGTGATTATAGTAAATTGGAAAATGAATTTAAGGGTTGACTTATTTCCATCTAGGCTGAGCTGATTTTGAAAGGAGTTGAAAAAAAATCCATATTGTCTTCTCCCTCACATGCAAGCGCAAGAACTATTCAAAGAAGTTGGCCTATAATCAACCATATTGCAGCTCAAACGTTAAAATCAAAAGACATTCACAAATTATTCTTCATATACGTAATACGGCACCAGCTTCATTTGGATCGGTCAAATAAAAACTGAAGAAGACCCATTAATTTAGAGGATGAGTGTAAGTGTGACCACGCAAACATATTTTAACCCCAAATCCTTCGTATTTTGTAATAGAAAAATATTAACCGTATACTCACACCGGTATCAATTATAAGTAAATTTTTATTAAATAAATCTAAAAAATTAAAATTTATTTATAATTGAGACCGGAGGAAATATTATGTATTGATTTTTTTTGTTTTTACAATAAGACTATATATATATATATATATATATATATATATATATATATATATATATATATATATATCACGAGGAGTATTAAGACAGAAAATTTACAAGTTAATTATTACGTAAAAACACCAAAGCAATCAAGTGACACCAAACCAAGGATAATAACTAAAATCAAATTAAAGAAAAAGTCACTCCTAAACATCTTAAGTGATAGAAGTCATATCAAAAAGCTTTATAGTTAGGTTTCATCCATGACTATTCCAACAATTTTACTAAATTTAAAGAGGAACAAGTTAAACAATCATGTTGACCAAACACCACGTAATTACGATGGTTTCACATTGACCATACACATAAAATATTCATTTACTTTCTTTCCATGAGAAACCAAATATGTGAATTGAACAACATGATCCAAACAATTATTTGTCATTGCACATCTAAATCCCAACCAAGATAAAACATCCACACAAAATTTTTCAAAGACAATACAATTAAAGAATTAATAAAAGTTTAGATGTTTCGTTGAAGTTATATATTCATCCACACATGAAGGATATAATAACTTTGCATTCCAATTTGAATTAAATTATCTTTAATTGAAAGACGATTATGCAATAATCTCCAAGCAAACACTGATATCTTCAATAGAAACAACTTATTCCAAGTGACTTTAAATAAAGGGGAACCAAAATTGCTTCAAAATTCGATATCAAGTTATAAATTTCTTTAACTGAAAACATATTGTCGCCATTGATATCCCAAATCTAAATATCCTCAACACCATTCTGCAAAAAAAAAATGTTAGAACTTGGAAATTGAACATAGGAACATTTGATAAAAAAAATATTGAAATTAAAAAATCGATAAAAATATTTATCATGATGAAAATTTAAAACATTTATTGATTATTTTTAAAGTAACCAAAATACTCCGCAGTTAATAATATTAAGTACTCCATTATATATATATATATATATATATATCATGCATATAATTTTATAAATAAAAATAACTTATTGGTGTACCCAAGCCAGGTACACAGTGCACACGTATTTTTGAGACTGAAAGTCGCCTGGACATTGATTTAATTATACGAAAACTTATTATTTTTTTTTTAGAGGATACGAGTCATCATCTATATCAAAAAGTAAAAGCAGTGTTTATTGACCATGGAGTACATTATTATGTTCTTCCGAAACATTTTTTTATTGTTTTAGGCGCATTTTTAGGCTCATTGTGTACATGGTTGTTTTAAATACTTTTAGAATAACACAAAAAAAAATACTTTTAGAATGCAGGTCAAGTTAAAAATATGTGGTCATGATTTTTATGAAGGAAATTTAAAACAAGGGGGTGGTGTCCAAAAAGACCTTAGACTCAAAAGAGAATTTACATTTATCTCTTTCTTAAAAAAATTAGCTTAGCTCGAACCCGAAACTCCTAGAAAATGGACAACTTAGACCAACCCATTAGAGTTAAAAAATTACAAATAAAATGAAAATTACTAGGACCTTACATTTTTTTCCTCTCAGGTAAATTGGAAGGAAAAAAATGAATTATATTTATTATTTTTTTGGGTGCCTGCTATCGGAACTAATAAAGATGAAACAAATCCTTCAAAAAAAAAAATTAAAGATGAAACAATGAAGAAAAGAATGGGATGTTCTATTCTAAAACCTACAGTGAGCAAAAGTAAAATGAACATCCACAAATTCATTTTAACTGTCCCACTTTCTTTTTAAAAAACTAAAGAATGTTATGGCTAACAAAATTTAACAAAACGCAAATAGACTCATAGGCCATAAGCTCTCTGCCATACATAAACTTGTGATTAGGCCTTGCCAAACAGACTCATAGAACCCAAGAGCTTCTAGTTTCCTGAAAAAATATGCTACTGATTGTAGGTAGCACTGTTGATGATATTGGGATTACTGTTATTGTTGCTGGGAGGAGCAGCACCAATTATGGAGGAGATAGCAGCTGCGAGTGCTGCCGTGAAATTTGGATCAGCGGTGATGGCGGCACTGAGTGATGATGCCTGTTGAGTTGGATGCAATTGGGAAGACCCTCCAACATCTTGAGACATTTGAAGGCCGGAGAATTTGGATTGGTTATAAAGTGCTTGTGCAATCACTTGTGGTAATTGTCCTGATCCAAAGTTTTGAGGCTGTCCAAGCTGGAATTGGGAAGGAGAATTTCCGTTATTGTCTGTAGTGTCGCGTGTAAGGTCTAGTGTCACAGTAGGAAATGGTGCTGATGCTGAGAGTGTGGCCATGCTAGAAGAGCAATTAGGAAGAATTCTGGCTAGTAAATTGGGGTTCATCACCCCATCAGCACTTGACATTGACCCAGATAGTAACACGGTAGCAGCAGCTGCAGTGGTCGAGGCCATTGGCATAGCAGCAGGTGGGAGTGGATGGCTATGTGTCCCTTCATATGTTGTTATCAAAATTGATCTGTCCTCCGCACAGCGTTGAACCTATAATATGAGATGCATATTATGAGACGAAAGGAGTTACATTTTTGTAGAAGCAATAGTAGCTAGTATTAGACTATTAGAACTATACACATTGATTCATCAGAATAATAAGACTCACTTGTTTGCGAACGGGGCAACCAAGAGCCATTGTGCATCTGTAATACGCGCGAGGACAAGGGTTTCCTTTAGCCATTTTTTGTCCATATTTTCGCCATTGGCATCCATCATTAATCTGCAATTGTGATCAATTAGTTAATTAAATCAGCTAGAAGTCAATCAATGATATAATATAATTAGATTTCTTTATTGATGCACACTAATATACTATACCATGTGGGCTTCTGATCGGGCACGGACTGAGACTCGTGCTTTTCTCATAGTGGCTTCTGCATTGGCTTGATCAGCGGCGTTGGAGGGGTTTAATCTGGGAAGCTGACTTCGGTCCAAAAGTTGTACTAGTTCTGATGAGTCTGGATCAGGCTCTTTCTGATTGTTCTGAGGTGTGCATGGTTCAGGCTCTTGCTGATCGTCTATTTCTGCTGCTGGACCACTCATGAACTTTCTAGCCACCACCCCATCTCCTTTCTCCTCAGCTTTTCCCTTGACAATCTGAAATGTAAAAAAATATCCATTCAGTTTCATAATTTCATTTCAATTTTGGGTATAAAGATATTTTAAACTTGGCAGATAAACAATATAATTATTAATTAATTAATTACCTGATCATGTTCTGTGGTTTGGTTCTGTTGCTGTTGCATTAAGGACATAAAACGCTTATGCAAGTTTGTGTAGCTACTGCTCATGTCACTCAGCATTTCTTTCAGCTTTTGGTTCTCTGCATTCACACGTCCAAGCTCCTCTTGCAATTGCTCCGTCTAAAAAAATTAACAAGTGTATTTCATCTCTGTTAACTTGACTTGGTGTATATATATAATTTCATTAAATTATAATCTTGCTAACTATAATATTTGCAAAAGTACTTATGAAATTTATGTAATCTTAATATGACTGAACACCCCTGTAAAATGAAATTAAACAAACTATGATGGTAATAAATTGACCTGTTCAGTCTTGGCACGCTTATCTTCAGCATTTATTGAAGTTCCATCATCCACCATTGATTGATCACTTCCAGTGTTAGTAATAAGGAGTTGTAAACCAGTCTACAATATTTGCATCAAATAATAAATAATTAGCATACATTCCCTCTAAACTCAATTATAATCACATTTATTTAAGGAGTTAGAGGATTTTTTTTTTTGTCGTTGATAATCAATAGTAAGAGGATTTAACTTTAATAATTTTATTTATGTGAAAAAGAAAATAGATTTTCCATTCTACCCCTAATTTGATGGCATACAACATTAAAAATGAATTAAACCGTGTTTTTAGAGCAGTAGCGTTAAATATGCACACATTAGTTATTCATATTTAACTCTAACAAATTTTACTCTAAAAAGAAAGTCTAACCAACTAAGTTGCTAGCTTGATATGTAGGGGTTGAAATTTAAACTCCAAACTCAATTGGTAACAAAGACGTAGATACGTAGGGTTGAAGTTTGAGTCTTCTTCTTGTAATTGAGTTACACTATGACAAATCACAAGCACACTTCAAAGGTAATTATTATGATTAATATCCAATACTTTTTTATCTGATTAATCTACTGTCTCAAAAAGAATGCATATATTAACTTTAATTAATTCAAGTCAATAAAACAAACAGTAAATACGATTTTTGGGGACCCAGTATTTTCCTTTTATTTCCATTTTCTAACTAATAATATCAAAATATATAAAAAAAAAAAAAGGTGTTTAACATGAAAGAAATAGAAAGAAAAAATTAATGGCTTACGTTGACATGGTCAGCACGGAGATTGCAATGAGGATCATAAATCTCATTATTATTATTATTCTTCATTGAAACATCATCAAGTTGTTCTGGCGATGATGATCTATCATTTGAGAAGAAATCCACTTCATCCACAGTTACACGATTCATACGTCCTTGATCTTCATCATTTTCATTCTCATCACACCATGTTGCTCCGTTTGTGCTTATTAGATTCATCGGAAATGTTAACATCTTCCAAGAAATAGAAGCAATAATTAAGAAGAAGAATGATGAGACCTTATCATTCTTTCTTATTACAAAGAGAAAATGATTTAGAATGAAGAAATGATAATGATAATGAATGATATATAGAGAAGAATAAAGACGTGGAGAAGAAAGAAGAAGAGAGTGACGAAGTCAAAGAGAGAGAGAGAGAAAGAAATAGAAGTGTAATGTAATGTAATTCTGTGAAGTCTTCTACCGCTGCAATTGCCTCGCCTATAAAATGGGTTTACTTGGGACAATATACACCAAATATTCCTTTTTCCTATTTTCTTTTCTTTATTATTTTCTCCAATATCAATTATTATTATTATTATTATTTGATCCCATTTTATTTTATTTTCTTTTCAGTTGCATCAGATAATGCATCATTGGGCTAGAAAATCTCTGTTTACTTGGATACCCACAACTTTCACCTTCATAGCTGATCTGCCTCAAATCTCAACGCTCCACCTCATGTAACTAATATTTTTATTCAATTTATTTGACTTTTGACTATATTTTTTTGGATACAAAATTCAGTTTGACTCTATCTTTAATTTAATCCTTTTCGTAATAAATACTACGTGTCCTCTTTCACATGGAGTCTTCTTTTGTGTTCAAACTTCATACCTTCAATTAAGGTAAAAATGGAAAGTCAAATAAGGGAAGCAGATCTAATCTAGTAACAATGCACAGTAGTTACTGCCTTTGACTGGTTGATCTGAATCAATGGTCCAAATTGATTAAAACTCAATTTTTGAATGTATAATTTGTATCGTTTGATTTTATATTATTAGTTAAAATTGTCCACCGTTTATAATTCTGTGATTGGTTTACACCAATAAATTCGATATACTTTATACTGGTGATTTATATTTTATTGTTGTAATTTATTATTTTCGCTCATATGATATGATAATCCATTTAAATCTAGACATTCATCAAAATAGAGAGAAAAAAAAAAGTTTACAATAAAATAAAATAAAATAAAGGGATAGAGGAGATGCAAGGGTTGAGAGTGAGGAACATGAGAAAACATGTGAGAAATTTTTTATAAGAAAATTCATTTTCTCATTTGCCATGTTTATAAATAATAATGTGACAACACATTATTAGATTTTTTTTGAAAGGACAACACATTATTAGATGATGGCATACTAATTAAACTAAACTAATTTCTTCCCTCAAAAAAAAAAAACTAAACTAATTTCTATTTAGTTTTACCCATATTACCTTTTCCAAACTTCAATTTTATTATAGACTGCATGCCAATAAAATTACGAATCAAACATAAAAAAAAATTGGCTAAATTAATATTATGTTGCTAATATTAGAGAATTAACTTTTATTATTTTAAATATTAGTATAAAGAAATAATGAATTTAATTAGAATTAAAAAATAATAGTTTTAATTTAAAAAATTGGGATTTGAACTTTTATATTGTTATATAAATAATGACTATTTTACAACGGTTTCAGATGACATCGCATAGACAAAAATAAATTTAATTATTATACATTGTTACCGTAAAAGATTTGTACACAATCAATTATTACTCATATTCATCGTATCATTAAAAAGATTGGCTTTAATTATAATTATTTTCATAGTCACATATTTGATTATTGTGATGTGTTGACAGTGTAAATTACATCGACAATGTATCACAATTAAACTCCTAAAGATTAGAAAATATAATACATAACATGTTGAACACAGAAAGTTGTTATGTAGTTGATAGAGTCATGTAATCATTGTCCCGTAAATGCAACCCAGTTAGTAGCTACCAAATATATTATTTGTAGAATTAGAGTTTGAACTTCAGATTTCTCATTTCTCCACACTTAAATGCGTGAATCTAATCACTAAACCACTTGAAAAAAAAATCATGTAATCATTTATTTTGAAAGGATGAAATTAAGTGTAATAATTTTAACCTAAGAGAGAATCACCGTGTGATTCAAATTTCTCTTATAAGAACCAAGAATAGGTGCACATTCCTCTTAATTTATTATATAAAAATTATTTTTATATAAGTTCTTCTTCAAAAAGTGAAGCCTTATTAATAAAAGATTCTTATCTTCATAAAACTTTTCTTCTTTCCATGAATTGGAAGTATTGCTAGTTTCAATTTCTTGTGACGACGTTAGTTTTCAACTTCAGTTCCTTTGAATGGCCTTAATGATTCTTTTGAAAAATAGCACGAGAAAAGGCTTTATTTGGCTTTCCTTACCAAACGAAGAAAAAATCCATTATTTATGGCTTATATCTTCTTTTCTATACCTTGATACCTTGACTAGGAAGAGTTGTTTGAAACAAAACTTCCACCAAAAAGAAGAAAAACTTCAGCGTCGAACATTGAACATACCCTTTTTGAAAGAAATTAAAGGCATGCTGGTTGGAACATTGACTGTTTGGTACGTAAGTTAGAATTTTGCACTATTTTCTCTCGTAAACTTAAAATCAAATAGTGCTAAATATGCATAGTGGATCACATGGCTAATGTCCAATATTCTTTTCTTACGATGAAAGAAACAAATATTTATAATTAGACAGGCAGATTACAACAATATTTTACCATGGTGTCTCAAAAAACAATATTTTACAATACAATGGCCGATCAAGATTTGCAAATTTTGCAAGGTCATGGGCCGAGTATTTTCAATTTTTCCTGTTCTATCAACTACCGTATTGTCCCCTTTTTATTGCGTTAATGTATATAAAATATGAATAGTAGTTTTAATGAAAGTTTGATTTTGATTAAATTATTTTTCTTTTGATTAGAATTATATGTATATATATTTTACACTTTCATACCGTAATAAATTATGTTTATCTTTTCAATGACACCGTTAATATAATAAATATAATATAAATTATTATCTTGTTGAATGACACGAACAATATAACATTCTTATAAGCAAAATTTGTTTAAGAATATAATTGGAAGTGAAAAAATCACCCCAAAATCATGTGTTCTCTTTATATATAACTAGCGAAAAGACGGACACTCACGTGTCCGTGTTTCCGCTCTTTTTATTTGGCTAACACATATAGATTATCAACGGTATTTTATAAAAATTTACGTGTAAATTACATATGATATTTTATATATATTTGTGACTTTCAAATGTAACAAACTCAACAAACTATATTTATCATTTTCAATGACAACAATAATATAACAAATATAATAAAAATTCTTATATTTTTTAATAACATCAACAATATAACATTATTATAAGAAAATTTGTTTAAGTGTATAATTGGAATAACAAAAAAGCCAACCCAAAATCCTCTTAAAATGGACTATTTTCTTTATATATATAGTATAGATACAAATATAGAACTTTTTTTTTCAAAAAAAAAGAGAGCCTTTTTTATTTCTTCAAAAATTAAAAACCGAAAAGACTGATAAAAAAAGTTGAAAACAGAGAAAGCTTCATTGTCCACCCCACGTGTACTTCGGATGAATAAACTTTTTTTTTGACAAAATTCGGATGAATAAACTTGAATTGTAAAAAAAAAAAAGATGAGTGAAGTCGAAAAAAAATACCATTTTATCCACTAAACTGGTAAATGCATATTATTTTTTTATATCCGAAAGTGTACTTTCAGACGGCTTTGGTTTTTTTAAAAAATTACTGAGGGTTAAAAGTAACTCCCTTAAACAAGATAATCAAAAAATAAAAGATGAGTAAAGTCCAAAAAATACCATTTTATCCCCTAAACTGGTAAATCCATTTTTTTTTTTCCTATCTGAAAGTGTACTTTCAGACGGCCGTGGTTTTTTCTATCCCTTGAACAAGATAATTAAGGGAGTTAATAATTAAGATAAGCAGTATGATTAAGATAAAGATAATTTATATTATCAAAATTAAGATAAGATTGACTTGAAAATGTGTTCATTGTGTATATCTTCAAGATTAAGGGAGCGTTTGTTTAACGGTATCAAAATTTAAGTGTAGGAATAACTTCCCCAGGAAATATTTTTTTTAAAAAGTGTTTGGATAATATTGTTAGTTCTAGGAATCTTTTAATTTAAATCTTTAAAAATAATTAATACATCTTATTTTCAACATGTGCACCAAATATTAGATATTAGGATTCCCAAAATACCCGTATGGTGAAACTTGATCTTGTTTCATTCGGACTTATAAGATACTCCATGAGTATATCATTATTATACAATATCTAGTCTATGAAATCAAATCATTATTTTGTTATAAGAAACCACGGCAATAAGTTGTAGCAATCTAGAGTGCAGGTGCTGCCAATATTGTAAGCAAAGAATTATATGACAATTTTTAGAGGAAAAAACAAGACGATAGAGAAAGGGGCAACAATTATAATTGTAATCGGTGTGTATATAGTGGGGTAAGCTAGTACTTTTACACATAAAAGTTTCCCATCTCTATTTGATGGGATTAGAAAGCCAGACAATGTGGGAGAAAAGTTTTTTCCGGGCATAATTATTTCCAGGGAACAATAGTTCGTTCCACCGTAACAAACACATGAATCTTTATTTCCATCCTAGGATTCCTGGGAATATGTTTTACGAACACCCCTAACATGTGTATATTATCAATATATATTTATTTTAAGTAGGGATAATTATATAATTTATTGAAAATGTTTATCTCTTTCTTCTCACTTTTTCTTTCGAACTTCAGTAGCAGCTAAATTGTAAATAAGTGATAAAATATATACTTTTTTTTGAAGGATGATAAAATATATACTTTATTAGTTTGGTTTGTGTAAGTGGTAGAAATTTAATGATATTTTAAGTTGATGTGGCAATAATGACTTTGTTGATCGACACTTGGTAAAACTTGTTCTCGAAATGAGTTATTTGTATATATTATTAAGACAAAACCTAGATTAGTATTTCTAGTTCTATTTCAACATTAATTTGGTCTCTTAGATTGGTATAAATATGATCAATCTTATAGACTATATTGATGAACAAGGAAACCTTTAAGACTATGATGTAATTCTAGACAACTTGATCACTATAGATGGTGATAGAGTGCACTTAGCACTATTTGTTGACGATGAACCACTCAACTGCGCAAAAGGTTCTAAGCATGAAGTATGGAGGAGAGTTACGAAGGATGAAATTGAAGCAATTGAGAGAAATCAAACATGTAATTTGGGTTCTTTACGTGCAAGAAAGAGATCAATTGGTGTCAAATGAATTTACAAGCTTAAGCACTTGCTTGATGGCTCCATTGCAAATCATAAAGCAATGCTAGTTGCAAAAGGATTCTTGTAAAAGCATGGCCTTGACTTCACATAAATCTTTGCACCAGTTGCAAGAATAGATACTATGAGATTGGTAGTAGTTGTGGCAAACTACTTCCAGGGAGAGTTTGTTCAACTAGATGTCAAGTTTGCGTTTCTCAATGGCAGGATTGAGGCTGAAGTATATGTTGAACAACTGATGCCGATTTTCGCAAGTGTACGAAATCGTTCAAGTAGTAAAGTTTAAAACGGTAAACCGAGTGTCGAACACAAGGACTGCGTTAACGAATCGAATGTAATTTTGAATACTCAGTTGAACAAAAGGGTACGAAGTTTGTTTAATTGTTAATAAAAGAAAAGTGCGTAAAGTAAAATGGTTTTGAATTTCAGAGATAAAAGCTTGTCAGGGATGAGCTTCACTAGACTACGAACTCAAGTTAATTACCTAACCAACGATCACTGAACTTGTTTAATGAATCACGACCTAATTCTCTTAAATAATCTTGCCCTAATTCCTTAGTGACAGAAACTTTAATTATAACGTAAACCCTAATTCCTTAGCAAGTTTTACAAATTAGAATTAAGCATGAACGAACTTGAATTACTGAATGGTTTCAAGGGTTTGTATCTATTCCTAGATTACAAAGGCGAGAATTTCTTATCTTAAGCATTCATACATTCCACTTCCGTTTCACAATATGAATCATACATCAATTTAAAGATGATCAATTAATAAAAGCATTAAGCACAAAGATAAGAAAACATGATTCAATAAATTCATTCAATGATCAGATTAGGGTTACAAAACAAGAGTCATCATCTAGCTAATCTCATCCCTAACAATGGAGAATTTAGCTACTCATAATTGGATTACAAAATAGCTTAATCAATAAGAACATAAGAACATACAAAAACTGACTGTGAGTTGGATGGAGTGGCCACCGCTTCAGTTCCTTGCTCTCAAAATCGCGCTTCTATTCTTCCAATTTCCGAACCCTTGTTTCTGAAAACGAATCAGCTAAAATAGGCAACCTGATCACAAAATCGTGGCACGATGCAAGCAATCGTGACACGATCCTTCATTAAAACTCCCAAGGATTGCGCAAACTGGTCTCCCAATCGTGACACGATTTTGTAGGCAGAATTTCATCTCTTCTCTGGTTAGGAAATCGTGACACGATTCCCAAATCGTGTCACGATGCAGTCACTTCAGGCTATGATGATTTCTTGCTCTTTTGTACCTCAAACTGTCTCAAAATGCTAACGAAAGTAGATAAAACTAACAAAAACTCTTAACAAATTACGTAATGACAAGGTGTCATCACAACCCCAAACTTAAACCATTCCTTGTCCTCAAGGAATTTACCTGCAATATTGACGACGACAGTAAAGTAACAATCACATAACCAAGCAGCAGTACCAAAAGTTCAACACCTTACCAGCCATGTAATGGGCTAGCCGGCCAGTTTTCTCCTTCAATTCACAACTCCACGCAAAGGTTTGATAAGGGTTTCCACTCAATTACATGCAAAACTATGAATTACCATAAGCTTGAAAAGTTTCTAAGCATCAATCAAAGTCAATATTATGTACACACTTTTAAGGACTTCTTAGGGTTATAACGGGGCTTAGGTTACAGGTGGGATCATTTGGGAAGTAGGTTTTCAACAAAAAATTGGAGTTAAGCATCTTCCTGCTGGTCTACCCAACAATACACACAAAATAACCTTAAGGGGCTAGAGAATTTCATCTTACAAAAGAAATACCGATCACAACTTATGTCTTGAAGCACTTTTCTCTTTTTTTTTTTTTCGAGCTGCAGAATCAGCTTAATTTACATGCTTCTCTTTTTCACACATTTTCGTTTTTGACACAAAGTGATCTTCTTAACATTTTTTCTTTTCTCTAGCACCCCTACCCCAAACTTAAAATGTTGCTAGTACCATGAGCAACCCCAAACTTGAACAATTGCATGATCAAATACCCAAACAATGCCTAACTCCAATATACATTGGGGAGTAATCCTATGGTCTCTAGGCTTGTAATGTGGTATGTCACCGAAACAATGGGATCTGTCCTAAGGGCTCAACTGGGCTTAACCAATGGATAATTCAATATAAACCAGGTTGGCTACAAAGGCTCAAGGGACAAGCAATTTGCCTTAGTGTGTACACAATATAACCAATCAATAACAGAGAAAAATTACAAGTTCTAGAATCATAGATGCATGGAACACTCTTTAAAGTAAATTGAAAAAATAAAATTTGGCAATGGAACCTTACATGTTATGATCTCTGGGAGTTGTGACTACTTCTGCTCAAATTGCCGAACACTTCAACTGATATGTTGGGCCTCTACCTCCTTTGAACTTTTGGTATACCACTCAATCAAAGATCGTTACTAAACTGAAGAGAATCAACATCACAAATAAACTCATCGATAAAAAACAAGTACTGATTTATTACAAACAGGGATAAGAGAGTTAAAACAGAAATGCAAATGGAAAAATTGTTCGGATTAAACAGTACAAAAGCAAATGGTAACAAAATACAAATGCAACAAAACAAAAATCAGGGCAAGTCTCGGCCCATCTCATGCAACTCCTGCTCCGAAAACCAAGTGTGCGGGGGATCACTCGCATTCATCTCCTCCATAAAATGCGCCGCATTCCTCCTTTCGGTCGCATCAAAATCCGCAGCGATCTCCTGCTCTCTGCTCGCAGCCCTCCCTCTCTGCTGATCAAAGTACTGCACCATACTCTCACGGTTCCCCTCAAAGCGATCATACGACCCGGTTGGCGGCCTCCTATGGACTTGAGCCTCTGCAGCAAACTCCTGGGAGAACCGCGGACGGTTCACATATAGCTGGTCAGAAGTCTCATTCATCCAGTTAGCAGAAGTGAACATGTATTCCAGCAGCATTGGATGAAGCGGTGGATATGCGGGCTGCTGACTGCTGCCCTCCCCCGGATATGTCTGTGGATGCGGCTGAGGCTGCGCTGGTCCCTGCTGATCCTGCTCCTCTCTCTGTCCTCCGCCCCTCAGGAACTCCTCATACTCACTGACGAAGGCATCCATTATTTTCTCTGTGATGGGCTTCATCGTCGGGGCATCAATGTCAGCCCGGTACTCCTCAACCTGAGCCTCCTCACAAAGCCAACAGATCAAGCTGCTATGGGCTATCGATTTAAGCTTGCTCAGTGCGATTTCCCGGATGTTGTTGGCTATCAGCTCTCCAACATTTATGTCCTCACCTGACAGAATAGCATCAATAGTTAAAATCCTCTTCAGGGGGATTTCAGATGTACACGACGTGCCCTCCAGCGTCTGAACCACAAAAGATGCCCATGCCTTAGGAGATGGCATGAAGTCAGCTTTGGCCAGCATCCGAGCTTTTCTCCATGTGGTGCCCGGCCTGCACAGCATACTCAGTAATCCAGCAAAATCATCCTCTGTCATGTCTTTGACCGCAGCTCTTCTCCTCTTGACCCCACACTCCTCCGGGGCAGTCAAACCCAGCAACTGATTAATAGCATCGGGGATATAATCAATGGTTTTTTCGCGGACGTAGGACTGATACATGGTAGGGGTATACCTGGCATTAGCATAGAATTCCAAGGTGACCGTTTTGTTGGAAGTGTTAAAGACCATGTTGTTCAGAAGTTCCCAATTCCTTGCCTGTAGCATGCTCTCAAACTCAGTGTATTTACCCAAATTGATTACATCGAACCTGCGCTCCATAACGACCTTGAAGGCCTTGCTTTCGACGAAACGGTCCTGTGGCTCTTTGTTTATGAATTTGAATGCGGGTTGTGTGGGTGGTGCGGCTTCGGTGCGGACGGTGTTGGGTTTGCGTTTGGTAGTGTTTTTGGTGGGTTTGGTGGTTTTTGGCCGTTTGGCAGTGTGTTTGGTTCGTAGGACGGGAGGCATGGTGAAGAGGTGTTGGTGAAAAGATGAAGTTTGGGGAGTTTGTGGAGGAAAAGATGGTAGGGATGATGTTGATGGTGATGAAAAGGAATGAATTTCGTGGGTAGTGGAGTCTGTGGAGATTTGGGCAGAGTAACGGCAGGTTTTCGAATTGTAGGACTGAATTTTTTTAAAGTTATATTTATAGGCTGAGGAAATCGTGTCACGATTGGGTGGATCGTGACACGATGGGCTTTGTAACGGTCAAATTTTTCAAAAAAACTCAGCAATCGTGTCACGATGTGAAGTAATCGTGTCACGATTGCAGCTTGTAACGGTCAAAAAATTTCAGAATCGTGTCACGATTCCTGGATCGTGTCACGATTTTTATGGCAGAAAGTCTGGTATTTTGAAAATTGAAATCGTGTCACGATTCCTGGATCGTGTCACGATTTTTGTGGCAGAGAGAAAAAATTTTGAAGGAGCAAAATCGTGTCACGATGGAGTAATCGTGTCACGATTTGCTAGGCAGAGAGCACACTTGTGTAACTTAGAAAAATTTCTGCCCTGAAAATGGTTTTGCAACAATTATTTTTTGTTTTGTTTTTTTATGAAAAATAAAACGAAATAAAACAAAGGATACTGAGTGGGTTGCCTCCCACCTAGCGCGTGTTTAACGTCCCGAGCCTGACGTACCACTGGATCACGTGGATTTCAGTTTGATCGACTCGGTCGGACGCTCAAGTTCGACTCCAAAGTATGGTTTGAGCCTTTGTCCGTTGACCTTGAAGGTTCTATCCGAGTCAGGGTCCTTCACCTCCACAGTTCCATAAGGAAACACCTTCACCACTTTGAATGGTCCTGACCATCTGGACCTCAGGTTTCCAGGAAACAGCTTTAACCTAGAATTGAAAAGAAGAACTAGCTGCCCTTCCCTAAATTCCCTATTTTGGATCTTCTTGTCATGCCATTTCTTTGTTTTTTCTTTAAAAATTTTGGCATTTTCGTAGGCTGAATTCCGGAATTCATCTAACTCATGGAGTTGAAGAATCCGGGATTCACCTGCTTTCGAGAGATCAAAATTCAGGAATTTAGTGGCCCATAAAGCTTTGTGCTCTAGTTCCAATGGTAAGTGACAAGATTTTCCATAAACAATTTGAAAATGAGACATACCTATGGGAGTTTTGAAAGCAGTTCTGTATGCCCACAGTGCATCATCCAGCTTGACGGACCAATCCTTCCGTGAGGAATTCACAGTCTTCTCCAGGATTTGCTTTATCTGTCTATTTGAAACCTCCACTTGTCCACTCGTCTGAGGATGGTATGGTGTAGCAATCCGGTGATGCACATTGTACTTTTTCAGCAAAGTCTCCATCTTCCGGTTGAGGAAGTGGGTTCCTTCATCACTGATTAACGCCCTAGGGACCCCAAAGCATGAAAAGATATTTTTCTGAAGGAAAGAAATTACTACCTGAGCATCATTGGTCGGCGTGGCGATAGCTTCCACCCACTTAGAGACATAATCCACTGCCAACAGAATGTAAACCTTTGAATATGAGGATGGGAATGGTCCCATAAAATCAATACCCCATACATCAAAGATTTCCACTTCTAACACAGGATTTTGAGGCATCTCGTTTCTTTTGGAAATATTTCCTGTGCGTTGGCAGCGGTCACATCTCTTGACGTAGGCAAAAGCATCCTTAAACAAGGTTGGCCAAAACAAACCGGATTGGAGCACTTTTGCAGCAGTCCTATCTCCACTAAAGTGACCGCCGTAGTTGGAGTCACGACAATGCCACAACACTTTTTCCTGCTCTTCTTCTGGGATACATCTTCTTAACAGCCCGTCAATCCCCCTTTTATACAGATATGGCTCATCCCACACGTAATACTTACAATCGTGCAGAAATTTCTTGCGCTGTTGAGAATTAAAATCAACGGGTATCACCTTACCTAACAAATAGATCGCAAAGTCTGCAAACCACGGCACCATTGTTACGGCTAGAATGTGTTCATCTGCAAAGAGGTCCTTGATAGGCCTCTGCTGATCAGTTTCATCCATCTTCTCTAGTCGGGAGAGATGGTCAGCCACAGTATTCTCTGATCCCTTCTTGTCCCGGATTTCCAGGTCAAATTCCTGCAACAGCAATATCCATCTAAGAAGTCTCGGTTTTGATTCCTGCTTAGAAAACAAATACCTTAGAGCAGCATGGTCAGTGTAAACAATGACTTTAGACCCTAACAAGTATGATCTAAATTTATCAAAAGCATAGACAACAGCCAAGAGTTCTTTTTCTGTAGTGGCATAGTTAAGTTGTGCTGGGTTTAAAACATGACTAGCATAGTAAATGACATGCAACAACTTATCTTTCCTTTGCCCAAGAACTGCCCCAACAGCTGTATCACTGGCATCACACATTATTTCAAAAGGTAGTGACCAATCGGGAGCAGTGACAATGGGGGTTGTTATCAGTTTTTGCTTAAGAGTGTTAAAAGCATGCAGACACTCATCACTGAATTGGAAAGGTGTGTCTTTTACTAGCAGGTTAGTAAGGGGTTTTGCTATTTTTGAAAAATCTTTGATGAACCTCCTATAAAAACCTGCATGTCCTAAAAAGCTCCTAATGCCTTTTTCATTGGTGGGAGGAGGAAGTTTTTCAATAACTTCAATTTTTGCTTGGTCCACCTCTATCCCTTTGTAAGAGATTCGGTGACCAAGGACAATTCCTTCTCTCACCATGAAATGACATTTTTCCCAGTTTAGGACCAAATTAGATTTTTGACACCTTTCCAATACAAGAGATAAATTATTCAAACAATTATCAAAAGAAGAGCCAAAGACAGAAAAATCGTCCATAAAAACTTCGATATGTTTTTCAATCATATCGGAGAATATGGACATCATACACCTTTGAAAAGTAGCGGGGGCATTGCACAACCCGAATGGCATCCTCTTGTAAGCAAATATCCCATAAGGACATGTGAAGGCTGTTTTCTCTTGATCCTCAGGTGCCACCGCAATCTGGTTGTAGCCGGAATACCCGTCCAAAAAGCAGTAGTACTCATGACCCGTCAACCTTTCGAGCATCTGATCAATAAACGGCAATGGGAAATGATCCTTCCGAGTAGCTGTGTTTAACCGTCTATAGTCTATGCAAACTCTCCAGCCAGTGACAGTGCGGGTCGGAATCAATTCATTCTTCTCATTCATCACCACTGTAGTACCACCCTTTTTTGGAACAACTTGGACCGGACTTACCCACGAACTGTCAGATATAGGATAGATGAGACCAGCTTCAAGCAACTTGACTACCTCCTTTCTAATCACCTCTTTCATGGTAGGATTGAGCCTCCGCTGTGGTTGGACCACCGGTTTGTAGTTATCTTCCATTAAGATCTTATGCATACACACAGTAGGACTTATACCTTTCAAGTCTTCAATGGACCACCCTATCGCACCCTTGTGCATTCTCAGGACTCTCAGGAGCTTTTCTTCTTCAAGTTTATTCAGGCTTGCATTGATAATGGCTGGGTATTCTTCTTTCTCACCCAGGAACACATACTTCAAATGAGGGGGCAGTTGTTTTAGCTCAACTACCGGTACTTTCTTTGACTTTTTCTCAACAGCTTCTTCATTTGGATGTAACTCCTCCCATTTAGTCGGTGTGCGTCGGTGATAGGACGGGAAGGCTTCTAACATGGCTAGGACATCAACTTCTCTAGGATCTTCACCTTCCTCAACAACTGCTGCTGATGAGCTTAATACTCTCTCAAGTGGTAAAGCTGGAATTTCGGCTTCAAACTTGTCTTTCACGATTGAACTAAGTATGTTAACCCTGTAGCATTCCTCCTTTTCTTTCGGATGCTTCATTGCTTGGAGAACATTGAGCTTCACCACCTCATCGTCAACCTTTAGAGTCAACGTACCATCTTCTAAGTCAATCATACACCTTCCAGTTTGTAAAAATGGTCTCCCCAGAATCAGCGGTATATCCTCATCTTCTTCCATCTCAAGAACAACAAAGTCAACTGGGAATATGAATTTATCAACCTTTACAAGCACATCTTCCACAATACCATAGGGATATTTGTAGGATTTATCTGCAAACTGCAAGGTCATTCTTGTGTCTCTCACCGTTCCAATCCCCAACTTCTTGTAAATAGATAAAGGCATTAAACTCACACTTGCTCCAAGGTCGATCAGTGCTTTCTTGAAAGTTCTATCCCCAATGGTACAAGGAATAGTAACACTTCCTGGATCCTTGAGTTTCTTTGGAATTTTTCTTTGTAACACCGCACTACATTGTTCAGTGAGCATCACATCCTCATCACCAATGCTTATCTTCCTTGAAATGATGTCCTTCATGAATTTTGCATAGGTTGG
This sequence comes from Medicago ruthenica, assembly GCA_018208015.1. Lineage (NCBI taxonomy): Eukaryota > Viridiplantae > Streptophyta > Magnoliopsida > Fabales > Fabaceae > Medicago > Medicago ruthenica. The sequence goes on along the minus strand of CM031378.1, from coordinate 105,848,814 downwards.
CATTTGTTCGAGAGCTTCGGCAAAAGGGATGTTGATTTGTAACTTTTTGAACATCTCGAGGAATTTACCAAAACTCTTCTTGTCTTTTTCTTTTTTCAACCTTTGTGGGAATGGTAGCTTAATCTGTGGCTTTGGCAACTCATTTTTCTTTGGATTTTCTAGTTCTCCAGCTACCTCTTGTGGTGTATTCTCTCAGACTTCAACCGGCACTTCAACTAACTCATCGGATGACTCACCCCCACCTTGTGTATCTTTAGGTTGTTGTGAGTCTTCAACCCTTCTGCTTCTGGTCATGACTGCATTCACACTTTCGTGTCCTTTGGGATTGGCAACTGTGTTGCTAGGCAGATTTCCAGGAGGTCTTTGTGCAATTTGTTGGGCAATTTGACCAACTTGAATCTCAAGATTTTTGATTGAGGCAGTGGTGTTCTTTTGTGATGCCCTGGTTTCTTGAGTGAGAGAGTTCACGCTTGATGCCATTGCTTCAATGGCCAATTCCCAATCAGCTTTCTTTGGGGGACTAGGATTTGATGGGATTCCTTGTTGTGGATTCAGGAAGTTTTTTTGTGGAGTTTTCCATGAGAAATTTGGGTGATTCCTCCAGCCTGGATTGAAAGTGTTAGAATAGGGATTGTTCTGCTGACGACCCCCTTGGTTACTAAGAAAATTCATCGCTTCTACTTGAGCTGCATCCATAGGTACATCACAATGCATGGTAAAATGAGGACCTGCACACCAATCACACTTCACAGTATTCATTTGATTAACCGGAGCAATTAGAGGTTGGCCTATATTGAGAGCTGCCAATCTCTTTGTCACTTCAGCTGACACTGCTTCTTGAATCTGCTTGCTAGTGAGTATGTTCTGAGCATTTTTAGCTTCAAGTTGATTCAAGTCTATGAGTCATCCTCTTGTGCCACCTGTTCTGTCATACATCTCCATTTGTTCATTCAGAGCAACCGCTTCAATGACTTTGATGATTTGGGAAGCAATTTTGAAATTTATGGAACCACCAGAAGCTGTGTCGAGGACTTGTCTAGTAGAAAGGCGTAGACCATTACAAAAAATCTGCATCTGCACTGTGCTATCATAATTGTGGTCTGGACAGGCTGACAACAATTTCTTGTACCTCTTATACGATTCTCCAAGTGATTCTCCATCCTTCTGTTGGAAGTTGGAAATGTCCTGACGTCTGCGCACAAACAACGCTGTAGGAAAGAACTGCTCCAAGAACTTGTCTTCCATCTCATTCCATGTTGTAATACTCCCAGCTGGTAAAGAATCAAACCACTCCTTAGCATCATCAGTTAGGGAGAATGGAAGCAACCGCAACCGTTTGGCTTCTTCCGAGTTCCCATCCACTTTTGTTGTCTCACAGATCACAAAGAAATTCTTCAAATGTTTGTTGGCATCTTCATTGTACTTCCCAGCAAACTGTTTTTCTTTCAATTCACGGAGTAGTCCTGGGTTGATCTCAAACTTGTTAACCGTCACAGGCTGGTTAGCAATGGTCAACCTATTGCGGTTTCGATCACGGGCACCATAGTCTCCGAGGAGTCTCTCTTCAGGTGGAGGAGGTGGTGGGTCTAATTCCGCCATCCTTTCAACAACTTCTATCTCCTCAGTGACCTGTTCGTCTGTGTTGATCTCAATTTCACTCGTCCCTTCCTTCTCTCTTTGCTTTCTTAATTGAGTTGCTTTGCGATTTGCACAGCAAGTCTTTTCAATTTCTGCGTCAAAGAGAAGTTCAGCTGAGGACTGGCCTCGCATGCAAGATTAGACAAACGTGAGTTATTGAGAGTGAAAACAAAAAAATAAAAGTAAAGATAAAATTCGTAACAACAAAAGTAATTTTATTGCAGAGCAAAAAATTTCAATTGAGTAAAAGAAATTACAATTCAACAGTTAATTGGCAGTCCCCGGCAACGGCGCCAAAAACTTGATGCCGATTTTCGCAAGTGTACGAAATCGTTCAAGTAGTAAAATTTAAAACGGTAAACCGAGTGTCGAACACAAGGACTGCGTTAACGAATCGAATGTAATTTTGAATACTCAGTTGAACAAAAGGGTGCGAAGTTTGTTTAATTGTTAATAAAAGAAAAGTGCGTAAAGTAAAATGGTTTTGAATTTCAGAGATAAAAGCTTGTCAGGGATGAGCTTCACTAGACTACGAACTCAAGTTAATTACCTAACCAACGATCACTGAACTTGTTTAATGAATCACGACCTAATTCTCTTAAATAATCTTGCCCTAATTCCTTAGTGACAGAAACTTTAATTCTAACGTAAACCCTAATTCCTTAGCAAGTTTTACAAATTAGAATTAAGCATGAACGAACTTGAATTACTGAATGGTTTCAAGGGTTTGTATCTATTCCTAGATTACAAAGGCGAGAATTTCTTATCTTAAGCATTCATACATTCCACTTCCGTTTCACAATATGAATCATACATCAATTTAAAGATGATCAATCAATAAAAGCATTAAGCACAAAGATAAGAAAACATGATTCAATAAATTCATTCAATGATCAGATTAGGGTTACAAAACAAGAGTCATCATCTAGCTAATCTCATCCCTAACAATGGAGAATTTAGCTACTCATAATTGGATTACAAAATAGCTTAATCAATAAGAACATAAGAACATACAAAAACTGACTATGAGTTGGATGGAGTGGCCACCGCTTCAGTTCCTTGCTCTCAAAATCGCGCTTCTATTCTTCCAATTTCCGAACCCTTGTTTCTGAAAACGAATCAGCTAAAATAGGCAACCTGATCACAAAATCGTGACACGATGCAAGCAATCGTGACACGATCCTTCATTAAAACTCCCAAGGATTGCGCAAACTGGTCTCCCAATCGTGACATGATTTTGTAGGCAGAATTTCATCTCTTCTCTGGTTAGGAAATCGTGACACGATTCCCAAATCGTGTCACGATGCAGTCACTTCAGGCTATGATGATTTCTTGCTCTTTTGTACCTCAAACTGTCTCAAAATGCTAACGAAAGTAGATAAAACTAACAAAAACTCTTAACAAATTACGTAATGACAAGGTGTCATCAACAACCTTAGGGTTTCATATTTAAAGGTGGAGAAAACAAGGTTTTATAACTCAACAAAGCACTTTATGGCCTAAGACAAACACCAAGACCCTGAATCATGAGAACTAATGAGTTCCTCTAACAGAATGGCTACTTAAAATGCAGTGTAGAATAGAATTTATGTCAATGGTACATGTCAAAACAATCTCAACATAACATGTTTATATGTGAATGACCTTTTAATAACCGGAAGCAGTCAAAATGAGATTGATTGACTCAAAAGGCACTTGAATTCTAAGTTTGACATGACAAACTTAGGAGGTTTGATATACTTTCTTGGGTTAGAATTAACCAATACCATGAGGGGAATGGTGGCTAACCAAGGAAAGTACATCAATGACATACTAAAGAGGTTTAACATGTTGACCTACAATCTTGCAAACACACCAATGGAAACAAGCTCAAATTTTAGAAATGATGATGACGATAAATAAGTGGACGACACTCTTTACAAGCAAATGGTAGGATGCCTAAGATATGCTTGTAATTCAAGGCCAGATATATGTCACAATGTAGGTGTGGTAAGGAGATTCATGCAAAAACCTAAATTGTCACACATGCAAGTAGTGAAGAAAATCATCAGATACCTTCAAGGTATAAGTGATTATGGTGTGATATATCTAAAACCAAATGGCCAAAGAGGAAAACTAATAGGCTTTTGTGACTCAGATTGGTAAGGTGACAAAGTGGAAAAAAGGAGCACTATGGGATATATTTGAGCTTGCAATGCAACATGCCAAGGGGTTTAGTTGCAATCTCCGTTGCTGGAAATGAAGATTGATTATGATGAAGGAATTGAGTTTATGGTCGACAACAAATCAGCAACCAACCTTGCTGAAAATTCCATAGCTCATGGGAGAAGCAAGCACATAGAGGCCAAGTTTCACTTCCTTAAAGATCAAGTCAAGAAGGGAAGGATCACTCTTTGCTACTACAAGACTGATGATTAAGCTGTAGATGCTCTTACCAAGCCATTGAAGATAGAAAAGTTCAAAGACATGAGGAAGATGCTCAATGTGATTAGCCTATAGAATTTGAATTAAGAGGGAGTGTTGAAGTGTAATTCAAATTAGATATATTTGTATAGGCTAAGAATGGTGTATGTGTGTTAACTTAGCTTGTAACTCAACAAGTTAGTTAGAGCTAGTTGAGTTACTTGCAGTGCAAGTAACCAACTAACCAAGTTAGGCAACTAACTAATATGGTTAAGCTTAGTTTTTTATTTTTGCTAATAATATGTTTAGGATTAGTTGGTCAAGTTAGTGACTCATGAGATGTTGTATAAACGCATACCCGTTGAGATAATGAAGAAAATAAAGTTGCATAACCAAAATTAACAAACTTTCCCTCCTTTCCTGTTTTCTCTCTTTTCCCTCTTTGTCTAAATTTGTTCCAACAAATAAGATATATACCGTTCTGTTTGAAGTTTGAACATTGCAAAAACTCTCGCAAGAGTTGTTTTTCTTCACTAATTTTTTTCTTTTTTACAAATAGAGACTTTGTACCGGCTGAAAGTATACAAATTTGAATTTTGCATTAAACTATCATCAATCGATGCATTTGAAATAAGTGTGAAATTAAATTGTGTGTGCAATTCACTTCAATGATACCAAACATCTTGAAGTAGATTCTCTCCATAATTTGTGCAAAGCTTCACAATTCAGAAAGCAAAAAAGAGATAAATAGATTACGATTAAAGAAACCATACCAAGGGAATAATAAAAGCAAAAAAAAGGTCCTCAAAAAAGCAACAACACTTGCAGATATAATTATTAATCTCTCATACTTTAAGCTTTAAAATTCTTAGACCACTTTTGACTCAAAAACCATCAACCTAGTACCTGTTCATGCATTCATCTCTAAATTCTAATGATGAGTTTCCATCTAATTATCAACCAAAAACAAAAACCAATCTTATTACTATCAATAATTCAACTCATTTACTTATTCTCCATTCTCACAAAATCTCAATCCACCCTTTGTAGAACTTCATGTGGTTCCATTCCAATCCAATATCCTTTTTCCATTGATGATGGCTGTGGAAGTCCATATTACAGATACATTCTTTCTTGCTCTGATACACAAAAGCTTGAACTAAGAACACCTTCTGGTAGATACCCTATTCATAATGTTAGCTATATTGATCCACACATTGTAGTCACTGATCCATTCATGTGGAACTGTGAAGATGGTGTCAATTATCGACCAACAAGACCATTTAGTTTAGACACAAGCACACGTTTCAAGCTTTCACCACAAAATCAGTATCTTTTTTTCAATTGTAGTGAAGAAAAAGTTATTGTTAAACCAAAGCCTGTGTTTTGTGAACAATTTCCTGAACACTGTGATTCATCTTGTGATAGTGCTAGTTATCTTTGTAGACATTTGCCAGAGTGTTCTTTTGCTATGAGTGGTAGTTCTTGTTGTTCTTATAAACCTAAAGCTACTGAATCTTTGAGGTTGATGCTTGAGTATTGTACAAGTTATGCTACTGTTTATTGGAGAAATGTTGGAGCTCCTCAGCCTTATGATCAAGTTCCTCAATATGGGATCAGAGTTGATTTTGATGTTCCGGTCACGACGCGGTGTCTTCAATGTCAGGATCAATCCAAAGGTGGTGGTGGAACTTGTGGATTTGATACACATACTCAGAGTTTCTTGTGTTTATGTAAGGAAGGAAATTTCACTACTCATTGTAATGGTATGTTAAACAAACACATTATTCTATTTTATCTTGTGATTGTGACTTAGAAAACGAAACAAGTATTGCTTTTTTTAATCATGTTATTGATGTGAAGTATCTAATGACTTTGCCGATGATTAGTCTTGCGAGAGAATTTGGTTAATTACCTTTAGTGGGGTGGGGTCTCTCCTACCAACTATTTTTTTCTCCATCCACAAAGTTTGAACTTGAGACATTGCTTAAGGGATTTGAGTCCAGTTTCACTCGTACTAACAGTGTTGGTAGGAAGACGATTATTACACCATTGAGTAACAATTTTTGGATGATTTTGAATTAATTTAATTGGCTTTATTATTTGTTTGGCAGATCATGATAATGCAAGGCACAGTAGGAATGTCCATGTAATTGCAGGTGATAGAAATGAACTTAATTAGTAATTAATATTCACAAAGTCAGGGTTTTTGAAGTTGAAAATTAGGCTTATGTTTGTGGTTTTGCTTTGTGTTGGATTTGGAATTCTGGCTGCAGGGACAGTTACTGCTATTTCAGCTTTTGGAGCACTTGGAATTGGAGGTGGTATTTGGTACTTAAAGAAAATGAAAGCTAAAGCACCAGTAACATGTGGAGTACAAAGCAATGAGAACAGGCTTTTCTAAATGCAAACCAACCACATACATACATTTTTCCTTTTGTTACTTTTTTAAGCCCACTTGAGCTATTGTGTCTATTTATTTATACAATTATGGGGCCTCTCTTACTCAGAGAGCATGTTTTGATTGGTTTATTTGAATTTATCTATTGTTATAAATATTTATGAGACTATTTGAAAAAAAAAAACTTATAAAAACAACTTATAACATGTTTTGATTGGTTTATTTGAATTTATCTATTGTTATAAATATTTATGAGACTATTTGAAAAAAAAAACTTATAAAAACAACTTATAACATGTACATAAGTTGTTTTCAACTTATTTTTCGTAGCCTCTTCAGGATAACTTATGAAGACAACTTATAGTTTATATGAAAATAGTTTGACTTTATTTTATTCAAACATGGCCATAGACCTTCTTCACAATTATTCGGTTAATTTCATGGTTGCACCTTTATGTTTGATTGTATTTTATCCCAAGTTTCTTGATAAAAAAAAAAAACACTTTGTTGTAATGCATTATCCAAAATGATATTGAATCTGCCAAATGATACAAGCTAATTTTCTGCAAAGATGTTCATTAGCTGTGAAATTGTGACACGTTGATATATCCTCACTATATTAACATGACCTCCCAACAAAACAACTCAATGGACCTGCATTGAGAGTTATAGCAGGTACCATATAACCTGGAACAGCCACAAAAGATTGAGCAGGTGTATAATTTGGTGCACAACTTCCATATCCAGATGGTACAAAATAAGCACCATTTGAAAAATAATCCTTAGAAGATCTCCATTTCCAACTCTTCCAATTTCCCTTAGATTCCCTCTTGGTAATCTGTCACATGTAAAAAAATAAATAACCACACCCAAGTCAATATCTTAAATGATTGAAATTTGAAACTAATTAAACTATATATGATTCTTAATACTATGTTTGTTTTTACCTGTTTTTTACTATGGTCATTTGGTGCATTATAAAAGTTGCCTTCACTTAAAATGGTTGGGTTAGCACTTCCACCTATAGCATACATTTGCCACTGATCATATTTGTTGTTGACCACGTGAGCATAACCAAATCTTACCCTGCACATTCATCAACAAAACTCAATATTTTAATTTATATATCATCATAAAGTCAATATAATATATACTGTATATGTTAGTGGTGTCAATGTGTCTGTGTGAGTATCTTGTCTGGCTCCTGTGTTTGTATCAGTGTTTCATAGCAATTTAATCGCTAAATATATAATAGATATCTGTCAAAAAATATATATATAATAGGCAGATGTAAATTTTATCCATACATAACATTAGTCTAACCTTGGCATCCTTTCAATTAGCCCACTGCCAAACCGATTGAAGACTATTGTTACTTTCATTATCTTATCTGCAGTGTAATCATCATTGTGTCCTAGCAACATAACCTGAAAGAACTTATATTAGTCAATGCATGCATATATTATAATAATTAATTAAGAGGTTATTGAATCATGGTAAAAAGAAACCATGTTGTTAAACTTACTTTGTCATGCTGAGTGAAGTAATTGTTAGAAATGGTAATAGCAGTTGAGGCATGAATAATATCAATTAGTCCATCAGTTGAACGAGCTAAAAAGCAATGATCAATCCAAATATTTGAGGAAGCAAATATACTAATAGCATCACCATCAGCGCCTCGACGACGGCCGACAGTGATCAGGAGTGCTCCTAACAAGTCCAGCCTTACTTGGTTTACAATCATGAATGCTAATTCCGTGTATAATAACATGACTAACACCTTGTATAGTAAAACAAGGTCCATTTCCCATCTCAACTTTAACTCCTCTACCATCAATAGTCTTGTAACTATTCATGATAAGTTCATTCTTTAGAGTAATAACCATGTCCCTTTCGAAAATGATCCAAAGCGGCTTTGTTTGTATCGCGCCATAACGAAGTGTACCTGGTTTTGGATTTGCAGGGTCATCAGAGGAATCTGTAACAATATATATTACACCATATTTGCCTCCAATTGAATCTTTGCCAAAATCCAATAGCACAATCAGCTAAGGCTTTTCGATTCAACGCCCAATTCGGTTTGGCGCGCCAACAAGAATCTATCTTGTTGAGGTATGGTTTCTTAGTGTTATAGTAGTTCTCTTTTGAATAGGCATTAACAAAGCTTAAAACAATTGGTAGTAAGAAACATGAAAATGAGAGGAGTGAAGTTGAAATGGCCATGATTAAGTGATTGTGATGAGGTTGAAGTAATTACAAAGGGATCAATGTGCTTATTTAATAGGTGAGGAGAAGGTTGTGCATACATTTTAGGAGCTTGACTTAAACATTTTTTGAGTTTAGTTAACTTTAAACGTGGTTGCACGAGCTTGGTTAGTTGACTTACTATACAATTTCTTAAACTTTGATACAAAAGTTATACATCCATTTTTTGTGTTATTAGAATAAAATGATGATGATTCAATGGACATAGGAAGTTAATTAGTGTTTACAATAGAAAGCTCCTCAGAAATCTATATATTTGGACGGCATTTAAGTAGGACAAGCACGTCTTGTGAAATTGTCATGCTTGGATTCAATTCAATATAATAACTTGATATATTTAAGTCAAAAGCTAAGTAAAATTAGATTAACTAATTTGTCTGCTAGAAGTTACAATGGAGCCTCGTTTAGATTAACTTTAATTAGTTTATGAAAACTTATCAACTTACATAAGTATATAGTGTTTGACTTGCAAAATTGTTAGGAGTAGTATAAATTTAAAAGTACTTCTTGTAGAGAAGGGATAGTGCTCCTCCTCAAGGTCTTAGATTAGATTATCTCCGGTGCTAATTTAGATGGGCTAATTTTGCTTCTTCAAAAAAAAAAGGAGAGTTTTTTTATAAAATTTAAGTGAAGAGCTTAAATTCATACTCTTAGAGACCGTGGTTGAGCCTAACACAACCCCACAAAACTGGCTTGTGAGGTGAGGATTGCCCCCAGCTTATAACACATTGTCAGGTCATCTCCTATCCGATGTGCGACTCTTTGGTTCGTGGACATAAATGGTGAGTGGCCCGATAGCGGAAACCTAATAGCAGGTGACTCAATGGATCTTGAAGAGGCTCTGATACCATCTTAGAAACCGTGGTTGGGCCTAACACAACCCCACAAAATCGGCTTGTAAGTGAGGATTGCCCCCACTTATAAACACATTGTCATGTCATCTCCTATCCGATGTGAGACTCTTAACACATACGATAAAAATAATTTTCAAATGAAAGTATTTTATGAAGAACTTTTTAATACTCGTGTTAAAAAAATATAATTTCATTTTACAACAAAAGAAAATTGTTAATCGTTTTTGAAAGTAACATAGGTTTTATGTAGTTTTTTTTTAGCAAGCAACACAGGTCTTTACAGTAATTGATTGTGATTTTATCAGTTTAGTGTATGTTTGGTTTCAATTCTAGAGGAGTCAAAATTGATTATGGTGGTATATAATTGATTATGACATTTTTTTTGAAAGAATAATTGATTATGAGATGTTTGATTGTGTTTGGTTGGTTTTTTTTCAAGTAGCCTAGTGGTTAGAAATTCGTATTTTTTAACTTTTAAAGGTGAATAAATGGGGTGAAGGATTCAAACTCTGAACCCTGCATATTAAAATGCATTGTCCCTACCAATTGAGTTAAGTTCACGGAGACATGTTTGATTGCTTTTTAGTGGTATTGATTTTGCCTTCAGAATTTATTCTATTTTAAGTTAGGATTTTAACATTTGATTCTACAATTGGTTTTTACACATAAATTTATAATTCAACCCACTTTTATTTAAATATATCTAAACACAAACCACTTTATCTTAAATCAATTTTACATAATCAATTAACTTAAAATCAATTTTCGTCGATGCAAAACCAAACATCCAATCATTTAATGTCACATTATAGAACCCGAAGTGGATTTTTATGGTTCGAATTATAGAAACTAAAATGGGGCAAAATTAAAAATTTGTAGGATACAACTGAAGGATGGGGTGCTAAAAGAATTTCAGTTGTTTATGACTTTCTAAACTCAGCTCATGCATTTATGGGCTCGGATTTGCTCGGTTCCTGAGCAACCCAGTTTGTTGGGCACCCGCTCAATGCCATGGCATGATATTGGTTTAAGGTTGAGGGTCCGTTTGGATTGACTTATTTTAGAGCTTATGCAAAACAACTTATGCAAATAAATAAACATTTATGTATTATTTATAAACTTATTAAGGTTGTTTATGAAAAAACAACTTATAAATATACAATTTTCGTCTATAAAATCTTATGAATTAAAATAAAAGTTTATTTATTTACATAAGCTCAAAATAAGTTCAATCCAAACAGGCCCTGAGTGGTTGCATTGAACTGAACACATTAAATCAATATTATGTAAAGAAATTGAGTAGATAAGGACAAGGTGTATGAGGAAAATGTTTGATTTTGCACCAATTGAACAAACTCTATAGATCTCAATTTTGTTAAATCTTGTTTGGTCTTTGTATTAACCTTATATATGTAGCCTAATGTGTTACACCTTGATTGCCTGAATCTTTGAATAAGCTCTATAGCTTATTTTGATTGGTAGCCACGATCACCAAAAGAATCACTAGGACAAAATGCTTTTCTCATTCTTGATCAATTTCCAGCGACCTAATAACTCTTTTATGTTTTGTTGTAATGTTTTCACTCCACATTGCAGCACTGTCCGGTTCAACCTACACATAACACCTCCACCGTATATTAATTAAACATTCATTAGCACTTCTAAATAAATACTAATGTATAAGAAATTTTATACTAGGTAGTTGTGTTTCAGAAATGGAAGAGGAAAATTTAACCTATTTTTTATAATTGTGTAATTGAATTGGAAGAATGGGTGAACGAGAATTTAACCTATTCTTCCCCGAGCTGAGTGATGAAAATGAGATATCTATATAGCAAGAGAAGCTGAAAAGCACTACAAATTAAGAATACGCGGACTGGGGTGAAGTAATTTAACAAGTCGTTTATGGTATAAAACTAATGTCTCAAATTTGATCACATTGACATCAACGAGAAGCATAAGATAATTGATATTCCGTGATAGATAATTTATTTGATTTAAACCTTCAATATTTCACAAGTACACTCCATAGTTATTGAGCGGTGTAACATTACTCAACTATCACATCGGTGTATCACGTCAAGACCAAACACATATTGAGAGCTACTTGCATCTGAACAAATATTACTTAAAAATCTTCATATTTCAAAGAATGCATCTGATATGTTGACTAAGTCAGTCACCAGCGACAAGTTTAAGCACTGCTTGGACTTATTACACATTTTTTAGGGTTACGCAACAGTTTCAGTAGTCAAGATGTTCATAACATGCAGTAAATCTTCAAAGGGGTTTGATATTCACCATGGTGGAGATTGTTGAGTATGGCTTATAAGCGGTGGAAAGGGGGCAAGAGGCGAGGGAGTTCAGCAAGCGTAGCAACCTTCTATCTGTTGTGGAGGGCGACTGGGGGTGCAAGGGCTGATAGAGCCCCGCGGTGTGGTTTAGCGGTATTGTTGTAATCTGGATCGTTGTATTATATATATGACTTGTAAAACTGACAACACTAATTCATTCAATTAATACTATGGAGCTACAAAGGCTTTGTAACCGGGACGCAGACACACTTGATTGAACTGTGTGAACTAACGATTGTGGCCATTGTCTTGCTATTTATCTTTTCTTTTGTTCTTCTTTTACTATTACTAGTTAGTAGTTGTTGTTCTAGCGATTAGAACTATGAAAAGTTTTAATTAAGATCATCCCACAACAACTCACGAAGATGTAATTGAGGGCTAGCATAAATGACAAATAAAATGCAAGGACAAACTTGATTAATTGCAAGATGGATACAATAGCAGGAATCACTAATAATTTGAACAGAAAAAGCATTAGATTTCCATAAGCACCAAATAGCACCACAGAAGCCAATGGCTTCAACCCTAGCCAAACCATCAAAACCAATTTGGTTAGTAATTTTATTAGTCATATCACCACTAATTCTAGTCTCAAGGAGAGCTACATAAGACCCTTCAAGTCCAAATAAGAAAACTCATCGTCAAAAACAAGAGAAAAATGCGAGAAAATCGCACTAACGATTTCGCTGCATTCAAAGTGGCAAAAATTAAAGCTGGTGGAGGATGAATAAATAAAAATTGCAATGCATGGACACCAAAAATAATTAAATTGCAACTATGGATGTCATTAAGTTAACTATTCTAAATGTGGTATTTAATTACTATATCCCATAAATCTTTAACAACTAAAGCTGGTGGAGGATGAATAAATAAAAATAAAGGGTCGTGCTAACAAATATTTTAAAGGTATTGTTTAAAGAACGCATAAAAAGAAATTTTGTTTTAAAGATACAAATCAAACATATGTAAAGATTATAATTACACAATTGTTTATATAACAATTAATACTACTATTTTCCTTGTCAAAAAAAAAAATTAATACTACTATTTTTTATTGCATAAATAGTGCACATCTGTTAGCGTTTTTCAAAAATAAAAGCCAATGAAAAAATTAACCAGAAATAATAGTATTGTAATGATATTGAATCAATCAAATCGGTTAGTACTGTCACACTTTTAATGAGATTTTTTTCACAAGAACTTTTAATGTAGAATATAATCATTACACTAAAACAAAACAAATACTAGTGCTACATACTCCACAATAACTTTGGGTTATCAACCATTGACTACCATTCAATTCAATCATTGTCATTTCTTATAATTAAAGTCCTTGTAACCGATAGATAGATATGAAAAATTTAAATTGGTATCACGGAATTTGCCACAAGAGCTTTCTACTTTTGATCTATTGTTTCGATCACGACCGAACAATAGGTACGTTCCTTGCTAGTTGCGGAGAGGCATGTTGTGTTGTGTCTGTGTCATATTGTTATTACAAATACAAACTTTGCTTATGCCACATGCTTATGTTTAATTCATAACACACCTTCTCCTGGCTACTTCATTCATGGCACATGACCTATTATTTGTTATACTTCACCAACCAACTAATTCAACACTTTCATTTACTCAACATGCATGGGATACAATGCTTTTTTAATTATAGATAAACAAAACCAACTTCATGTAATAATTGACTAATCAGGAGCTCGCAGAATATGTACATAATTCCCCGTTTCATCTCAATAGTATTTTTAACTTTTATCTAAAGGAACTCGTGTTTGGGTGCATGAATGTGGACTGTGAGGATCATAAAGTGTTACTGTAGTTTCAAATCACAATGTTGCTATGATTATCTTTACAACTCCGATTCAACTTTCTTACATGATGGTCCCACTTCATTCCATACTGCCCGCATTTCATCATCAAGGAAAATGTTAGCAACCAACCCTCAACTAGGTCTCACTTTACGTGGGATTTGGTTCTTAAAAAGTGTAACTTATACGAATTTCACTTGATAAGAGATTGAAAAAGGAGTGTTGTTAGCCCTCCTCAAATCAAAATCATCTCTTTTGTTTAATCAACTAAATTTTTAATATCGTCTCTAAACTTACACCATCTCTTTTATTTTACATCAATTGTCACTTTAGTCTTGTATAGTCAGGGATTAACGTGACATATGTAATAAAATGTTAGAAACTTCATATAAAAAATACTAAAGCCTATTTCTAAAACATTTGTAACTACATATTTTAATGAAACCTAAGATTTTAGTCTTGTTTAATTTGATATGGATAGATAAGTTGGATTGATATAGACAAACCACCAACGTATTGATCCGAGTGGTAAATGACTTAGACACCTTAATCAAATGGTTAGAAAGTCGATTTTTGATTCCTACGTATAAAAAAAACTCGATTAAAATGAGAGAATTTACATTGTGTATCCAACACTTTTCCCGACAAACATTAATCACCGAAAAACGATAATGGATATGTCGTGCCTATAACGATTATAAAAAAATGTAGACAATAAGCCGATCCAAAGGTGTGTTCTGTAAATAGAAGGACCCACTTGACAAGGATCGATATGTCTATGACTTTGGCAAATATGTGCCAACTCAACTCAATTATACTACACAGCCAACCGTATCATTCAAATCAGCAAAATCACAAACACTTGCGCAAATATAAATAAATTTCCATTATTCCTCATAGTAACACTAACACATTCCTACTGCACAGAAAAGAAATGGAAATATCTCTTCCTTTGATTCTTCTTGCCACTGTGGTTATTATGGCTATGCCACTTTCATTTGGTGTAAAAGGAAACCAACTTTCTTACAACTACTACAAGAATTCTTGTCCAAACTTGGAAAGTTTGGTTGAGAGAGAATTGATGAGCGTATTCTTGACCGATATTCGTGCACCACCAGCATTTCTAAGGCTCATGTTTCATGATTGCCAAGTTCAGGTAATTACTAGCTAGTAGCACTGATTGCTTAATTCACTAACTTAGCAATTTTAGACAAATATTACAACGTAGGTGTTTTTTATGTCGTTTAAGGTTGCTTGGACCTCACTTTGTTTGTTTTGTTGTATTATTTTTCATGCAGGGATGTGATGCCTCGATTTTGTTGGACACAAACTACGCTCCTCAAAGCTCTGAAATAGATTCTTCAAGAAACTTTGCAATCAGAAATAGGGAAACAATCAAGGACATAAAATCAGTATTAGAAAGTTGAGATATTGACCTTAGCAATGCATTCATTCTTTAGAGTAATAACCATGTCCCTTTCGAAAATGATCCAAAGCGGCTTTTTGTATCGCGCCATAACGAAGTGTACCTGGTTTTGGATTTGCAGGTTCATCAGAGGAATCTGTAACAATATATATTGCACCATATTTGCCTCCAATTGAATCTTTGCCAAAACCAATAGCACAATCAGCTAAGGCTTTTCGATTCAAAGCCCAATTCGGTTTGGCGCGCCAACAAGAATCTATCTTGTTGAGGTATGGTTTCTTAGTGTTATAGTAGTTCTCTTTTGAATAGGCATTAACAAAGCTTAAAACAATTGGTAGTAAGAAGCATGAAAGTGAGAGGAGTGAAGTTGAAATGGCCATGATTAAGTGATTGTGATGCGGTTGAAGTAATTACAAAGGGATCAATGTGCTTATTTAATAGGTGAGGAGAAGGTTGTGCATACATTTTAGGAGCTTGACTTAAACATTTTTTGAGTTTAGTTAACTTTAAACGTGGTTGCACGAGCTTGGTTAGTTGACTTACTATACAATTTCTTAAACTTTGATACAAAAGTTATACATCCATTTTTTTTGTTATTAGAATAAAATGATGATGATTCAATGGACATAGGAAGTTAATTAGTGTTTACAATAGAAAGCTCCTCAGAAATCTATATATTTGGACGGCTTTTAAGTAGGACAAGCACGTCTTGTGAAATTGTCATGCTTGGATTCAATTCAATATAATAACTTGATATATTTAAGTCAAAAGCTAAGTAAAATTAGATTAACTAATTTGTCTGCTAGAAGTTACAATGGAGCCTCGTTTAGATTAACTTTAATTAGTTTATGAAAACTTATCAACTTACATAAGTATATAGTGTTTGACTTGCAAAATTGTTAGGAGTAGTATAAATTTAAAAGTACTTCTTGTAGAGAAGGGAGAGTGCTCCTCCTCAAGGTCTTAGATTAGATTCTCTCCGGTGCTAATTTAGGTGGGCTAATTTTGCTTCTTAAAAAAAAAAGGAGAGTTTTTTTATAAAATTTAAGTGAAGAGCTGAAATTCATACTCTTACAGACCGTGGTTGAGCCTAACACAACCCCACAAAACCGGCTTGTGAGGTGAGGATTGCCCCCGCTTATAACACATTGTCAAGTCATCTCCTATCCGATGTGCGACTCTTTGGTTCGTGGACATAAATGGTGAGTGGCCCGATAGCGGAAACCTAATAGCAGGTGACCCAATGGATCTTGAAGAGGCTCTGATACCATCTTAGAAACCGTGGTTGGGCCTAACACAACCCCACAAAACCGGCTTGTAAGTGAGGATTGCCCCCATTTATAAACACATTGTCATGTCATCTCCTATCCGATGTGAGACTCTTAACACATACGATAAAAATAATTTTCAAATGAAAGTATTTTATGAAGAACTTTTTAATATTCGTGTTAAAAAAATATAATTTCATTTTACAACAAAAGAAAATTGTTAATCGTTTTTGAAAGTAACATAGGTTTTTTGTAGTTTTTTTTAGCAAGCAACACAGGTCTTTATAGTAATTGATTGTGATTTTATTAGTTTAGTGTATGTTTGGTTTCAATTCTAGAGGAGTCAAAATTGATTATGGTGATATATAATTGATTATGACATTTTTTTTGAAAGAATAATTGATTATGATATGTTTGATTGTGTTTGGTTGGTTTTTATTCAAATAGCCTAGTGGTTAGAAATTCGCATTTTTTAATTTTTAAAGGTGAATAAACGGGGTGAAGGATTCAAACTCTGAACCCTGCATATTAAAATGCATTGTCCCTACCAATTGAGTTAAGCTCACGAAGACATGTTTGATTGCTTTTTAGTGGTATTGATTTTGTCTTCAGAATTTATTCTATTTTAAGTTAGGATTTTAACATTTGATTCTACAATTGGTTTTTACACATAAATTTATAATTCAACCCATTTTTATTTAAATATATCTAAACACAAACCACTTTATCTTAAATCAATTTTACATAATCAATTAACTTAAAATCAATTTTCGTCGACGCAGAACCAAACATCCAATCATTTAATGTCACATTATAGAACCCGAAGTGGATTTTTATGGTTCGAATTATAGAAACTAAAATGGGGCAAAATTAAAAATTTGTAGGATACAACTGAAGGATGGGGTGCTAAAAGAATTTTAGTTGTTTCTGACTTTCTAAACTCAGCTCATGCATTTATGGGCTCGGATTTGCTTGGTTCCTGAACAACCCAGTTTGTTGGGCACCCGCTCAATGCCATGGCATGATATTGGTTTAAGGTTGAGGGTCCGTTTGGATTGGCTTATTTTAGAGCTTATGCAAAACAACTTATGCAAATAAATAAACATTAATGTATTATTTATAAACTTATTAAGGTTGTTTATGAAAAAACAACTTATAAATATACAATTTTCGTCTATAAAATCTTATGAACTAACATAAAAGTTTATTTATTTACATAAGCTCAATCCAAACAAGCCCTGAGTGGTTGCATTGAACTGAACACATTAAATCAATATTATGTAAAGAAATTGAGTAGATAAGGACAAGGTGTATGAGGAAAATGTTTGATTTTGCACCAATTGAACAAACTCTATAGATCTCTATTTTGTTAAATCTTGTTTGGTCTTTGTTTTAACCTTATATATGTAACCTTATATATGTAGCCTAATGTGTTTTAGAAATGGAAGAGGAAAATTTAACCTATTTTTTATAATTGTGTAATTGAATTGGAAGAATGGGTGAACGAGAATTTAACCTATTTTTCTCCGAGGTGAGTGATGAAATTAAAATGAGATATCTATATAGCAAGAGAAGCTGAAAAGCACTACAAATTAAGAATACGCGGACTGGGGTGAAGTAATTTAGCAAGTCGTTTATCGTATAAAACTAATGTCTCAAATTTGATCACATTGACATCAACGAGAAGCATAAGATAATTGATATTCCGTGATAGATAATTTATTTGATTTAAACCTTCAATATTTCACAAGTACACTCCATAGTTATTGAGCGGTGTAACATTACTCAACTATCACATCGGTGTATCACGTCAAGACCAAACACATATTGAGAGCTACTTGCATCTGAACAAATATTACTTAAAAATCTTCATATTTCAAAGAATGCATCTGATATGTTGACTAAGTCAGTCACCAGCGACAAGTTTAAGCACTGCTTGGACTTATTACACATTTTTTAGGGTTACGCAACAGTTTCAGTAGTCAAGATGTTCATAACATGCAGTAAATCTTCAAAGGGGTTTGATATTCACCATGGTGGAGATTGTTGAGTATGGCTTATAAGCGGTGGAAAGGGGGCAAGAGGCGAGGGAGTTCAGCAAGCGTAGCAACCTTCTATCTGTTGTGGAGGGCGACTGGGGGTGCAAGGGCTGATAGAGCCCCGCGGTGTGGTTTAGCGGTATTGTTGTAATCTGGATCGTTGTATTATATATATGACTTGTAAAACTGACAACACTAATTCATTCAATTAATACTATGGAGCTACAAAGGCTTTGTAACCGGGACGCAGACACACTTGATTGAACTGTGTGAACTAACGATTGTGGCCATTGTCTTGCTATTTATCTTTTCTTTTGTTCTTCTTTTACTATTACTAGTTAGTAGTTGTTGTTCTAGCGATTAGAACTATGAAAAGTTTTAATTAAGATCATCCCACAACAACTCACGAAGATGTAATTGAGGGCTAGCATAAATGACAAATAAAATGCAAGGACAAACTTGATTAATTGCAAGATGGATACAATAGCAGGAATCACTAATAATTTGAACAGAAAAAGCATTAGATTTCCATAAGCACCAAATAGCACCACAGAAGCCAATGGCTTCAACCCTAGCCAAACCATCAAAACCAATTTGGTTAGTAATTTTATTAATCATATCACCACTAATTCTAGTCTCAAGGAGAGCTACATAAGACCCTTCAATTCCAAATAAGAAAACTCATCGTCAAAAACAAGAGAAAAATGCGAGAAAATCGCACTAACGATTTCGCTGCATTCAAAGTGGCAAAAATTAAAGCTGGTGGAGGATGAATAAATAAAAATTGCAATGCATGGACACCAAAAATAATTAAATTGCAACTATGGATGTCATTAAGTTAACTATTCTAAATGTGGTATTTAATTACTATATCCCATAAATCTTAACAACTAAAGCTGGTGGAGGATGAATAAATAAAAATAAAGGGTCGTGCTAACAAATATTTTAAAGGTATTGTTTAAAGAACGCATAAAAAAATTTTGTTTTAAAGATACAAATCAAACATATGTAAAGATTATAATTACACAATTGTTTATATAACAATTAATACTACTATTTTCCTTGTCAAAAAAAAAAATTAATACTACTATTTTTTATTGCATAAATAGTGCACATCTGTTAGCATTTTTCAAAAATAAATGCCAATGAAAAAATTAACCAGAAATAATAGTATAGTAATGATATTGAATCAATCAAATCGGTTAGTACTGTCACACTTTTAATGAGATTTTTTTCACAAGAACTTTTAATGTAGAATATAATCATTACACTAAAATAAATACTTGTACCAAAAACAAAACAAAAAAAAAAAATACTAGTGCT
Organism: Medicago ruthenica; assembly: GCA_018208015.1. NCBI lineage: Eukaryota > Viridiplantae > Streptophyta > Magnoliopsida > Fabales > Fabaceae > Medicago > Medicago ruthenica. The sequence goes on along the minus strand of CM031378.1, from coordinate 105,829,023 downwards.
ACATACTCCACAATAACTTTGGGTTATCAACCATTGACTACCATTCAATTCAATCATTGTCATTTCTTATAATTAAAGTCCTTGTAACCGATAGATAGATATGAAAAATTTAAATTGGTATCACGGAATTTGCCACAAGAGCTTTCTACTTTTGATCTATTGTTTCGATCACGACCGAACAATAGGTACGTTCCTTGCTAGTTGCGGAGAGGCATGTTGTGTTGTGTCTGTGTCATATTGTTATTACAAATACAAACTTTGCTTATGCCACATGCTTATGTTTAATTCATAACACACCTTCTCCTGGCTACTTCATTCATGGCACATGACCTATTATTTGTTATACTTCACCAACCAACTAATTCCACACTTTCATTTACTCAACATGCATGGGATACAATGCTTTTTTAATTATAGATAAACAAAACCAACTTCATGTAATAATTGACTAATCAGGAGCTCGCAGAATATGTACATAATTCCCCGTTTCATCTCAATAGTATTTTTAACTTTTATCTAAAGGAACTCGTGTTTGGGTGCATGAATGTGGATTGTGAGGATCATAAAGTGTTACTGTAGTTTCGAATCCCAATGTTGCTATGATTATCTTTACAACTCTGATTCAACATTCTTACATGATGGTCCCACTTCATTCCTTACTGCCCCCATTTCATCGTCAAGGAAAATGTTAGCAACCAACCCCCTCAACGTAGGTCTCACTTTACGTGGGATTTGGTTCTTAAAAAGTGTAACCTATACGAATTTCACTTGACAAGAGAGTTAAAAAAGAGTGTTGTTAGCCCTCCTCAAATCAAAATCATCTCTTTTGTTTAATCAACTAAATTTTTAATATCGTCTCTAAACTTACGCCATCTCTTTTATTTTACACCAATTGTCACTTTAGTCTTGTATAGTCACGGAATAACGTGACATATGTAATAAAATGTTAGAAACTTCATATAAAAAATACTAAAGCCTATTTCTAAAACATTAGTAACTACATATTTTAATGAAACCTAAGATTTTAGTCTTGTTTAATTCTATATGGATAGATAAGTTGGATTGATATAGACAGACCACCAACGTATTGATCCGAGTGGTAAATGACTTAGACACCTTAATCAAATGGTTAGAAAGTCGATTTTTTATTCCTACGTATAAAAAAAAAACTCGATTAAAATAAAAGAATTTACATTGTGTATCCAACACTTTTCCCGACAAACACTAATCACCGAAAAATGATAGTGGATATGTCGTGCCTATAACTTGATTATAAAAAAAAATGTAGACAATAAGCCGATCCAAAGGTGTGTTCTATAAATAGAAGGACCCAGTTGACAAGGATATGTCTATGACTTTGGCAAATATGTGCCAACTCAACTCAATTATACTACACAGCCAACCGTATCATTCAAATCAGCAAAATCACAAACACTTGCACAAATATAAATAAATTTCCATTATTCCTCATAGTAACACTAACACATTCCTACTGCACAGAAAAGAAATGGAAATATCTCTTCCTTTGATTCTTCTTGCCACTGTGGTTATTATGGCTATGCCACTTTCATTTGGTGTAAAAGGAAACCAACTTTCTTACAACTACTACAAGAATTCTTGTCCAAACTTGGAAAGTTTGGTTGAGAGAGAATTGATGAGCGTATTCTTGACCGATATTCGTGCACCACCAGCATTTCTAAGGCTCGTGTTTCATGATTGCCAAGTTCAGGTAATTACTAGCTAGTAGCACTGATTGCTTAATTCACCAACTTAACAATTTTAGACAAATATTACAACGTAGGTGTTTTTGATGTCGTTTAAGGTTGCTTGGACCTCACTTTGTTTGTTTTGTTGTATTAATTTTCATGCAGGGATGTGATGCCTCGATTTTGTTGGACACAAACTACGCTATTCAAAGCTCTGAAATAGATTCTTCAAGAAACTTTGCAATCAGAAATAGGGAAACAATCAACGACATAAAATCAGTATTAGAAGAAGAATGTCCAGGGCAAGTGTCTTGTGCAGATATCATTGTATTAGCAGCTAAGGTATCAGTGTCACTCTCTGGAGGACCAAGTATTCAGGTTCCACTTGGAAGAAAAGATTCAAGAACTTCTAGTTCCAAAGAGGCTGATGCTAAGCTTCCTTCACCTACAGTAACAGTTGATGAATTTTTATCCATTTTCAAATCTAAAGGAATGAACATTCAAGAATCTGTTTCCATTTTAGGTAATGCATACCAACCACAAATTAGTTGAACTCATTTCGTCAGGGAAAGTCTCAAAGTAAAAGTTTTACACCATCCCCACGAGCAGCCAACGTTTTTTTCTCCCCTTTTACCGAGAATGAGAGGTGTGAGAATTGTCTCAAAAAAAAAAAAAATTGGAGTGAGAATAGTATAAAATTAAGAGACATCAGAATATAATCAACTAAATAGTAATTTTTAGAATCATTTTTGTGACATAGAAGCATAGAGGGTGCCAGATTCCTTAGCCGTCCTAGGTAACGTCAATTGGTTAATCTAAGTCATAGAGATCAGACTGCTCATCTATAATCTATATCATAATTTTGTTTAATCTACAATTTGAAATCTCAACTATCTGCTCTTTTTATTGGTAGTTGAGATTCACTAACTGGAGTAACTATTAACTTCATGTAATCCATAATCCATTTATGATATCCGGATATACAACTCATGAACACTTAATTTTTAAATTCCTAATAGCATTTGAAATTTTATTTTATTTTATTTTTTCTTTTGTCAATTAAAGTGTTATACTAATGCAGATAAAAATATTGCAATATTATTATTGTATTTTATCATATCTATAATAAATCATATTTTGACATTTACTTCAAAAATTGTTTCCTAAGACAAGCAATAGTTTTTAATCTGTCACTATTACTTTTGACAGGTGCACATACACTAGGTGTTGGACACTGCTTAAACATTGTTGGCAGATTGTATAATCAACAGATAGGAGACAATATGGATTTGGGTTATGAAACCTCACTAAGACTAGCATGCCCAACTGTTATTCCTATGACAAACCTAACATTTGTGCCTAATGACATGACCCCAACAATATTTGACAATCATTATTACAGAGACATTATGATGGGAAGAGGTCTGTTTGGTATTGACTCGAGCATTTCTAGAGATCCACGAACTGCACCCATTGTCATGAGGTTTGCTATGGATCAGAGCTACTTCTTTGAGACCTTCTCATCTGCATTTGTTAAGCTTTCTGCTAGCAATGTTCTCACAAATATGCAAGGTGAAGTCAGAAGGAAATGCAACCAGCTAAACTAGCTGAAGAAAATGTTTGCAATTATTATCCTTCTATTTGTAAGAAAATATACAATACAAGCACAAGGCTTATCCAATTCATTTGTCCTATAATTGATGATTAAAGATTTATTCACCTGGACGGTTTGACCATTATCATTTTACATGTTTCAATTGTATGATATTGATTTTATTTTATTTGATTTTGATAAGTATTGGTATAGTGCAAATGTATGTAAATCAAGATGATTTAAAAAAATGGAGTGACCCACGTACATTTCACTCATAAAAAAGAGTGTTGGAACGAGCGTTATTAGCATTACTCAAAAAGAGATTCCTACAGCTAACAAAACTAAACATCAAATGCATAAATAAAACATCAAATTTCATGACAGGCCCCACTTATGAAGATATTGCCTCTCCTTCCCATATGAATGCTTCTCGTTCTCTATCACTAAGCTGTTAAGAGTAAGACTTAGACAAGCCTTAACGAGGTTCATCAAACTTTACGGCAGGGGTCCACGAACTTCACAGAGTAAACCAGAAAAACAGATCGAATTCCACAATCATGTTGTAGCATTCATATGTTTTTTTCTTTTAAGGGAAAGATGTTGTAGCATTCATATATTGTTCCAATTTTACGTTAACAGAATTTATATTTGTATAAGTATATATTAAGATACAAAATTTGAGGGGAGAACGATAAACAAATAGCAATCAGCTGAAGCAAAAGTAACTAACCATGGTTCGTGTCCGGCCAGTTGAGATATCAAGAGATACGTATTGTACAACCCTTTTTACCTAATTCTCACTCAATAACAAATTGAGTAGGGATAATTGAAATAAAGTTCTCGTCATTTATTTTAAACATCCCAACACATGCAACCAGGTCTATCAAACATATATGTTACCATGAATCACCTCTGGCAAATGTTTTGACTTCAACATAGGAGATCACTTATGCATCCATGTGGTTAGTTAGCCTAGCTGGTGGCTGCCATGACCCTAACTTAGGGGTTCAAACTTTTGAGTTTTCCAACCTTTCGAGCTAATAGTGCAAAAAAATAAAATCAGAGGTTCAAAATGTAAAATATATAATTATATATTTGTATTATTTTTTTAAAGTTCAGGGGCCTCAGTTGAACCCCCTGCCTCCCTCCCGAGCCTAGCATGGTTATGTTTTGGCAATGAAGAGACTTTACTTTGAGAAATATAAGTAAGTCTATGTATATTATATTATTATTATTATTATTAGGGAAATGTTAACAAGTACCCCCGAGACACTCTTTAAGCATCCAAAATGGTAAAATTTTATGAAAGTTTGTGCATCTATTAAGTTTTATATAATAAATATAAATTATATTTATATGCGAGTTTAATTAATTAATAAAACTAATATAACAAAGTTTCCTTCAAAAAAAACTAATATAACAAGGGTTTTTCTATCATGTGCAAATTTGCACATGTTAGAAAGTAGCATAATGGGTTTTGTCAAAAAAAAAAACGTAGCATAATGGGAACTATGATACAACTTTGAAATTGTTAGTGGGAAGATGATCTGTGCATGATGTTGGCATGCTTCGCACAGGAGACCATTTTTCCATGTTGAATGAGATTTTGCAATATTAAAGTCATTGTCCCTGAACACTAGTATTATGCAAAGTACCCATTTGTAACCATCACAGAACTGCTCAGCACACCTACAGCCATTTGTAGCAATGCCCTTACCATGATCTTGGGTTTGGACAACAATGCCTCACAGTGAAACATCGAGAAATTAATTGGATGGTGTCTCCTTCATGAGATCCCCTCCTAGATCAATCATCACAGACCCCTTGATGCAAATACAGAAGGTTCATTCAAACATAACCCTAACGTGACTAAAAACATTCCAAAGTTGACAACAAAGTAAAAAAAACTAAATTATTACAATTGACAATAAGGTCCATAAACATTGAGTAAATTGGTTACACATGCAAAACATTTTAATGATCAAAGCAGACCAGAAACCATTGTTGCTGCTCTATTTCTATGAATAACAGTCATATGGGATGAATACTTGGCTAGCTGTCACTTACTGTGCAACAAGCTCAATTTTTCCAGCCAATGCTTCCATCTTTAGATATGCTTTGGTCTTTCAGTGGATACAGGGCAGTAAGGGAGTTAATCAGCGCAGCCAAAATTGAAATTTTAATTGTTGCTTCCAGTAGAAATGTACACGGTATATAGTAGCTACTGTACACCAATCTTGATGTTTTTACGGTCCAGAACAACATTCAAAATCTTGCCGGGAACATAAATTCTCTTCCTGATAGATTGACCATCCAAGTATTTGGATAGCTTTTCATCCTTAGATGCTAAAGCAAAAGCATCCTCCTCGGTGCATGTTTCTTCAACCTGGATGGTACCTCTTGTCTTGCCATTAATCTGAACAGGGAGGACTACTGTCGTATCCTTCAGATAAGCAGGATTTGCCTGCAGTTACAACATATAACAGACATGATCGTGGTTAGTGTATTGATATGACACTTAGTTCATTTGATTGAAATTTAATCTCAACCTGGAAAAACATCCCCCTTTAAAGATTTCAAAATATTGTGTCACTAAAATATCAATGTCAGATTGATCCTCTTCACAACCACAGTATAAGTATTTAAATGTTAGTCTGTGTAAAAGACTTCTGGTTTTCTTGTATAAAATTCTTATTTTTCAAAATTTTGCGAAATAACTTTGTTAAAATTTATTTCATTTTCGTAGTATCATTTGGGCTTAGGCCCTTTTATCTTCCAAAAAAAAAAACACCAAAACAAATAGGTTGTACCTTTATCATAAAATTATAAGAAGTTTCAAAATGTATTAAAAAACTTACTCAAGTTGTTCCCAAGAGAAAAAAATTTGTTGCAAATCATATAATTCACGACTTAACAAATCATACCATTAGGAAAAAAAATACCCGCTGTAAGTTGTGGCTGTGGACTATGACTTGTTGAAAGTTATACCATTTAGAACTAAGCATCAGTTTGTTCTTTGTAAATAAAAAATATATACCTTTGTTGTAAATTTTTAAAAGCTATACTTTTGGCGGGAAAGCCAGAGATACCTATTTGAAGCAATCGGTAATTGTAGAGGGAATGTGTAACATAATAAAATATTGGTTAGACATTATTGGAGATAGTATGCTATCAACAACAACAACCAAGCCTTATCCCACTAAGTGGGGTTGGCAACATGGATCAAATTACACCATAATGTTCTATCATAAATCATATTTCAATCCAACTCATTAATCTCTAAATCTTTCTTAATAGGGAGATAGTATGCTATTTATAAAATAAATTGAAAATCAGTGAACACATAACTTGACAAGCCATGAAAGAATAGGAATGGTTTGATATGGACCCAAATTCATACCTTAGGAAAAGGCTCGTAGGCTAATGATTTTGTGTGGCCAAGACGAGACCATAGCTCCTCAGCCATGTGTGGCGCATATGGTGATAACAGCAAAACAAAAGCCTCAACCACTGATCTTGGATGTTTGTCCCACTGAAAATATATGCCAAGAAAAATGTAGAGATCATATCGAGTCTCTGTAACAGAGAGGAGCGAAGAAAAAAAGGAATACTTGAACTATCAAAAATAAAAAATAAAAACCCAAACACAATACACTTCATAAAGATGTGATGTGCATTATACCATATAGGATACACATATGATGATGCATATTTTCATTTTGCTTCTTATTGCATCAAGCCAAACATGAATAAGATAAAAAAGACCAATTCCATAAGCGAGTGAAAATAGGGGACCAAAACTGCAATTAAAGCTAAAGATAAAATAATTATGTAGTTATAAGGCTCAAATAACATTTTATCACCTGTAATATGCAATTTTGCGGATTTAGTCTCTAAAAAGTCGTCTGTTTTAATCTCTCAAAAATAGAAAATTTGCTTTTGGTCTTTGCTGTTTTTGTTTTAGTCTATGTAATATCTGTCTGTTTTGGAATTAGTCTCTATACAGTCCCTATTCCATAGACAAATCAATATTGTTTGCGTATTCCAAGAAGAAATTCTAAGCTGAACATATATTTCAGGACTAAAATCAAAATAACAATGACAAAACAACTTTCCCTATGTTTCAGGGATTCAAGCTAGCAAGAATTTGTTATAGCACATTCCTGGAATCATATGTTCACTGCCACCCCACGTCATTGCTAAAGCCACCCCCACTGCAATTACCATCACCACCACAACACTTATTGACATGCCACTATGATATTAACACCATACAACCGCCATCTACTAGCACTACTGTCAATACATTATGACCCTTCGAGACCCGCTGCAGTGCTGCCTACTGCAGCGGGTCTCAAAGGGTCATAATGTGCCTAATGTAGACAGCTTTATCTTGTATTCGTAAAGCATTTACGAGAGTGATTTCACAACGTGAACCCATTACCATTTAGTCAAATAGAAGGAACTTCAACTGTTGCGCCAGAGCTTCCCTTGGATGCAAAAACAACGGAAGTAGAAACAAATAAATACCTTATATGCTGCATTAAGGAACTCCATCATTGCAGAAATTCCAGTGTTGAATCGTGTGCCTTCAATTTCCTCTGTTACCTGAATACTGAAAGTAAATTCTTAGCTCAATTGTTCCAAATCAGCTTGTTAAATCTATAAACAAAGACACAAGAAAACTATGATTAAAAAGTTGAGATATTGACCTTAGCAATGCATTTATGAAGACAACGAAGCTGTTCTACTAGTAGGTTCCTCATCAACGGATACAGTTCTATCCTTAAATGTGCCATCAGACAAAGGTAAGCCAACAATCAACCTCCAAGTTCTACCTAAAAAACGATGTACACCTTCAATGCCGCTAGTATTCCATGTCTTTGAGTCTCTGGGAACATGTTAAAAAGGAAAAATTAAGGAGAAAATTGATATGGGGTAAGAGTCCCGTATTAGAACAAGATCACAGCATGGTAGTGTCCCCTCCCATACCACCATAAAGAAATAAATGAAAAAGGGGCAGAATAAAAACATAATGTTTTGATTAAGGACCAATCTCCACAATATGCCACAAGTAATAGGGTTCAAGGTCAAACCTACCTCAATGGTCCCATGAACATTTCATATAAACGAAGAGAATCTGCTCCATACTCAGAAATGACATCATCTGGATTAACAACATTTCCCCTGCTTTTACTCATTTTATGGGCACGGGCAAGTATACGTATGTCAGGATTTTCTTTCAGGACAAAAGAATCTCCAGATTTTGTGACCTACGCTCCAGGGAAAAGTAATATAAGTTCTTGTCAAGGAAAAAAGAAAGGTTCAAAATCTTAACTCGGAAAATATTGAAAACATTGAGAAAGTGACAACTTAATTGTGAAACCTTTTCCTCAGAAATTCTTTCTAGATTATGTTCATTTAACATATTAGTAGAATCAGCAGATATCAGATTTCCATCTTCATCCCTACAAGCCATATATTGAACCTGCAATTCAAACCATTAGAAAATTGTGAATTTGTGATGATTGCTTAATTTGTTTACCCTCAAATTTCAAGCAGAAGAAATGAAATTACCTCCCCAAGGATAATCCCCTGGTTTATGACACATTGGAAGGGCTCCTTGGTGGATACAACACCAATGTCAAAGAGAACCTGAGATACAAAATCCGGTTAAATCTGCACAAATATTGCACCAACACTAACAATTGGTAATAGGCTTTTGATGCCTTATTGAACTCATTTCAATCCCTAATTGGTGGATTTATCGATCGTTCATTCAACAGCCAACGACTCAACCAAGTTGGCAGTTATTATTTAACTTCTAGAAGGATCACTTAATTTGATTTTCTGAGTGTATTAAGTTTTTATATTGGGGCTAACTCATCCCCAATAACCGACTTGTAAGGTGAGGGGTGTCTCTCTTTATAAACTCTAGTCAAGCCTTATCTTTAATCTAAGTGGGACTTGGTTTTTCCAATATTTTATTTTAGTACCAATCGAAGAATTTCCATTAAAGTAGTTCATGATAGTAAGAATACAAGTTTTCTTTCAAGTTCACGTTATTGAAACTCATTTCCTACAAGTTGGAAAACTGAAAACATAACAAATCTCTTTAAAATTCACAACTACACCCCTTGATAAGCATTTCCTTCTTAGCTTCTTCGGTGTGAGATATAATGAGAAGCATTTCCTACTTGGTTCCAAACATAGCATATTACCAATAGAAATTCTTGTTACGCTTCTAAGCTGAGCCGAAGAGTTTGCTTCCAAGCATAGGATGTTAGGATTTAGTGTAGCATCAACTTTTTGTTGTCCACCTGCTTGAAAGAACATGTTGTTCGGGCTGGTTGTGGTCTTGAACTTTGAATTTGTTGTGATGATGATAGCAGAATTAACCCTGCCTAATTTCATCATTAAGTTGCCAAGACTTCCACGCATTTGCAAAGTAGGCGCCTCAATTCATCGGTCCTAGAAACTGGTGATCCTCTTTTCTGTCCTTGTCTGGCAATATGCGATGAAGCAATAGCCCTTTCTTGTTGGCTAACTGCATGCAGCCCCAGCTGCATTAACAGCTTCTGAGAGACTTCCACGTATTTGCGAAGTAGGACGCCTCAATTCATCGGTCCTAGAAACTGGTGGTCCTCTTTTCTCTCCTTGTCTCACAACATGTGATGAAGTCATAGCCTTTTCTTGTTGGCTAATTGCTGCAGCCCCAGCTGCATTAGAAGCTTGTGAACTCACTTGCTACAGGTGTGAATTTTTAGATTCATTCAATATAACTGATCTGTATGGTGGATATTGCATTTGACTTGGTGCTCGGTCCTGTGTTGCGGCTGACATACTAATTGTTGGGACGTCGTCAAGAAGCTGAAGGTCATAATTTGCCGCTGATGAATTCATTGGTTAACGAGTATGGGACGTCATCGAGACATATTCATAAGACTCTAGTAGTTGTTCTGGCCATCCCAGCCCAATCTCAGATATTAGTAGGACCACAGAAAAAATTCAGTAACTAATTTGAATTCCTTAATAACCAGCAGTTCCTCTGCAGATCCTTACAGTGCCGTACTGACTGATGCAGAAAGACAACCTATTTCTCGAACCCCACTGAATATGCCTCAGGTCTCAGCAGCAGCAACACAGAATCGAGTGCCAACAGTTAATATGTCAGCCGCAGCACAGAACCGAGCACCAAGTAAAATGCAATACCCACCATACAGATCAGTTATGTTGAATGAATCTAGAAATTCACACATGCAGCAAGGGGGTTCACAAGCTGCTAATGCAGCAAGGCCTGCAGCAATTAGCCAACAAGGGCTATGGCTTCATTCACATGTTGCCAGATAAGGAGAGAAAAGAAGACCACCAGTTTCTAGGACCAATGAATTTAGGCATCCTACTTCGCAAATGCATGGAAGTCTATCACAAGCTGCTAATGCAACTGGGGCTACAGCAGTTATCCAACGAAAGGGCTATGGCTTTATCACATGTTGCCAGACAAGGAGAGAAAAGAGGACCACCAATTTCTAGGACCAATGAATTGAGGTGTCCTACTTTACGAATGCGTGGAAGTCTTTCAGATCAGCAACTTACTGATGAAATTAGGCAGAAGTTAATTATGTGATCATCATCACAGCAAATTCAAAGTTGAAAGACCACAACCAGCCCGAACAACAAGTTCTTTCAAGCAGGTGGTCAACAAAAAGTTGATGCTACACTAAATCCTAATATTCTATGCTTGGAAGCAACTCTTTGGCTCAGCTTAGAAGTAACGAGAATCTCTATCTGTAATATGCTATGCTTGGAACTAAGTAGGAAATGCTTCTCATTATATCTCACACTGAAGAAACTAAGAAGGAAATGCTTATCACGCGGTGTAGTTGTGAATAAGAGATTTGTTATGTTTTCAGTTTTCCAACTTCTAGGATGAGTTTGAATAAAGTGAACTTGAAAGAAAACTTGTATTCTTAATCATTAACTATTTTAATGGAAATTCTTTGACTGTTACTAAAAAAAAATATTGGAAAACCCAAGTCTCACATAGATTAAAGATAAGGCCTGACTAAGTTTATAAAGAGAGGCAACCCTCAGCTTATAAGCCAGTTTTGTGGGGATGAGTTAGCCCCAATACAGTGCATTAATTACAATGAACACTCTCTCTAAGCCATAAACTGGACAACAGTATTGAAAATGATAAAATGCCAGCCTTCTTTTATTTTATACACAATAGTAGTTTAACTATGGATACTTTGATTTTCCATGACCATTGACATGGTGAATCCTTTTTGTGGGGATGAGTTATCCCCAATAGAGTGCATTAATTACAATGAACACTCTCTTTAAAACATAAATTGGACAACAGTATTGAAAATGATAAAATGCAGGCCTTCTTTTATTTTATACATAATAGTAGTTTAACTATGGATACTTTGATTTTCCATGACCATTGACATGGTGAATCCTTTTTGCTATATTTGACATGCCGAACACTATAATAAGGGGGCTAACTTATGTTTTGTGGGGACTAACTTAAGCAGGTTTTGTGGGGATGAGTTAGCCCCAACAGAGTGCATTAATTACAATAAACACTCTCTTTAAGCCATAAACAGGACAACGGTATTGAAAATGATAAAATGCCGATCTTCTTTTATTGTATACAGAACAGTAGTTTAACTATGGATAATTTGATTTTCTATGACCATTGACATGGTGAATTCTTTTTGCTATATTTGACATGTCGAACACTATAACAAAAAGGGGCTAACATATGTTTCACCAAGAATGCTAACTACGTAAACGACACAAGTGCATTATTATTTGAGACCTATTAATCATTCTTACTAGATATCATGGAACAAGAGTGACAGGGACATAGCTTCTCCACAGACAGGTTAAATTCATGGCTTAGAGTGAAACAAATCACAAACCAACATGTTCCAGATTGATAATGGAACCAAATACTAACCTTGTGCCAAAACCTAGCATATAGTAAATGGAGAACTGCATGCTCAGCACCACCAACATACACATCAACAGGGCCCCAATACCTGCAAGAGAAAAACAATTTTAAAGTGGGTGGTGAAAGTCAATCAGCTAGAAATTGTGCAAGTAAAATATAAGAAACCAGCAAAAAATGGATAACGAGTAACTACTGGAAAGAGAGACAAAATTAGTTGAAGCTACACCTTTCTTTTTCCTTATCAACCAGTTCTTTGGAATTATTTGGGTCCATAAATCTCAAATAGTACCTGGAAGGATATTAAAAGGAAATGTGACATATACCCGTAAAAAGAATTACATTTTATTTTCATTTGTATCAGATGCATAAAAATCCTGAATCAAGACCACAAAACTACTGGACTTAGCCACAAAACCATGGCTTAGTGGCTCAGGGATTACTAATAAAACAAAATCATTCAAGATCCTCTCAATAACTTACCAGCATGAACCAGCCCACTGTGGCATGGTATTTGTTTCCCGAGTAGCTGGTCTTCCGGATAACCTATCTGTGGTCTTCACCTAAAAGTGGTACCATCCAAAATATATATAAAAAAACGATTACAATGGGAGGGAAAACAAGCTAAGAAAACAAAAACAGAAGACTCAGAATTATCTAAGTAATTTAATTAACTTACGTCATACTAAGTACACATTTAGAAATGTTAATGGTATTGCACTTCCATAAAATTTCAAGAGTATAGGACCTATTACTACAGGCCTTTCAGTTTCCTTGTAAATCAGAACGGCTTATATTTTTGAATGAGGCTAATGCGTAAAGAAAATATTAAATGATATAGGCAGAGTTCTTACTCAGAATTATTTAGACAGTATAAAAGAAGACAAATAATCTAAAGAGCAACCCGTGTAGATATTGAAAATGACCACTGGTGTGACTATAAGTTCTCTACTTCCGGTGACAAGATTTTAGGGAGTGCACAGAAAAGTTCCTTCAAAGGTACTTGAAACTCCTAAAATAATCAATCTATAGTTTTCTCCACCTGATTGCATTTGCATTTGCACCAAAATAGCAGATGTACCCAGATAAGGCAATGATTCAACTTTATCAACCATTATTAGAGAAGGACTGGCTAACATTGTCTTGATATGAAAGGGGAGATATAATTCATGAACCTCTACACCAGACTGTTATCATGTCAGCTTTTCAATTTATTAGTCAATGTATAGTAGCAGAGGGCTTAATAGCCAAAAAAAAGTCCAGCCCTGGTTCAAGTTTGGTAGGTTTATCGTCTGATCAGCCAGTCAAATCAAGATCAGTAACTATGTTTTTTATGTATGAAAAATTTAATAGTGAGATTTCGGTAAACCATCAACATTTGTGCCAATGCCAAAGAAATGATAAAAAGGCATCCAATTGCCATTATATCTTGATAACAAAGTATGCAGAAGCAAAGTAACGATTTGTATTTGGTATAAGCTTACCCAAGACACTGCCTTAGCCAGAGGAGGCTCCCCTGTTCCTGTGGGAGAAAAATCATCCAATTCAGGTAGAATAAGGGGCAATTCAGTCTCATCCAGAGGGACAGTCTCACCACTGTCATCCAAGAAGATGACAGGGATAGGTTCGCCCCAGTAACGCTGCCGAGCAAAAAGCCAGTCCCTTAACTTGTAGTTCACCTGAAGGAAGAACAATGTATTTCAGTATTATACAAGCCATAAAAAACAACGTTCCGATAAAATGAAGAAGCTTGTTATAATTTTAGACATGAACCTTTCTCTTTCCATTCCCACTTTTCTCTGCCCAATCAATGACTTTTAGAGCTGCTTCTTTGCTACGCAAGCCATTAATGTCAAGCCCCTGTTAACGTATTTGATGAATTTGCAATAATGCCTTCACCTGGAAAAGCCTTTCCAGACTCATCGATGCTTTTATCATCTGGCATCACAACCCAGCGAATAGGAATGTCATATTTCAAAGCAAACTCATAATCGCGTGAATCAGTGTGCCGGCACAGCCATGATTGCTCCTGTTCCATAACTGCCACAGTAACCACAATTATATTCTGGTTTCATATAACTTTTCAAATAGCATTGTACACCACATTGACCATGTCATGGAATATTTAGCAATCAATAAATGCAATCTGCATTCTAAATGATACTTGTATACACACACCTCCCCAAAACATAATCTGCCACCCATATCGGAATGGCTTCCCCGTTTGCTGGATTTTTTGCATAACAACCAGTAAAGACTCCAGTCTTTTCCTTCTGAAGCTCCGTCCTCTCAAGGTCACTCTTTTTTGAGGCAAGGTCAATATAATCTTCTACCTGAGATTAAAATCCCTAAGAATCACCATCTCCTTATCTCCGATTAAAGTCCTTCTAATAAATTAGGCAATGGAAATGCATAACTTACATGCTTGCTCTGGGCAGTGGAAATCAATGATGAGATCAAGGAATGCTCTGGTGCCACAACCAAGTAACTAACACAAACCAAGCAAATAGGAAATTGATGAATAGTTTATTTCATGAGTGCTTAATCTGATTCATAAAGTTCAGAAAATATTTTTTGAAAATTGAATAGATAAATACGTTGCTCCAAAGATCGTATCAGGCCTGGTAGTATACACAGTAATCTGCGTGTCTCTTTCCTTTCCATCACCATCAAGAATGCAAAATTCCAACTCAGCCCCTTCTGACCTCCCTATCCAATTTCTCTGCATTTCTTTTACACTATCCGGCCAGTCAAGGTCATCTAAATCCTCCAGAAGACGGTCAGCATATGCAGTAATCTTGAGCATCCATTGCCTCATCGGCTGCTTGGCAATAAACAACGACACTGTAAAGATTATGAAACCATTCAAAAAAAACCATAAGAGAAAAACCACCCAAAAAAGTAAATTGAAAGAAATATGTATACATTAATCAGTATACCTTTCTCACTACAGGATGACCACCGCGTTCACTCACACCATCAATAACCTCCTCATTGGCCAACACCGTGCCAAGTGCAGGGCACCAATTAACTGGAACTTCAGCCTGAATTTTTTTTATATGATGTTAAGAACATCAATACTCGGGAATTAAATGAAATAAGCACAATTTCTAAGTCATTGTCATATGCTCAACCTGATACGCCAATCCTCTCTTTAAAAGCTGTAGAAAGATCCATTGAGTCCATTTGTAATATTCAGGTTCTATGGTTGATATTTCACGATCCCAGTCATATGAGAATCCTAATGATTTCAACTGTAAAGACATATTAGTAATGCACCCATAAAAGGAATATCTCTTTTCTGGTAAATACATATCAGAGCCATGGGAAGCAAACCAAGTGGAGGCTATTCAAATCACTTTCCAGTTACTTGAATTAATAATCAAATTCAAACAAGATGTGTATTATGAAATGCAATAAAAGTTATTGAATGATTAAAGTGTAATTTGTAATACAAAAACTCCTTATTTTTATAGTTCCAAACATAGGCCTACAGCTTACTGGTTACTTTGAAGCTTATCCAGGAAACCAACGCCACAATTCAATTATTTAGATCCTTTTCAATATAATTATTTAAAATAATTGCAATTTGATTTCTATATTTTGGACTAAGTGAGATTTCTGTCCCTCGGCTTTTTTCAAGCCAGTCAAGGAACCAAATTTGGTCCTGCAGTCAATATTCTTCTACCTGAAACTCATATTTTCATTTTTCTATCTAAATATACAGGGGTCTGCTCTGGATTTGGAACATGAAACAATTCCAAAAGTTCAGAAAGAAAAAATTTAATGAAAATTTGATAAAGTTGAAGGAAAGTGTTAATTTTTTTATTTTGATCGAAATTTGCTTTTAGGTTGGTGAATTTTAAGTGGGTTTAAATATTTCAGTTTGTAAAGATTTTAAAGAGAATATGAAAATTTCAAAAGTTTTCAAACAAACACAAAAACATGAAGGATTGATTGAGGACCAAAATCATATTGGCTAGTTTATAGAGGGAAAGTGAGACCTAACTAACTACTTAAACTATTCACAACTACAACTTAACACAGTTTTCCAAAGAGTAAAGATCTTCAAATGGATCAAAAGTGGGCGCATAAGTTCCTTACCAGCACAACATAAGCAGCAAATTTTAATAATTCTAGGATATCTCTAATCATTTAATACAATAATTAAATACAAGGAGTTATTCAATTCAACACATGCATGCTTCAGATCCTTTCATTACCAGTTTACCTGAGAAGTAAAGCGATTAATATTCGTCACAGTGGTGAGCTTTGGGTGAGTTCCTGTCTGAACACAAAGCCAATAAAAAAGATGAAAATTATTACTAAACTCAGAAAGATTGTAGAGAACATCGACATGCTAGCTATGAAGGACAAACAGGAACACCTGACACGACACTAACACGTGGACACGGGTAAATAGTTTAGAAAATAGCATAATTGACTGTAATCAGTAATCACATCTGGCATGTGTCTGGTGTACACGTCTTCGACTACATAGCTTGTCAGTGATATTAAGAAGCAAGAAATAGACCTGAATAGCGTATTGTTCTGCAGGCAATCCAAAAGCATCCCAACCCATTGGATGCAACACATTATATCCTTGCATTCGTTTAAACCTAGCTAGAATATCAGTCGCAGTGTATCCAAGTGGATGTCCAACATGCAACCCAGCTCCACTGCAGCAAAAATGGATAATAATCTCAATTTCATTGCAATTCTCAATATAAATCTAAAAATTGAAAAATGAAAGTAACTATAATTGAAAACCTAGGGTAAGGGAACATGTCGAGAATATAATATTTAGGTTTTGATGTATCGATATCATCATCTGGAGTTCTGAAAGTGCGAAATTCGTCCCAAAAACGCTGCCACTTGGGCTCAATTTCATGGAAAGGATAAGCTCTGTTGACCGGCTTCTTCTTCTCCGTTTCGTTCAGTTTATCATTCGTTGCCGAGTTTCTGATTCTACGACTGTGAATGCGGAATCTGAGAGTAGAAGAATATGCTCTTCTTCTGAATGGTGTGGGAAAAGGAACGGTGCTGAATATAGAGGAAGGGAAGGGGAATGGAGACAGAGAAGAGTGTGATGAGAGGAATTGGACATTGTTGAGATGAAGCATTTGGATTGATACAGAGAAAGAGGATAACGTCCTGAATGAAGATGGCGCTTAAAACTGAACAACCACGTTTTTAGAGATTTATTTATTTTTCTCACTACTAGTTTCTCCTGCGCCTTTTCATTTGATTATTTTAGTCAGATTTTATTATAATATGAAGCGCATTTAAAGTTTCGGATACCGAGTTATCAAATTAAATCTGAATTATTTTTACTCAATTTTATTTAGATTCAACTCAATTTTTTTTTTTTTTTCAAGTAGTCCAGTGGTAGAGAAATTCACTTTTAAGGTGAATAAGTGGGGTGTTTGGGGTTCGAACCCCGCCTCTGCATACATTATGCATTATCTCTTACCAAGTTA
Organism: Medicago ruthenica; assembly: GCA_018208015.1. Lineage (NCBI taxonomy): Eukaryota > Viridiplantae > Streptophyta > Magnoliopsida > Fabales > Fabaceae > Medicago > Medicago ruthenica. The sequence goes on along the minus strand of CM031378.1, from coordinate 105,811,284 downwards.
ACTAAGCTCACATGGACGATTCAACTCAATTTATTAAAATGACATAATGCTAATCGTATTTTATTAAATAACATGATTTCATAATACACTTACATTAACATAACGTTAATTAGTACAAAATATTTGACATATAAAACTAAATCTGTCAACATGGTTCAGATTGTATAAGCTAAAACATGTCAAATCCTACAAAGCACAAGTTTTAACACATTTTGGGGATATTTTGGATTATATCATCCGTACCAATATGAAATTATTTCAGATTATAAAATCCAAAATGTGCCAAACTGTGAACCAATCTAAAATTATTTTCATCAATCATTTCCCACTAATATCATTCAAGATAAAGAACCAAGTATTATTATCAAACCATGACAAAAGAAACTCAATTCCTTGAATCAAACAACACTTGGACTTTATGTCCACTCCCTGAAAGATAAACGAGCAATTAGTTACAAGTGGATTTACAAAATCAAATATCAATTTGATGGTTCTATTAAGAGATATAAGGCTCATTTAGTTGCAAAAAGGTTACACCAAGTTGAAGGTATTGATTACAATGATACTTTCTCCCCTATCAACTCAATATTAATTATATTTTTCTTCAAGGATATTTTAAAGAAGTACTATGTATAAAACTATCACTAGGACTTTCTCATAAAGGAAATCCATGTTTCCGCAAATAAAACAAATCACTTTATGACATTAAAAAGGCTTTTTGTCAATAGTTCGCTAAATTTCCACCACTCTTATTCAAATAGGTGTTTGTCAATCCATTTTCAATTATAGTTTAGTTACTCACATTTGTAATGAAACATCTATTTTTGTCTTTTTTAGTTAATAATATTATCATCATTGGCAACAATGATGATGTCATTTCTGATATAAAGCAATCTACACTATTGAACTCTCTCCCTCCCTCTCTCTCTCTATCTCTCTCTCTCTCTCTAAAAAAATGAACACTTTTATGTCAAGCAAAATATAGACTTGACATTTTATCTGACTCCGGTATGATTAATTGTTTACAATCAAATTTTTCTGTTGAGCAACACCTACATTGTAGAGCTTGTGGTTCCTCACTCTCTTTTTCGCCCTCATTGTTCTTACTTTTTATTTGAGGCTCCTCTAGTTGCCTACCATTCCTAAGGGTAGCAGCATTTATTTGGGCCTTAGGATTGGTTTCAAGCTGACCTGAAAATATTCCGGGGGTTTTTGAGGAGGAAGTCATTTGTTAGGCTACTTGAGAGATTTGAGTCTCAAGCATCTTGTCGTGGGTTACAATGGAGTCCACCTTTGTAGTCAATTTTATAAGAGAGTCGTTCAAAAATCCAGTTTGATTTTTCAATTCTTGGTTTTGATTTTGTTGAGATAAAACAAAATTTTCAATGCAAAAGTTCCAAGTTTGATCTTTGGGGGACTCTCTGGTTGTTTGCAAAACCAGGTGGCGTTGTTTATTGTCCAAAAGGATTTGAAAAATTTCTTTGAGCATAGTTAACTTGCTCGGGACTTACAGTAGGCGCACCTAGTTTACAATCAACGCCAATGTGACCAACAACACCACAAATTCACAAGGAGGAGTAGCTGAAGGAGGTGTGACAACACTTACACTTAACTTATCAAACTTGTTAAAAAGTTCATCCACCTTAGCAGCTAAATGGTCAAGGGCAGAAACCTCGTACATACCTGCCTCTTTTTTAGAGGGGGTCGGAGCAACAGCAGTGATGGCTCTCTCACCTTGTCCACTGGTAGTGGTTTTGAGTCATGTCTTCAATAAGAGTGTATGCTTCCGTGTAATTTTTGTTCATCAAGGCTCCACCTGCAGCTACATCAACAGTCAGTTTGGTAGCATACAATAGACCATTGTAAAAGGTATGAACGATCAACCACTTTTCCAAACCATGATGAGGGCAAAGCCTAAGCATTTCTTTGAAACGCTCCCACGCATCGTAAAGAGATTCCCCATCTTTTTGAGTGAATCGTGTTATTTGATCCCTCAATTGAGCAGTTTTGCTAGGGGAAAAAATTTGGCAAGGAATGCTTGCCTTAGTTGATCCCATGAATTAATTGAAGCATTTGGCAAGGAGTTAAACCATGCACTAGCTCGATCTCTTAATGAAAAAGGAAAGAGATGCAACCTTATGGCTTCTGGTGTCACTCTGTTTGCCTTTAAAGTTCCACTGAGTCTTAAAAAAATAGAAAGATGAAGATTCGAATCCTCAGTGGGTGATCCAAAAAATTGGTTTTGCTGCACTAAGTTAAGTAGTGCAGGCTTTATTTCAAAATTGTTTGCTTCAACAGTTGGATACACAATAACAGCTTGGGGCTCTTCCGTAGAAGGCATGGCATACTCTTTAAGAGTATGTTCCACAGCCATGGTGTTACCGTGTGTGTCTCTTCTTCTTTGATGGATGAACCATTCGATCTCAGGATTAAATTCTCCAAGACTTCTAGTTTTTCGCATTCAAAGAATCGGAGATTCCCAAAAGTTGAAAAAAAGAAAAATAAAAAGGTTCAGTCTAACCGATACTAAAAAGTTAATCAATATTACACTAACTTCTCGGCAATGGCGCCAAAAACTTGATACGAATCAGCAAGCGTACAGTTCTATCGAGTAGTAAAAATATCGATCCACAGAGAGTTGGTGTAATTACCGATTTTGTTTTTAGAGTTAATTAGTTGCACAAATCAAGTTTTAAAGTTGGACAGTTTCTTGGTTTTAGAATTCAGGTATTAAAAGCGTCTAGGGATTATTGGTTAATCTTTATAACCACTATAAGAAAAAAAGGCATTTTGCGACTTTTAAAATGATGGATTGCGACCGTTAGAAGGGTCGCAGATGTCCCTTTGCGACTGTTCCCCAACAGACACAGAAATTGGAGTCGCAACTACCTTTTGCGACAGTTCAAAGAACAGACGCACCAATTGTCACAGAGGCTATTGTGACCCCTCAAAAGTTTGGGTACTGATACGCGAGGTTGAGAAGGCGAGATTGAGGATAGTAATGAAACGATTGAGAACAGCAAGACTGAGGGTGAGGTTGAGGGAACCGAAAGTGAGAGCGGTGAGATTGAGGGTAACATCGAGATTTGAGAACCGAGATTGAGTTGCGAGACTGAGATGAAAAGAAAATGGAGATAGGTTTCCAGAAATTGGATATTAGAGAGAGAGTGAGATTTTGGGTTTTGGAGTTGTGGGAGAGTGAGATAGAGAAAGCTAGATTTGATGAAAAAATTTGTGCCAAAAGCGGGAGTGTGAAAATGAGGAGGCGCCTTGTAAAATTTTCCATAAAACCTGCAACGGTTGAGCCAAATAGTCGCAGTAACCGTCGCAAAATTGTACTTTGAGGCACTTTTGAAGTAAGGGTCGCAAACTTGGTGTCGCAAATTCTTAAATTTCTTGTGGTGAACAAATCCTAAAATACTCAAACCTATATCTCTATCTTATGTTAAATTCATTTTCTAAAGACAAGATTCTCTTAGGTAATTCATGTTTTCTCTCGAACAACATGAATGTATCTCAATAATAACCACGCTTATTCTCATGGTTAATTATTATATGAGACCCATTAAGTGCAAATCTTATTGTCTCAAGACATCACAAAACTATTCATTTGGGGTGTTCCCATCAAGTTTTGTGATGCCTTGTCTAATATCATTTGTTCCAATATCAAACTTCATCTTTCGATCCATCGCTTGATATTTGAGATGATGAAATAATAGTTATTGAACTTCACCTTTTGGCCCATCGTTCAACACTTGTTGTTGAGTTTAAAAGTCATGAGATTAGATAAGAAGAATGAATTATAATAAAATAGAGTCTAGGCTCTGTTTGATTAGGATTTAGTCATTAGACTTTTTCAACAATCCCAAGACTAGACAAGTCTACTCACTCATGTTCATTGTAGACATTTGATAAAAGATAAATAACATGAAATATAAAAGCATAAAAGTAAATTGCTGAATGTAAATGTGCAGAAAAATAAAGAGCAAGAAAGTAAATTGCAAGAAAGTAAAGTGCAGAAAAATAAAGAAGAACAATAAGAACTTAGAACAAAGTAACTTAATATTGCAAGTATTCCAATGATCCAAGATCACTACAAGTCTGATTAGAGGACCTATTTATAGCCTAAGGTCCTAGACAAAGCATTCAAGATGAATTACAAGCTGAATAACGAGGAAAAACTAAGAGTTTTGTAACAGCCAAAAACTGACAGCAAAAACGCACAGTCTGAAACTCAGACCGTGCACTTTTCAGATTCCAGGCTACAAAAATGCACGGTCACTCCCAATTCACCAAAATGCATGGTCGTGCATAAAAACGCACGGACCGTGCGTTACATTCGACATAGGGCGCACGGTCTGCTTTCACAAAAACGTACGGTCTAGTGCAAAAACGCACGGACCGTGCGTATCCTCCAGGATTGCCCTTTTCTTCATCCTTTTTCATGATTTCCTTGTCCAAACTCCAACTAGACATCTTTGCTTTAATCTGAAACAGAAATACGGTTTTGTAATAAAATAGTTCCAAAATATGACTAAAACTAACAAGATTTTATTGAAATTTAAATACATAAAACAACATAAACTATGACTTATCAGGCTTGCATTGATAGACCTGATAGAGGATTTAGTTTGCGTAATCCATGACCTTGTTTGTGTTTAATTATGTTGTTTTATGTTATTGAATTATGTTCTTGAAATTGTGCCGTTGAAATTGTTATGTTTAATGTATGTTGTTGAAATTATGAAGGATTTAATTTGATTTAATAGCAGTTTTTTCAATTTGCCATGTTTTAGATCATGGTTCAGATTGTATAAGCTAAAACATGTCAAATCCTACAAAGCACAAGTTTTAACATATTTTGGGGATATTTTGGATTATATCATCCGTACCAATATAAAATTATTTTAGATAATAAAATCCAAAATGTGTCAAATTGTGAACCAATCTAAAATTATTTTCATCATTTCCCACTAATATCATTCAAAATAAAGAACCAAAATAGTATTATCAAGCCATGAAAGCAACTTAATGGTATGAAGCCATGACGAAAGAAACTCAATTCCTTGAATCAAACATCACTTGGACTTTATGTCCACTCCCTGAAAGATAAACAAGCAATTAGTTGCAAGTGGATTTACAAAATCAAATATCAATTTGATGGTTTTATTAAGAGATATAAGGATCATTTAGTTGCAAAAGGTTGCACTCAAGTTGAAGGTATTAATTACTATGATACTTTCTCCCCTATCAACTTTTTTTAAGGAATAAATTCATTGCATTTCATTAGCTAAAATGTGTCAAATACATGAAGGTACATCATCTATAACATGGGTGGCTAGGATTCGATAGGACTGTCTGAGCTAACTCGTGAGCGACCCCCTATCAACTTGATATTGACTATATTTTTCTTCAAGGATATTTTAAAGAATTACTATGTATAAAACTATCACCTGGACTTTCTCATAAAGGAAATCCATGTTTTTGCAGATTAAACAAATCACTTTATGACATTAACAAGGATTCTTGTCAATAGTTCACTAAATTTTCACCACTCTTATTCAAATAGGTGTTTGTCAATCTATTTTCAATTATAGTTTAGTTACTCACATTTGTAATCAAACATCTATTTTTGTCTTTTTTATGTTAATAATACTATCATCATTGACAACAATGATGATGTCATTTATGTTATAAAGCAATCTACACTATTGAACTCTCTCTCTCACTCTATAAAATGAACACTTTTATGTCAAGCAAAATATAGACTTGACATTTTCTCTGACTCTGGTATGACTAGTTGTTTATAATCAAATTTTCTGTTGAGCAACACCTACATTTATGATCAAATATGCCCATTTCTTTTTGTTTCGGTAGTCTATTATCAACTCATTGGCCCCTCTTATTTCTAGCGATAACACGACCTATATTCAATACTAGTAAAAGACCCGTGCTTTCGCACAGGATCACGTAACATTGCGATAATTATATAAAAAATAATTAGATTTTTAATATTGTAGAATGTTTATAGATATTAAATGAAAATTATGAGTATTAATGTAATGTTTCTGTTAAATATTTTCTCGTACATATACAAAAATTTGTTAAATAGTTTAGTAACAACAATTATGGATTTTATTTGCTTATATATGCGAAAACAAATATTTATATAGATATATGAGAACATTGATATGATAAAATTTTCAAAAGTCATGACTATTTTCAATATCAAAATTAATGTAGTGTTTCTATTAAATAACTTTTTATTTTATATGCAAACGACTATTCTAATGTTTACACCGCACCCGTTGCAGATTCAATGTACTTATATCTGCATAAACAAATGTTTATATACATATATGAGAAAGACGATATGATAAATTTTTGAAAACTCACGATTATTTTCAAAATCGAAATTAATGTAGTGTTTCTATTAAATAACTTTTTATTTTATATGCAAAAGACTATTCAATGTTTGCGTCACACTTGTTGTAGATTTTATGTAGTTATATCTGCATAAACAAATTTTTATATGCATATATGAGAAAGTCCATATGATAAAAATTTGGAAACTCATGACTATATTCAAAATATCAACATTAATGTAGTGTGTCTATTAGAAAAAATTATTTTATATTTAAAATACAGTTAAATATTTAAACCGCACTCGTTGAGGATTTTATATGCTTGTGTATGCAGAAGAAATTTTATGTACCGATATGTGATAGTCGATATGATAAAATTATAAAAACTCGTAACTATTTTCAAAATATCAACATTAATGCAATGTTTATATTAATTAATTTTTATTTTATATGAAAAATATCGTTCAATGTTTGCACTCCTTAATTTTTATTTTATATGAAAACTCATGATTATTTTCAATATATAAACATCAATGTAGTGTTTCTATTAAATAAATTTTTACTTTATATGCAAAACATTATTCAATGTTTGTTGTACGAACATAAAATTAAGGAGATCATGAGCTTTAATAAGGACGATTATGAAATTTTGCTGGACTTTTATTTTTATATATTGTTAGTAGATAGTTATCCGTAGAAATTGGTTACACTTGTGATTATCTATGATTAATTTTTTAAAAAACAAATAAATTAGTTTCATAGTTATCCGTGAAAATTAGTTACACTTATCCGTAGTTAATTTTTTAAAAAACAAATAAATTAAATTTTGCAAAATGACTGTTATGCACATAAAATTAAGGAGATCATAAGTTTTAATAAGGACGATTATGAAATTTTACTGGACTTCAATTTTTATATATTGTTAGTAGATGTTTGTTACCACTCCCGGTCAGTTCATGCAATCTTTATGTTCCTCCCATCATGATTTTGTCACACAATTTTTTTTTTCTATCTTGAAGTTAGTGTTGGTAAAATTTAGGACAAAACTTAGATACAATTCTTTAGGTGTTTTTCGTATGGTTCTTAACTAAAAATACAAATTTTTTGGATATATCAAACTTTGAGAAAATTAAGGATTTAAGGAAATCATGGTGAATTTAGTTAAGAACCATACGAAAAGCACCTGAGGAATTGTATCTAAGTTTTTTCCTAAAATTTATTCATTTACTTATTTATGCATCAAAATCTATTAATTTTGTTGGATATACGAACTTTGATTGGGATGGCAGCCTTAATTTTGTCGATTTACTAACTATATTATTATGTTGAACTTTGATCCTATTTCCCACAAAACAAAAAAGCAACCAAAAATTTCGCGGTCTTACGTTGAATCAAAATATTTTTTAATTATTTTATTTCTAATCTTGGTATTAGTCATCCTCAACTAATCACAGTTCACTGTGATAGTCAAACTAACATTCATGTTGCCGAAAACAAAGTTTTTCATGAAGGTGTCAAACATGTTAATGTTTATTGTCATTTTGTTCGTGAAAAAATTAAATTATATCTCATTACTCTTTCATGTTTATGATATTGTGTCCAATTCACAGTCATTTTTACTAAATCACTAAGAGTTGATGTTTATCAAAGATTACTTTGCAAGTTGGGTGTTATTGAGATTTCAATCTCATCTCCAACTTAAAGGGGGCTGATACGAGTAATACAACACATCAAGACATTAATGCTTTGGTTCCATATCACGGCTCATAAAATCCAAGTATATTAATTATATTAAATAATATTTATGAATTTGTGTATTATTGCGAAATTTGTTTCTCAATTTTTTGTTTGCAGTTTTGATTCTTTTGTATATATTTCCATGCCTATTTACATGGTAATATATCAATGACATCAATATATAATTGATACAAATTGATTCTTACGTTTTACGCATTATTGTTTCTTAACTGTTGGAAAGCATGAGGAATATCCGTGCAAAATTAACTAATCATATTAGTTTGTTCTTTTTATGAGATAGTTTCTTGCACTAAAGAGCGTTTTGATTTCACAAAAACCAATTTCCCTCATGCAATAGTCTCTATAACTTTCATACTGAGATTACGTCCTTCTACCAACCTACGATAGCTCTCATTTCTTTCTTTTCATTTCACATAATGAAAACCACCCCCCCCCCCCCTTACCCCCCCCCCCGACCGTATCTTCTCCAACACATATTTTACTACAATTGTTGCACCGATTCTCCTTCTAATTTTCATGCCTGTTATATAATGATGCGGTTTTTATTCTTTTGTATTAATTTCTTTATTTTCATGCCTATTTATATAGCAATATATCAATAACATCAATATACATTTGATACAAAACTGATTCTTACTTTACACAATTATTGTTTCTTATTTGTTGGAAAACATCGAGATTATCAATGCAAAATTAACCAAGCAAACGAGTTGGCTATTGAGCTAGCGTATTCCAAAGGCTGACTTAATCTTTGGTTAGAGACAAACTCTATGCTGGTTATGCAAGCTTTCAACAATATCTCTATAGTCCCTTGGCACCTTAGGAACAGGTGGCTAAATTGCCTTGGCTACACTCCAATATGCAATTAATTGGACTCATACTTTTAGGGAAGGTAACTCTTGTGTTGATAGAATGGCCAACTTAGGTCTTTTTCTTACTGTTTTTTGTTGGTGGAAAGGGTTCCTTAAGGAAATTAGAAGAAAATATATAAGGAATAGATTAGGCTTACCTAACTATAGATTTACTTCTTCCTGAAAAAGCTTTGGTATTAGACCTTCTTTTATTTTTTGTGTATCTGTTTTTCTTTCAATGAATTATTGGTGCATCTTGCATCATTTTTGCTATTAAAAAAAAGAGTGATTATGAAAGAAAAAAATATCGTTACCTTCTCCAACACACATTTTACTATAATTTGCGCACAAAATTCCTTCTGATTTTGTGTATATCCCCATGAATCATGTGTTTCAATAGTTTGTACTTATTTTAAAAAGCAACGACTCTAACATCAATATTTTTCGACGTAGTTTTTTATATGACACGTCCTGAAATCTGTTTCTTGATGAAATATTTGATTTTCAATCTAATTTTGATACAATGATAGTGTAAACATTATCAGCAAACCACAATCAAACTTATGTATGATTTCTAATGTAGTTATGATCAAAGTTAAAGTTTTAATGATATGACAATTATAATTTACACCGCAAAGATTTACTACTAACAGTGTATTTGAATTAAATTTGTAAATCAATTTTTGAAAATGTTATTTTATATTGGTCTCAGTTAGAAGTATAAGCTTTTTGAATTTGTGATATTTTGGTTAGGTGACAAAGGAAGTACCACATATGTGGTGACAAAGGTGGTATTGGTCAATGAAAGATAAAAAAAAAAACTATGGAAAATGTGAGTTGACATATGGGACTGACTCTGTTTGGTTTGAGCTTATTTTGAGCTTATGAAAAATAGTTTAATTTATAATCTCTCATTTTACTAATGAAAATTGTATCTTCATAAACTGTTTTTTCATAAACTACCTTAAAAACTTATAAATAATACATAAAAACTTATATTTGCAAAAGCTGTTTTATATAAGCTCTAAAATAAGCTAATCCAAACGGACCCTAATTGTATCTGTTTTTAAAATTAGAATATTTTAATTATTAGTTCGATTCAATTTTAAGGAGGGAGAAAAAAAATCTCTCCTAGCACTTTTTTGTCCGTCTCATAATGGAGAATTGGATGAGAGGGAAGATAAGCTATTAAAATTTCAAGGGTTAATACCGCTTTTGGTCCTTGTAATATGAGCGAATTCCGGTTTTAGTCCCTGTAAAAAAAAATTTAGATTCTGTCCCTATCATTTCAGATTCTTCCACTATTGGTCCCTCACTTAAACTTGTCAGCAGAATCTGCTGACGTGTCCAGCTGACTGTGTAATTATTTTATTTTTTTTCATTTTTTTAATTGAAATCAGATGCCACTTGAAGTATTTTTTCATTTTTTTTAATTGGTCCCTATCATTTTTTTAATTATTTCATTTTTTTATTTTTTACACAACCAATTCACTTATTTTCCGACGACCCAAATGGCGATTCCTTGCCCCCATTTCATCTCCTCCGCAAAAGCCGCCATGGAAGCTGGTCTCCTCATCCCTTCCTCCCCATCTTCCGTCGTCTCCGTCATCCTCAGCCAAGACGATTTGAAAAAAATCGCCGCCTACAAAGCTGTCGAATCCGGCATGGTTCTTGGCCTTGGCACCGGCTCAACAGCCAAACACGTTGTCGACCGAATCAGGGAGCTTCTCCGTCAAGGAAAACTCCAAAACATCATCGGTATACCCACTTCAACCAAAACCCATGAACAAGCTGTGTCGCTTGGGATTCCTCTCTCCGATCTAGATTCTCACCCTGTTGTTGATCTGGCTATTGATGGTGCTGATGAAGTTGATCCTTATCTGAATTTGGTCAAAGGACGTGGTGGGTCACTTTTGAGAGAGAAAATGGTGGAAGGTGCTTGCAAGAAATTTGTTTGTATTGTTGATGAATCAAAACTTGTTAACTATTTGGGTGGTAGTGGTTTAGCTATGCCTGTTGAAGTTATTCGCTTTTGTTGGAAATTCACTGCTGGTAGGCTTCGAAATCTGTTTGAGGAATCTGGTTGTGTTGCAAAGCTTAGAACTTTCGGTGAAAAGGGAGAGAAGAAGATGGAAAGAATTAATTTTAATTGCATTTATTTATTTTTAAAGATTTTTTGTTTTTAGTTATTTTTAAAATCAAAATACATTTTTAATCCAAGTTGCATCTGATTCCAATTAAACAAAATAAAAAAATAAAATAATTACACAGTCAGCTGGACACGTCAGCAGATTCTGCTGGCAAGTTTAAGTGAGGGACCAATAGTGGAAGAATCTGAAATGATAGAGACAAAATCTAAATTTTTTTTACAAGGACTAAAACCGGAATTCGTTCATATTACAGGGACCAAAAACGGTATTAACCCAAATTTCAATTACATTGACAATACTATCCTCAACTATATTTTAAAATTCAAGATTATCTATGATATAATGTTAAAGGTTAGGTTTTTCACGTTTATTTTTTTCTACCTTTTCTTGGTAATTTATTTCCTTTTGATGCTACTTGTATCTTCTTGCAGAGTTATTCCTCACAATTATTCCTCACTATTGAAGGTAAGTTGTTCAACCTCTGTCTTCATTTTATATTTTCTTTATTTTGTATTCATCATTTTTTTTTCATCCCGATTGTTTAAATATTATTTGTTGTTGTTGTTAGTTTTTATTTTACGTTGTAATTTATTGTTGTTACGTTGCTTTACATTATAGTGTCAGCATTCACTTTTTGTAGTTTACATTATCTTCATACTATACTTTTTTGTTCCGCCTCATTTCTTTACTTCACTTTTATGACATAATGAGACCTTTTGTAAGATTACAAAGATAAAATAGTAAATTAATTTTAAAATATCATATGTAATTAAAATCTTTTCATTCCACTTCCCTTGATTGAACTAAACACACTCTTAGTTTTACGTGGATTTGGTGTAATCCTTTCAAATCATTTGCTTGGAGAGGAGGTACTATGTTGATTGCAATGTATGTGGATATGACGTTGGGATGAAATTCATTATGAAGATGGGCCTAACATTACCAATTTCTTTAGATTTGTCATTTCTAGACCGAATCCGACCGAACCTAGTCAATGTCTACCCTTATACGAGTCCTACTTCAGAAAGACTCACCTTAAAAGTGGGGTTCATATAACTAGAGACACTTTCATCTAATAAGACTAGTCTTTTAAAATTAACTCTTCATTTTATGGTCATAACACTGGTGTTTTTGTCGAGAGGTTGGTCAAATAAAGTGTTGTGGAGTGAACGTTGTTGAAACATCGGCTCATGAACGGTAGTGCAATATTATGAGTCCTTTTTTTGTTTAACAAGATTATTATAAGTCTTATATCGAAGACTCTCGCCTAATAAGTTTTGCAGTGACTCTCACTGTTAATATTAGTCTTTTTTTTATTTTTATTCGTTAGTCACACAAAAATAGATTAGTGTTTTTGGATGGGCATTCCCTTTGAGCTTATACTCGCAACATTATCGTTAGTCTCGTATTTGAGAGCCTCACATAAGAATTGAGGCTTATAAGCTTACTACAGATTCCATCGACTTAGGATCCTATATAGTTTTGGTTGATATTTACATACTTTATTTCCAACTGACCTTTTGCTCATCGCATTGATGCTTCCACTGAGAGGGTTATATTATTTAAAATGCCTTCCTAGATAGATTTTGAATAACAAAAAAGTTGAGTGGAAGTGTCACCGGTTGAAGTATCATAGAATGAAAGCCGCCAAAGAAGTTTTGACCAATGGTGCACTTTTATGAGTCTTATATTGCCGTATCCCCTAAGAGGACTTGACTATAAGAAATAAAGTACTAGTATGTAAATATCAACCAAAACTATATAGGAACCTAAGTCGATGGAATCTTTATATTAAAAGTAAAAATAATAAAATTTAGGTTAAATGCCTTTTTTTTCTTTTAAATTTGACAAAAATATCAGGTCAGTCTTTAAGTTTTAAATAGGTCCTTTAAGTTTTTGTTGAGTTTCAAAAAGGTCTTTAAGTTATTAATTTAATTCACATATTTGAAGTTTTTTATATTTTTAAATTTCAAATAGGTCCTTAAAAGGGTAATGGTGCATTAAATTAATAACTTAAAATACCTATTTGAAACTTAAAAAATTTAAAGAACTAATCTGATATTTTTGTCAAACTTAAAAGACCAAAATATGTATTTAACCTTAATTTTATTAGAGTGATAGTCTAAATCGGTCACTAAGAAAAGAAAGACATACATGAGCCTCGAATAATCAAATTGGTTAAATGAATATATTGTAGGTATACTATAGCTTCACGAGGGATATTTTATTCTCATGGTTAAATTATATGTAGTTTTAAAATTACGGTGTTTGCGGGTGCACATTGTAATCCAGGAGTGGATGGAAAGAAGCTACGAATGGAAAGCAACGCATATGAAAGAAAGGTAAATATGGAGAGGTAACAATTGAAATGGTAAAAGTGAGTGAAAAAAATGGTGGTATATATTTAAGGGAATGTTAATCAGTGCCCCGGAGCACTCTTTAAAACATTTAAATGGTAACTTTTTTTTTGAAAATTTATGTAATCAATGCATCGGAAATTGAAATATTTGACTTTTTTATGAAATAATTTCTTCTTTTAGACTTCTTAAAGAGTGTCTTGGGGGCATTCTTTAACAAGATCAAGAGAACCATGATAAATAATAGGCTAAATTATACAAAAGGTCTTTTAAGTTATTTAATTGTAACAAATCGGTCTTTCAAGTTTCTTTCGTACCACTTAGGTCCTTTATGTTAATTAATAGTAACAAGTTGTTCCTTTAAGTTTTTTTCGTACCAATTAAGTCCTTTAAGTTATTTAACAGTAACAATTTAGTGTATTTTAATCTTAAAAATGTCAGTTATTCGGGACCTAAAAGTTACAATTATATAACTTAAAGGACGTAACTGATACGAAAAAAACTTAAAGGACCAATTTGTTACAATTAAATAACTTAAAGGACTTCTGGTGTAATTTAGCCTAAATAATATAGTACAAGTGATGTGACAAAACCGAGCCGTCCCATTAATTGAAAAACTCATAAAATATGGAAATCCCCCGTAATGAATTATAAGTGATTAATCAAATATTTGATTTTCTCACTGTAATAATTACTCACTTTAGAATAGTTTTTTTCCGAGGAAAGTCACTTTAGAATAGTTTTTTTTTTAGGAGTCACTTTAAAATAGTTATAAATTGCACCTAAAAATAAGAAGGTAAGAATTATATTAACTTAGGGTTCTATTATTAAAAAAATAAATAAACTTAAGGTTCTCTTCCCTAATAAACTAATCTTTGGGATTTGAACTGATAGCAATTAGTATGCTGTCAGTACTGGTGGTTTAGGAAGAGCTAGTGGTGGTGTTAGAAGTGGATTTCATTTCATCAAAAGCTAACCTGATGGAATCGGCTACCGGAAAGATCAATCAGAGGCGAGGGACTCGAAAATGACTTTTAAAACAAGTATTTCTCTAGATTAACTAAATTGATCAAAACACCAAACAAGACTACCTACTTTGATTTTCAAATACATTGTCACTCGAAATCTTTCACAAAGTATACCTCCACTCTTGTATGAGGAATTTTAATGGAGGGGAGAGGAGGAGAGATATTTTAATTAAATATACGTTTGGTTCAAAAGAGGGGAGGGAATGAGAGAAATTTTAATTAAAAATGTGTTTGGTTCACAAGGGGAGGAGATGGATTTTAAAATTAATTTATTTTTTTACCCTTAAACTTAATTAAATATAAGAAAATGCTTGTTTTTACGATATAACAATAATAATAAAAATTGTTACAAAATAATATAACCTAATAATAATAAAAGTTGTTACGAGGATAATATAACCTAATAATAATAAAAGTTGTTACAATGATAATATAACCTAATAATAATAAAAGTTGTTACAATGATAATATAACTTAATAATAATAAAAAGCGGTTACAAGGATAATACAACCTAATAATAATAAAATTTGTTACAAGGATAATATTGAGATTTTAAATTAATATAAGTATAATTTTGGCAATGCAATAAAATTTTAAAAAGATCCCCTCCCCATCCGAAAAACTCCGATTTTGAGGAAAGCAAAAAATGAGTCTTAAAGGGATTTTGTTCCCCTTCTCTCCCCTGTCCTTCTAAAAATTGAACCAAACACATCAAATTAAAAATATTTCCTCCCTTCCCCTTCCCTCCAAAACTCTCAAATCCAATCGGACCCTAAATAACAACAAAAACAAGGACAGTGTTTAATATAATTGCCTGTATTTCCTTTTGGCATGAATACCATAATTATTCAGTAATATATTCTTGAAAATTTCTGTGTTAATTACTTCTTTTATTGAAAAGAAAATTAATCAACACAGATATTGTAAATTTATCTAAAATTTAACATTGACAGAAGGAAAAACTCTATTGTGAATGCCATTAAAACCTCTCAATGAAACATTCCAACTTTAAAAATTTCTATCCCGAGCACTCTTTACACTCCCAGCAACCTAGAGGATCACCAACTAAGGAAAAATGAAGTAGCTTTCTTCAAGCAACATTCAGCCAGTCAGGAACAATTCAGTAAAGCTTCTAGGTCTTTGACAGCTTGATCAACGGCATAAACTATCATCTTCTGTATCTGTTCCATCATCATAAATAAAAGCAACATCAGTAATTCACCACATATAGAAAATGAAAATATCACATATTCTCTCCAATAACTTATTTTGAAACTGACATCATAACGAGGGGAGTGGAACAAAGAAGACAGAAGGAATTATATTTTAGACGCATATCACCTCAAGTTTATCTTCTCTAGCTCTGTGGTTCTTGGGAAGCTGACGGAATTCTTCAGTTAAACGAAGACACTCATTTACATTTTCTGGGGACACGAAGTCTACAGCAACCTTGGTGCAGGACTGCAAGGTTCGACATATGATGATTAGGACTACAAATACAATCAAATTGTTTGAAAGTAAAGAATCAAATATGTCAAGAGATACTTTACCTTAAGATTCCTGACTTGATGTGGGCATCCAGCAGGAATAAACACTGCCTCCCCAAGTTTTTGCTCAAAAGTCCAAGGTTCTACACCTAAAAGCCGAGATTCACATTAATAACTAATAACTGCAGGAACTAAGAAAACAATTATATGAAATACTATGGACTAACCAAACTCCTCCTTCAACTTCTTCTTGTGCTCCAAAGTCAAATAAAAACATTGGTCATGAATTGGATGTACAACCTAACCAACAAAGAATTTGATTTGAGCATCCAACATTAAAAATAAGAATAAACAGAAACAATAAATCAATATAATACCTGCTCAACCGGTGAACAATAAGTATGCCTGAATTCTTTCGAGTGTTTTCTAAGATATGCTCCTAACTTTTCAGTGTCCTCTCTCCGAAATATATCCCACAGGGCACTACCTGTTACCGTTGTTTCATTTTCTGTAGAAATGGCAGGAAAAGTTTCCCCCTCGTACACATTGTGAAAGATATCTCCACTGATTTCGATAGGACGGTTATCCATATTGTTGCACTCTAATACCTCCTTATTTTCTATATGTTCTTTGTTGTCGCAAGGTCGACCATTTTGGCATATATCAGCCCTCTCTGGAGCACGGTGTTCTCTCTCATCTTGTGCTCTGTGTGCTTCTTTCAAATTGGAAATAGTAGACTTCTGCCTATCAGTTAATAATACCTCCGCTGTATGGGTCAAAATATTCACCTACGACAATTATTAAACTAGAAATTAGATTAAAAAGAAAATATGCTTTCCATTTGAAATTTGACACAGTAAGATAAAGTTTCTAAACGACAAATGCACATCGCATGGCCATTTTTCAACTCAAGAAAATATATGCTCAATATCCAGATTTCCCCTCTGTTTTAATTCGAGCAATAGAAGTGCATACTATTCTCTGGGAACAAAATTTTATGCTACCGCATTACAATACAGTGACACATTAAGAAATTAAAAAATTTAACCATATAATGATATCCTTTTAGACGAGTAAAGTGGAATATAATAATGAAGCGCATGCATGATGCATTGAGAACTATGTTTCAATCCAATGTGCAAATTTAGATGTATTCAAGGTAGGTTCTCAGAGAGAAAGAAGAATGAATAGATATATGCAGAAAGTATTCAATGAAGGAGGATGGACTGAGACTACTAAAGCAATTAAATTACAGCTCGGTGATTCTTGAAGCATACCGCATCTGACATATCACAGTGAAGCTTTGTTACAGAGTCTCCCCTGCCAAGTTCTTCTCTAATCCCATAAGCAATATATGTTTTTGGACCCATATCAGGTTTTAGAACATGGGCTGGCAACTTTACAGCCAGATTGAGAGTTCCAGCCCGAGGATCAGTATACTGTTGAAATGGCAAGAAACGAATAAATTCTTCACAATGACGGGGCAAAAGATCTTCAAATTTATCAGAAGGGGGCCAGTCTTTTAGCTTCAGCATCTCTGGCCAGAGATTTCTATATGTTCTTCCCTCTATATAACCTTTAAAGAACATACGAGTATTAATTGCAACCTGCAAAGGTTTAGAAGGGTGAATTGGTCAGAATTCCAGCATGCTGCACAAAATACAAACTGAGTATATTACATTGAAGATTTAAGAAGAAATACTAAGATGGCAATGGAAGCTCCACAACATGTAGAATCTCATTATACAAATAACAATCTGGAAGACAATGCATATAATACAATGGAGTATCCTAATCAACAAACTAAATAGTATATGTGCTATACACACACTGACACACAACTTAGATTTAGTTATATTTTTTATACATTGGGGATTACAGTATTAAAGCACTTTTATGGTACATTGAAAAACTAGAAATTCACATACAGTCAAGAAAACACTAATAGCATAGGGATTTTGGAAGAAAACACTACAAATTTAAACACACATGATTTAATTTGACAAGATTTTCAAACTGTAATAAAGGAGGCCAAACCTCGCAATTAGCCATGCAATCAATGGCCTTCACTTCTGACATTTTTGAACTGATGTCTGAAGCCACATTATCACACAATGCTCGCCACATGACCATTGGCTCCCAGCTCAGACCTGTCCCATGTTTTAGAACATCACGAACAATAATTGGTTCACCATTTGTCCAATGTTTTCGGAAGAGCAACATCCCTTCTTTTAAAATGCTTTTTGATTCTGAACCATAGCTCGATACAGCCTCTTCATGCTGAAGAGTTGTTTGTTCAATTTCCCAAATTTTCAGCATATCGCGAGCTTTGTCTTCCAAGTCAGACATCCACCCATGTGGGAGGATGCGCCTCAGCTCCAACACAGAACTACCACAACCCCCCATTTCCTTTGGGACACAACTAACACTTCCATCACTCTTGGCATTACACTCGGTAGATATATGACAATCTGAAGTCTCTAAATCACAAGACACTGGCAGAGGGTCACCACCATGCATATAATCATTGCCCTTATTCACATATTGGAACTTCATCTCAGCCCGGGGTGTAATGCTTCCATCACGTATTTCTTTGCAACATTTGAGGCATAGCTCATAGGAACAATTTGGGCAGATTCGATGAAGGTCAACAATTGAAGTAGCACAATGATCACTGCTCCAAGACCAAAATATTAAACTATATAGTAGAACACAGAGAATCATGCCATTATCTCAAGTAAAAGGACACTTACCAATAGACACGTTCCTTGTCACCACAAAGACTTTGTGGTATCTCAATCTCAGAAGATTTTCCTAACAGAAGAGATTATTATTGTTGACTTCTTCAATGCAATAACAAAAACAAAAAATATAGGTGAAGATTAATACCTTGTATTTTAGCTTCTATATCTTCCTCTAGACTTTGTTCACGACAAATTTGTTTCAGATATGGAAGGAGTAAGTTGATCATGTAATGCAGATACTGAGCTTTTTCGTAATTGGTGATGTCCGTGTTAGATGTCTGAAAGTAGTAATAAAAAGAATTTGAAGAGATACTGGTATGGATAATGGATATAATTCTAATCTATGACATTTTTGTTTCATCACATAATTTCATTTAGGGGTAGATAATAGAGTAAAGTAAACCTTAATTGTTCCTTTCGAACGCAGGCAAACATTGCAATTGCAATTTTTAATGCAAAATGGGCATCTTTCAGCAACTTCTTCTATAGACATGTCAGGGTACCTGTATTAAAAAATTAGCAACAGCTTTATTTTGTAATAGCGTATTATAAACCACAAAAATAAAAAACAGATACATAAACCCTCAGCAGAATTGGCTAACTAAATGTATACCATTGATTGATGCATCGCATACAGTACATTTTTGAACATTTAGTACAAGGCACAAAAGATGTTCTTTCCTTTTTCATGCACTGATGACATTTCCGGGTATTTTGTTGAACACCCTGCTGAGACAATTAGTAAAGCATGATTAAGAGTGATATAATATTTCACCAATTAAAATCAACTTTCATAAAGGTTTTGGCTTTTGAAGTGCAGGAATTAGGCAGCGAGAAAGATAGTTACCGTTATGTTATCGATTCTACCAGCTCTGCTCCTGTTCTTTGTCTTAAGAAGAAAAAGCATTTCTTCATCTTGTTCAAGCTCGTCAAGCAAGAGTTCGTCTTCAAGTTTCCATTTCTTCTTTGAGGCAGCAAGCTTCTTTGGTTCATCTCTCTTCTTAGATGCTAGATTGGGTGTCTCATTTAAACATTTCGAACATCTTTCTGCCCTGTTGAATTTGTATCGGTATGATACGTATGATATTCTTGAAATCTTCTCTTATATGAAATTCCAAAATTTTCTTGTGAAACTGTATCCTCCTTCAAACATCCCATAGTATTTCCTTTTCCTTCTGGTTCCGGTTTCTCATTACCACCACACTCATGAAATTCTTCAGCCTTTCTCTTTGAATTTCCAAAAGCTTTTGTGCATCCAGAGAACTTCAACATATCCTCGGAACGTTGATTTGACTGTTCTTGTCTAGGAACTACTATCTCCATTCTTACTGCAGAATCAACAAACAAATACACTCAAATAATTACAAAATATCCAAAAGCCATAATCTAAATCATAGCACTTTAAACACTTACATGCACATGTTATAAAATAGCTTGATTGAAAAACCATAAATCATTCAACAAAGTATACTGTCACTCACTTGTCATTAGCACAGCAGAGTAAAGTGAATGAAAATCAAAGAAACAAAGCCATACTATAGACTCAGGGCCTGTTTGGATTGGCTTATTTGAGTGTATCTACTGGCATAAGTTTTGTGATACTGTTTAGGAGAATTTATGAAAGCAGTTTATGACATTTTTCATAAGCTTTTTTGAACTTATTTTCATAAGTTCTCCAAGATAACTTAAGAAAACAACTTATAGCATATACAAAAACAATTTAACTTTATTTTATCTTTCCCAATAGAAATAGCTTATGTACGCTTATACATAAGCACAAGCACTTATCATGATAAACGCTTGATCTATAAGCTACAAATAAGTTGTCAATCAATACAGGGAGCCTTAATACATAGACAGGCAAAATTGAAAAGCAATAAAGAAAAACAAAAATGGGGCTGTTAAGCTAACAAATTTAAACGAATTAAATAAATATCAGTGTCATGGATTCATAATCAAGTAATTAGACTCAAGTGATTAAACATTCGGCAGGAATCCGAGTTGGAATCCTGCTGGAACAATCATTGATCGGAATTTATTTACCTAGTCTCTTATCACATACTCATGAATCATGATTCAACAATGCAACATAAAATCAACGGCATTATGAAATTCAGGAATTGTTTAACAAAAATCGAATTGAGTTGACTGAAGTCAACCCAAAAAAACAGAGTTGAAATCGCATTGATGTGAAGGGAAAAAACAAGGAATCGAAATCGAGATTAACAGAGATTTAAGAAAGTATTTTGAGAATTGATTGATTAAATAGAAAACAAAAAAGAATGAATGAAGTGAAAGCATACATACCTGATCATATGAATATGAATATGAATGAAAAAAAGTGAAGGGGAGAATCAGGTATATATATAATATAACTATATGTGAAAGAGAATCAATCAGTGGTTTGGCGTTAATTAATTTGTGAAAGCGAAAAATAGAGGCAATCTTCTGATTATGGATTTGAAAAAGAAATTAAGAAAGAGATTACAAAATTATTCATTCATCCATTACAAAAACACGTATCACACTCTCACCACATAGTTTTGTACACTCACCCAAGAATGTGTTTTTTTTCCACCTCTTCGCCCACTAAATTATATTAGATATATTTATTTTTTATTGGACTTTATATATTTCCTATTTTTTGTCAAAATTAAAGAAGGAAAAATTATTATTAAAGGATAGTTTTTTTTCTTGACAAAATTAATAAAGGATAGTGTATCATAAAGTTTTAAATTACTAAAAAAATTATCTTTTTTGCAAGTACCAATGACTAAAAATTCAAATTTTTTAGGTGAATAAAAAAAGATATTTAGATGAGTTTTCGTGTACATATACACTGCACATTTATAATGTTTTAATGATAGTTAATAAACACTTTTTTTAACAATGCTTAATAAGTCTTTGATCTCTTTAACTTGATACTTAAATTATTATATCATCTAGTCACTATTATAAGCAAAATTTTAATTCAGATTTATTGAATAACTGATATATCTTGTTTGTATATAGATCAGATACATCATCTAATCAATAAATCCAAAAAGTTGATTTTTATTTATATTAGTGACCAAAAGATGTATTTTTTTTACTAAAAGAGCCTATTTTTTTATAAGGAAAAAGAAATAGCCTCATTGCTATTTTATATCATACATGAATAATTGTATATTTATATTTTAATATTAAAATGTGTGGATGCAACGCTGATAAAGGCTATACTAAAGTCACTGTCGCTAATACGTAGTCTCTACTAATTTGCTCCCCAATAGAGATACATACCATAATTGTTGGCCTCAGATATAAACAAATACCACGTCCGTCCCTAATTACAAGACTCTTTTGAGAAAAAATTGTCTTTTTTTATAAGACATTTTTGGTATTTTCAATTACATTAATTATTTCTTTACCAACCTACCCTTATTTAATTTGTATTTTTTTCTTCAATCAACAATAAATACTATATTGAAAACATAAACTAATTCTCTCTCTTAAAGATAAAATTGTAAAAATAATAGTAATTATATACAAATTTAATACTACTACTAACTTTCTTAATTCCCGTGATTTTGGCAAAAATGTCCTATATTTAGGGACGGAGGTAGTTTCAATTATACATATCTAATGTTATTGTTATAAAAGTATCGTCACATTAAAAACTTAATATTGTGAAGAGATGGCTATTAATATGAGGTCTATTAGCAATGCTCTTTTTTCAATGAAAACAAGAAAATTACAGGTACTTCTTATTTAATTTTTTTTATAGGTAGTACTTCTATCAATAATGATGGTTAATTAAATACTCCATCCATCTTATTTTAATAATCGTTTAAAGGTTGTATATGATTTTTAAATAAATTATTAATTGTGTTGATTTCAATGATAAAATTAGTATTATTTATTAAAATATCATTATTAATTATAGTTATTGGAATAATTTGAGTGAAATTTGTATAAAGATATAATAGCAAAAAAAATAATAAAAGTATTCGAGAGTATCAATTATTTTAAAACAGAAAAAAATTAAAAATTAAAATAAGACCGATGGAGTATAAAATATTTTACCGGAGGGAAGTTTATATTTGTTATTTTGTTATTGAGTTTTGGTTGTTTTTTCGAAATTAAGATTCTAAACTCTGTCCTAGTCTTTGTCAAAAAAGGAAAAACTACATCCTTGCCTACAATTTGAGTATTTGACCAACCAATTCATCCACGCGGATCACAAATTCACCCAAAGAGGGTTTACTACATTTCCCATTCACCATTGTAGCCCCAGACCAATCTCCTTTTCCAAATTGATAATGATAATGGTGGAATGTGGCTTTATTTTTATAATTTTGAAGAAACCTTTTAAATTTGAGAACGACTGGGAGATGAGGTAATTCGATTAGTTTGAGTCAAGAGAAAATAAGTTTAAAGTCTTGTGTTTAAACTTGGACAAAAGAGAAAAATATTAATCTAAAACAAATTACTAACATTTTTCATTCAATTTTTTTTTAAAACCATTATTTTTGGGTAAACTTTGTTAAGGGTATTCAATTATATTTTATTTAAGTAAATCCAAATGGGAAAGTACCCTTTTACAAAACCACAAAAAAGGAACATACCTTTCATCCCAGAGGAACAAACCTTGTTAATAGTAGTGCAGATAACAGATGTAGGTATTCCAGCACCTAATGCAGCCTGTCTAGCAGGCGCCTACCCTAAATTTGCACTAAGAATTTTTCCAAAAAACACTTCTTGCACAAGTGATGGATCAACATTGAGATTTGAATATCCAGAAGAAGGCACTGCAATTAATACGCACGCTTTTGATTTTATTGTGTTCAGAATATTACTATGGTAGACATGGTTACCTTACCCCACACTGATGTAAGATTTGGTTGTGTTCATCAACTATTAGTCCATAGGTAACAGGTCAAGCAAGCAGGATTTTATTTATTTTTACATAAAAAAGTGAGATATTTGTAATGTTTTAGCTGAGGTCAAACTAGCACATGAAATTTTAGTCAATGTAAAACTATATTTGAGCTTAATTGCTATGCACTATCACAGCATATCATAACATTCACGTATGGCTTTGAAAGTAAGCTTTGAGATTAAAGTCAAATGACTTTAATATCTAACATCTAACGATTATAATTGATTAGCGGTGTAAAAGAAAAAATTACACTTATAACATATACATATATTAAAAACCTTATTTTAGAAAGAAAAAAAAAATAGAGTAAAAATAAATTAGTATGATTTTCTGATTTGTAGATGATGTGCTAGAAGTACTTACTTATTCTAATAGTATTACTATAAAGAAAAAGCTTTGGCATAATATTTGAAAAACTAAATAGTTGTTTAATTATTAAGCTTAAGCATTGGCATTATTAAATTGAATTCTAATAAAAAAATCACTCTAGATGTTTTGTTCTTGATGTGCATTATTTCCAAAAATATTAAAATTTTCCGCACCTTTTTCACATCAAGAAAAGCATCCTGAAACAGTTGAAGAGATTGAAAAGAACGCACTATTGTGATGCCCATCATACAAATACTACTAATATGTAATCACTTTTACTTTCTAAAATATCCACCGTAAATCAAATGGAGAATGCTAAGCATATGAACAGTAGCAAATGAAGAATGCACTATTGTTGGTATCTTAATATGCTACCTCTAACGTTTTTTTTTTCATAAGGGTCACCAACTCTTCAAGACTAGAGTTGGTTTTTTCCATTGCAGAGTTGGTTTTTTTTAAGTTCATCAATCACGGTATTAATTCCGCCCCCAATCATTGCTAAGTGCTCACGTATAGTTGGAGACTCTTCATGTCTCTTTTTCTTAATGACCTTGACCAGTCCATCTCTTTTTTGCTTCTGGGAAGAAAAAAATAGATGAACTGTGTCAAAATCATTAAGAAAAAGGGACAGGAAGAGTCTCCAACTATACTGGAGCACTTAGCAATGATTGGGGGCAGAATTAATACTGTGATTGATGAACTTGAGGGGAAAAAATAGAGAATTGAACGGGAAAAAAAAAGAAATGGAAGAAAGAGGAATGTTGAAGATACAAGTACAGAGGAAGGAAGACAAGAGGTGAGGGAGTGAGACGGTTGGTTTTTATTAAAGCGAATCCGTTTGTTTTTTATTTATTAATTAAAAAATACTAAATAAAAAAAGTGTGTGATCGTGACGTGTTGCACTTAGCATCACTCAATTCTAGTTTCTTCGATGTCATCACTCAATTTGTTTTTCTCGCATAATTTTTTTTTTTTCAAGTCTGAGTATTACTTACGAGCTTTTGTAGGCTTGGTTTTTTTTTATTTGATCTAATCTATTTAAAAGTTTGATCTGACATAAATACCTAGTTACAGACATATTTCATGTTAAAGTTAATAAATAATCTATTTTTAAATAGGTTAAATCGACATTAAATTCTATTTCACTATAAGATCTTAAAACTTATTTTAAAAGTTCATTATTTTTTAATATAAAAAAAAAGTTTTAATAATATACATAAACAAATCGGTTTATCAGATTTCGTAAGCTTTTTTTTATAATTTAAAAAAACTTAAGCCTAGCATTTTTAATAAATAGGCTAGTTCATGCCTGTACAAGCCATATTGTAGGCTTCTGTGCACCGGTCTTATTCCTAACCTTAGATGCATCATTTCCTATCACTCCAAAAGTCTTGAATTGATTTTCATAAAAATCACAAAATGATAAAAAAAAAAATTAACAAAATATAATTTATTAATGTTTTTAAATATTCTTTTATAAATTCGACTTATATATTGATCACAAATATATATAAAAAAGGCAAATTCTTGTCTACCCATAAATAAGAGGTGGATAATGTTACTGAGTTGACTCAATCAAAACCATGTATTTATATAACATTAAAATAATAAAAAACAAATAAATAACTTTGATTGGTATCAACTCAATATGAGTTGTGTTATCCATCTTTTATTGATCGGTAATGAAGTTGTCACCTAATAAAAAAATCCTTATAATAATATATATAATAAAAAAATTCAAATAAACTTTATTTAATTTTTATCGGTGATCAAGACTTCTAGTCAAACAATAATTTTGAAAAAGATTTCAAAGAGAGAAGTGTATTAGTAGAAAGGGGTGCAAATCGTAATCCCTCGTTAATAATAAATATTCATGGTAGAATATTTTACCTCCTCGTCTTGAATTGCACATTTCCACCTAATGAATAAAAAGTATTTTTCAAAAATTATTGTTGTTATAAAATAAAGTAAAAGCACAAGATCAAAGATGAATATGAAAGTCTTTTGTATTATTCTCTTCGCAAGTGTGTACTTTACATTGACATATAAATCCTATTTATATGACACAAATGTGGTAAGTTACAAGTACATGAAGAGCCATAAGAGTAAGTGTCAATAACAATGAATATAGGCATTCACTCATAGGAGTTAAGGAACATAGAAAGCCTTAGGGAACATGGACATCTATACCATGATAATATTATTCATAACACTCCCCCTTGGATGTCCATGAAGGATATGTTTCATTAAAAACTTACTAAGAAAAAACTCAATGGGAAAAAAAAATCTTAGTGAAGGAAAAAGAGTATAATATCCAAGATATATGTCTCTTTAAAAACCTTACCGAGAAAATCCAGTGGGACAAAACCATGATGAAGGGAAAAAGAGTGCAAGATATATTTATATCTCCCCCTCATCCAAACAATCATCTCTGAGACGATGAAAGTCAGTCTTTTACACCAGTTGTTCAAAAATTATGTTTGAGAGTGACTTTGTGAAAATGTCTGCAATATTATCACATGAATAAATTTGTTGACTGCTTATATCATATCCTTTCAAATTGACAATGTATATGATATTATATTCATAAAGGATTGTTGCTCGTTCTTCTGGACGACAACCCACAAGTTTCTTCTATGTGTTCAATCATAAACATCAATCAAGCACATTAATATTGAGGATCCGACAAATAACCTGCATATCTAAAATAATGAAAATAATAATATATGATAACATGAATAATCATCAAGGTACATTATTGTCCTTTAATTGAGCTACATTATGGTACTTCAGGACCAATTAGTTCTTCATAATTTACTCAAATTTTCAAACGATCTTTGTCTACATATAATGACTTTTCAACCATTTGAGTATATAATAAATGAGATTTGTCCATATATAATTATTTTAGCACATTGTTATATAAGTTTCTTGATTAACAAAAGCGTTACTCTTCAAATACTCAACTTGTAGTCTCAAATAAATATTTACCCTTTCTACATATTTCATCTCAATATTTTTCTTTAATAAATCAACTTTCAAAAACTCTTTAAGAGTTTTCAGGTTTATTTCAAAATGGACAAATGATATCATTTTTATATCTCTTTCTTAGAAAATATTCACTAAGAATGTTATACAACATGTTTCTATATTTCAAGTTGATTAATTAATCTCTTCAAAAATATGAATTGTATGTCTCGATAAAATAATTCCTTCGGGGAATTTTATATAAAAATTCAAGTGAGTCATATAAATATATTGTAACATGTACTTCATATATAGATAAATTGAGGCTTTCAAGTGGAGCTAGACTTAATCAAGTGTGATAATGTACTTGAATTCACTTCAGTTGAATACGCCTTTTCAAAATTAATAGTAGGTTTCCACCAATACTCTTGAAAATAAGGCAAACTTCATATATCAATATTTCATGATTCTCTTTTTATCTTCACATCTTCAGATGTATGGTGTTCCTGGTCAAAAACTAGGGTCTTCCTTGGATTGATCCCAAGGTTCTATTTATAGTCCCAATACGGGCCTATCCAGCCATGATTTTGGGCCCCCAAAATCATGTGACTGTCAGGTGGGCCTTGTACCCTTCTGGAGAGCGCCCAGCCTGATTCTAAGGGTACAAGCCCTTGTTCGTGGGGCCTAAAGGCCTAAAAGATAAGATCTACAGTCCACAGCCCAACAAGCACGAGCTTTGGGACAAGGCGAAGTGATTAAACTGCTAGCCTAACACGGGGGCAGCCCAACATAGGTGCTAGCCCAGCACGGGTGCCAGCCCTAACATGGGGGCTAGCCCAACATAGGTGCTAGCCCAGCACGGGTGCTAGCCCTAACATGGGGGCTAGCCCAACATGGGTGCTAGCCCAACACGGGTGCCAGCCCTAACATGGGGGCTAGCCCAACATAGGTGCTAGCCCTAACATGGGGGCTAGCCCTAACATGGGTGCTAGCCCAACACGGGTGCCAGCCCTAACATGGGGGCTAGCCCAACATAGGTGCTAGCCCAACACGGGTGCTAGCCCAACACGGGTGCCAGCCCTAACATGGGGGCTAGCCCAGCACGGGTGCTAGCCCTAACATGGGTGCTCGCCCTATCATGGGTGCTCGCCCAGCACAGGAGCTAGCCCCAACATAGGTGCTAGCCCTAACATGGGGGCTAGCCCAACATGGGTGCTGGTGCTAGCCCAACACAGGAGTATGATACAGGTTCCTTTTACCCTCAAATTTATTCATTTTAGAAAGCATCTCTTAGGCGGCGGTCGTTATTAGCGTTCGTTTCGTAACAACATTGAGAATTATTTACAGCCACAGCCCAACAAGCACGAGCTTTGGAACAAGGCGAAGTGATTAAACTGTTGCCCGGGAATTATTTGTATATGACTTCTTGCCCAACAAGTGAGACTTACTGGTTGTGAAACAATGTAAAAAATTTTAAATTACGAGGTGCTAGCCCAACGCAGGTGCCAGCCCAACACGGGTGCTAGCCCAACACAGGTGCTAGCCCTAACATGGGGGCTAGCCCAAACATGGGGGCTAGCCCCAACAAGAGTTTTTTTAGCACACGACGTCTTAGAGCCCCTTTTGGGGTTAAGGAATTAGGCGGCGATCTCTTTTTCTGCTCGCGACGTCTTAGAGCCCCTTTTGGGGTTAAGGAATTAGGCGGCGATTTCATTTTCTGCTCGCGACGTCTTAGAGCCCCTTTTGGGGTTAAGGAATTAGGCGGCGATTTCATTTTCTGCTCGCGACGTCTTAGAGCCCTGTCTTTTAGGGTTAAGGAATTAGGTGTGCAACCCTCACTGGGGTTTGGCGAGTCCAAGCTTCATTTTGTCTCCAGATATTGCCGGATTATGTCACCACCTTTTACTTCAAGTCTTTAAAGTGCGACACTTCGTATCTCACCTATGCAAGAATTCAAAGCCGTGTTGACAAACAACAATTTTCACGGATTTTGGTGTTAGCACAATGAAATGTGAGCTAATACTGAATCTTCATGATTATTTTAATGTTCAAAAAATATCCCAAGTACATGTACAGAATCTGCCCAAAGATGACATTGTTAACAAACTTCACAAGAAATTCTGGACTTCACTGCATCGGGTTGGAAGCATAAGGTATAAATCTCCTGAGGAAGCTTGACAGGGACCAAATGCAGATCACACCAAGGAATTGTAGGACATTTAGAAGGGTACCCAAAGAGCTGTTTATAGCCATGTTGTGTGAGGTCAACTCAGCACCTCTAACTGTGAATGATAAAGCTGTCACCAGTTGTGCTGCTCTATTTAGTTGATGCAGCCTATATATTTGAAAGATTAATGGAATTGCAGACCATGAAGGTGACTTCTGATATCTAGCATGCTGCTCAAATGCAAATTTGGACAACTATATCAACCAGCCACAAAACTGACGGTGAAAGAAAATAAATATCATTATATAATCACGAAAATTTTGTATAAAACATAATAATATATCACATTACCAAGCAGTGTTCAACATGACAGTTTGCAGGGTACAGCAATAATGACAAAATCCAGTTTAACTTCATAAAATGGAAACTATGTCATGGTTAACAAAATCAAAACAAGACTAAAATGTAAAAAAGCAACATAGACCCATACTCTAATAGTGTATTATCCCTTATCAGATAGCATGGCACCAGCTGATAAGCAAGCTTCAATAACATTTCGTCAGATTACAAGTTTATTTCAAATGTTAAGAAATGAATAATGATTGACTGCAGTACTGCACCAGTTACGGATTCAAGAGTTGCGGAGGCTGCAGGGCCAGTCCATGGCCAGACCAAACCCATAGTGACCATGGGAATTACAAGATTAAGTACCAGAGTAGCAACAGAAGAGATCTCAATCAAGCAAGTTGATGCACACGATTTTAGCAAGTAACACATGACAACTTGACATAGCAACACTCATGAAGTAAAATTACGGGTTAGCTTCAATGCCACAACATCTTTAGGAACTAAACAAATCAAAATTATTACAACTCTTTCTATGAAAACATTCAAAGAACCAGATTCGCAATAGAATTAACTCTACACAACTTCGCAAACTGTCAAAATAAAAAGTGCATAAAAAACTATGTACTTATTTTACTTCAGCGGACATTTTCTTCTTTTTGACAGTAAAGTTCCTGATTCACATGAAGTGTTGACACATTTTAATCTTAAATAATCCATTGATCAGATGAAATCTTACAAATCTAATAATTTGCATTTTCTATGAACAAGGAAGATTCTATTATTCAACAATTTTTAATAAAACCAAACACTCTTTCTTCAGTTCACACATCCACAAGCAAGCACTCCCTCAATTCACAAAGCACATCATATAAAGAAATCAGTTGTCAAAAATCAGAAATAACAGCCACAACCTGCATCCTACTACTGATGAAAATCTGAACAACCAATTAAAGGATCAAGTTATCTCCATTTTCTTACACTAAAAGTTACAAATACATATAGCAATGAAAAATACATTGCAAATCATTCAACATAGCGACAGAACCAAACCATATCATAGATCACCTAATCCTAAACAAAACAAAACAAATGAAACCTTTTTCAATTTCTTTACAGTGGTTTAGAGAAACCCAAAATGCGAAAATACAGAATTTCATCACAAAGAAACCAGAGAATCAGCATATGAATACATATATTATGAAAGCTTAATACCATAGCTTATGTATGTCATGTAAAACTAGAGAAAAACAAAGAAACATCTAATAGGAATCACCACACACAAAAACGATTCTAAAACAATAGTAAAGTAAAGTTGGATGATAATTTATGTCATAGTAACACCAGCTAAAAATCAAAGCAGAAACCCTCAGAACATCCACTGTGCGTCACCAAGAGGCCATGAGAGAGACGAGAGAGGACCATAGCGACGGCGTAGTCTGACGGAAGAGAGAGATTTGAAACGGCGATGTGGGGTTTGAGTTTATCAACGACAGTGGTGAAAACGGCGTAAGAGAGGCCATAGAGAGAACGCCACTGTGCGTCACCGAGAGGAGCTTCGAGGGACCAGATGTGTTCGGTTGAAAGGGCACGGAAGGCGGCAACAGAGTAGTCGGAGGCGTTTGGGTTGCGATTACGACGGCGGCGTTTGTTGTGGTGGTTGGAAGGGGAGGATGGAGTGCGGGTGGAAGCGACGTGGGAGAGGACGGATGCCATGGTGAAGGAGGGAAGGAGAGGGGCGATGGAGGAGGATTGGAGGAAGTGAATTGGGTGGTTGAGAGAGGGGAATGGTGGCCGCTCTGGGTTACCGAAAGTTCCCCTCCTTCTAGCGCCACTGTTCCTGGTCAAAAACTAGGGTCTTCCTTGGATTGATCCCAAGGTTCTATTTATAGTCCCAATACGGGCCTATCCAGCCATGATTTTGGGCCCCCAAAATCATGTGACTGTCAGGTGGGCCTTGTACCCTTCTGGAGAGCGCCCAGCCTGATTCTAAGGGTACAAGCCCTTGTTCGTGGGGCCTAAAGGCCTAAAAGATAAGATCTACAGTCCATATGGACTACTGATCCAAAAACCATTCTCTTTGCAAAGCAAGTTTAATATCGCCTCAAATTCGTCTTTCCATTTGGTCAATCATTTTATTGTCTATAATCCTCAATAGACTTTGATTCATGATCCTCGTTATCATTTTTACATATAGCGCTATATTTTATGTAAAAACATCGTCAACGTTGACATTTATTTTTCGGTTCCATCTCATTTCATTGAGATTTTTCATTCATGACATGATTTATCGATATTTCATAAATTTCAGGTACCTGATAAGTTCTTCTAGAACTGAAAAATCCATTATGTTAGACGACTCTTTTAGAGTTTCTATATCCTCATTTGAGTTATCTTCATTTTGGCTCCTTTTCTTATTTGAGGATTTTTATATTTGAAACCGATTGGTTTACCATGCTTGATGCATGATTGAGACTCATTTGCAATATTAGATTATCCTACAGGGACATTTTCGTTTGGAGCATTAACAGCTGCTATTTTATTTGTTTAACTTCGCAAATGAGTGATATTTCGAGAATCAAGATTAGATAATAATATTTTCTTTCAAATAATTCAATTGAACTTCGGGTTCACATTTTCATTCAATTGAACTTCGGGTTCACATTTTTAGCTGCTTATTCTCTCCCCTAATATTAGGAAAACTAATCCATCAATCGATAATCGGCATATTGAAGTTGGCTCAATACAATTTATAATAGTAAGGGATTCATATCAAATATACTTTCCCAATATTCTTTCAATATTTATCTTAGTGCATTATTTTGGAGCAACTGTGATATACACAACACATCCAAAAATTCACTTAGATGAAAAATATTTGGTTGTTAACCTAAAATAAATTATAAATTAAGGGGAGGACTTACACATAATAATGTGTTGCCTTGATGCAAATCAGTATCTCAACATACTAGATTACATATTTCCAAAGTAGAATTTAGAAGTTATGTTCTCATAAGAATCATTCATACAATTAACTTTAGACGTCTAAAGAATGGACATTCAAGACCATTTTTTTATGAACATATACTATACGATGTTCAATATCAATTTAAATTGAGAAATGATACTTATTAAATGCTTCCTAAAAACTCCAAAAAAATTGAGCTCTTAGTCAAATTTGTTGAGAAAACTATCTCACAAACTTCTGGTTGTGAGTTGACAATAAACATATATGTGATCATTTAGTTGATGTATTAAATCAAGTTATAAGGTATCAAAATGATTCACATCATCGAAGTATTCATCCACAAATATCACCTAATATATATAAGAGACTTATTTTCTCAGATTGACAACTTACTTTGGAAAGTAATAACACACAAACATTAATGGTTTGAAGAATCTCCTGGTTCTTCAATACATGTCCATATAAACTTTTAACTATTTTCGCATCATAATAGATCCGAGATAACCCAACCGATCTTGCCAACAATAAATTTAATATGATATGCAAATTTCAATTTTACAATAATACGTGTTTCAATTGCACTAATATAAGTGCACTCAATCCATATGAAAAGACATGTAATTTTTTTATCTACACTTATTTCTATCCAAAACATGTCTCGTAATATAGAGATATTCAACATCTCCTTTATTTCTTATTTCAATATGATATCCATTTAGAAGGATATTCTTTAATAAATTTCTATGAGACTTAGAGGAATATAATGCATTCTCAATGTGTAATTTTATTCCTCCATATAACAATATATTGGCTCTTCTGGAGCCTTTAACAATTTTTGCAATGCCAGATATAATAATATAATTAGTTTCTTTGTATCACTCATCCAATTTTTTTTATAGTCTTTTACATAAGAAATCATTCATTTACAAACAATATCCAACAAAATATACATAAAATTACTATTCTCCTTATTGAGGCCAAATTCCAAGAGCTTGCTTAAGACATCAAAATAATATAGTCATACTATTTAGAAGGAATTAATAATTCAAATTTAATTTATAGTTATTATGTCAACACAATATTGTTCTTGAATCTTAATCTATTAAAAAGAACAATAATTCCAAATTGACAACTATAATACTTACTATTTCATTAGAAAAGAAATTATGTGGAGCACAAATTATAAGTGTCGAAAATGCAAAGAGATGACATAGATGACAATACCTCTAATTTATATGTCTTGTGATAACTCATTAGTAGTAAAGATCATCATCATAAGTCATAAATAATAAACTTTTATCATATTCACGTGTATCATTTCAATGAGAATCTCTACTATATCAATTCGTGATATTATTTTCTCGATTTCACTACTTCAGGAGCTGATTCAAGAGGCAATTTTGCTTTCTTTAATTTTATTTCGTCCAACTTATACTAAGATCCAATAGATCGTATATTATTAAATTGTGAACAAAGATCTAGTTCTTTGAGAACTCAACCATAAACCTCTATCAACAATGACAAAGGAAAATCACAATATTTTTATTTTGCAATCTTTCGCGAATGCTTAACGTTAAATTATTAGTTCTTCTAGAACTATATTTGAAATCTTCATAAACAATGAAAAACAAATGTATTTTTGGGCAATCCTTCAGGGATGCTTAATATTACAAGAACTATATCATAAAAGATCTTCATTGTTTGAGCAATCCTTCAGGGATGCTTCAATATTAAACTTTAGTTCTTCATGAACTATATCTCAAATATCCCCAAAAATGATCAAGAAAATACATTGTTAGAGTGATCCTTCGTGAATGTTTTGATATTAAATTTAGTTCTTTTGTTTATACATAAGAGAATATATGTACTCACACGTATGATGCAATGGTCAGTACATCAATTATTTGATTATGTAAAACAAAGAAATGGATACAAGTATAACCATTGAACAATTATGGATATTTTAACATAAGACACATTCATTTTCAAAATCAATCATCTTCCTAAA
Source organism: Medicago ruthenica (assembly GCA_018208015.1). Taxonomy (NCBI): domain Eukaryota; kingdom Viridiplantae; phylum Streptophyta; class Magnoliopsida; order Fabales; family Fabaceae; genus Medicago; species Medicago ruthenica. Next base: position 105,776,801 of record CM031378.1, on the reverse strand, counting down.
AAACTTAAGATAATTTGAAAATAAATCATCACATACACAAAATAGAAACATGTGTGTCGATAGATCAATTACTTATAATAAAAAAAATAACTTAAACTTCAAAAACAACTTGGTCACTGAGATAAACAATAACTTGGTTAAAGATGTTATGTGGAGTAGAGAATATGCTATGAATTGAAATTTTGATGATATGTTATTTTCATTCAAGGTTTTGAATAATTTCACTTTACTATCCTATGAGCATTCAAGTGTTTGGTAACGTGAAGGAACATGTAAGACTCGTACTTGACCGCGGGTGACTTTCTCACGCACAAAATGTATATCCATCTTGATATGTATGGTGTGTTGATGTTGAACTGGGTTGCCGGATAGATAGACAACACTCACATTGTCACAATAAACCAGTGTGGCTGTTGTAACTGGGAAATGTAGTTCCAATAGCAAGTTTCTAATCCAACAAGATTCAGATACTACATTGGCGACTCTGCGGTACTCGGCTTCAGCACTAGACCGAGAGAGGGTGTGTTGGCGTTTGGCAGACCATGAGATTAAATTGTCACCAAGATAGACACAGTAGCCGGAGGTGGATCACTTGGTGTCTGGGCAACCAGCCCAATCTGCATTAGTGTAAGTTGAAAAGTTTACAGGGTTTGACAATTCCGTGTTGGGATCGGGTTGTCATTTGAGGGGAATGAGGTGCAGGGGGGAATAGGTGTAGGAATCGGTGGAGAGGAGGTGGTAGGTGTTATTTGTGGAGATGAGGTCATTGTCTGGGAGGGAGAAGGTGTTTGAGCTGTGGGTGCAGGTTGTTGGGCCGAGGAGGGTGGTGAAAGGGAAAATGTGGTTTGGTTCGTGGTTGAAGGAGTAGGAATATTTTAGGCCGCCGGTGATAGTGGTTGGGTAACGGTTATGTTAGGAGAGGGGGCGGCTGGATATGTGGTGGACAAGTGTGAGGGAAGTAAGGGGGTTATGCCATCATCTAAGAAGTTATAGTTAGTCAATGTAGAGGCATTCATGGTGGAAAGAGAAACATATTTTCCTCAAAAATGACATGCCGAGAAATAATGATTTTATGACTGGACAATTCGTAACACTTATAACCTCTATGGTTGGACTGGTATCCTAGAAAGACGCATGGTGTAGACCGAGGTTGGAGTTTATTCCTAATGGTTGACAAAATTAATGGATATCAAAGACAACCAAATACTCGGAGGTGTGAATAAGACAGGTCTTTTTGTAGAGAATTTTGGTGGGTGATTGAAGACTGAGTTTCTTATTTGGAAGTATGTTGTGTAGGTAAGTGGTCATTTGAAGAGCATGGTGCCTGAAAACTGGTGGAATGGACGCATGAGCAAGGAGGGTTCTAATTATTTGAGGGGAGGTATGAGGACAAGAAAAACGAAAAGACATTCCATGTTGTTCACAAAACTTATGAAAGAGAGCATTATCGTACTCCTTACCATTATCATATTGAAAACATTTTATTTCACGTTCAAATTGTGTTGTAATGTGAGTACGAATTTGGAGAAAAATGGAATGTACTTGTGATTTGTTTGAGATGGGAAAAGTCCACAAAAAATTAGTAAAATCATCAAGAAATAACACATAGTAATGATGCCCTTCGGAGCTTAATACCGGAGAAGTCCAAAGATCGATATGAACAATGTCAAAAGGCATACAAGTAAATGACAATGAATTAGAAAAAGACAATTTTATTTGTTTCCTAAGAGGACAACAGTGACAGAAGAAGTCATTTCGAAACTTATTACATAGCAAAAGTTTGTTTCGATGCAGAGAATTTAAAATAGGAGCTTCTGGATGTCCTAAACGACTATGCCATAACTCATTAGATAAAGCAGCAAAGGTGGATGGTGGTAATAGTGTTGTGTTTTGTCTTGTGGGAATAGGGTAAAGGTCGCCAGAAATATTACATCTCATTAAAAGTGTTCCTGTTTGGAAATCCTTCACAGAAAAACCGAGATAATCAAATTCAACAGAAACATCATTATCAATTGTAAATTTTCTGACAGAAACAAGGTTTTTGATAAGTTTTGGTGCATGCAAAACATTGTTTAAGGTTAGGGAATTGGGTAAAGATGCATTGCCACAACCGATTACATGAATATGATGACCATTTCCAACAGTAATATTATTACTCATATTAAAATAAGATGTGAGATTACCTCCAATGCCCGTCATATGAGAAGTTGCTCCGTTGTCCATATATCATTGATCATCAGGAGGCCACTGAGGCTGGGAACGACCTCCACCACGACCATTGTTTCTACCCTTGCCACGACCACCACGACCATTGCCACGACCACGACGACCAGGACCACTGTTGTTGCGGTTGTTGCGTTGCTGAGAGGGAGTGGTTGAGGCCGTGTTATCATCAAGAGATGATACGAAAGCAGAGTTGCTGATGGAATTTGCTGCTTTCTTTGCTTTGGCTGTTTCTTCCAGGATTATCATAGAACGAGCTTTGTAAAATGGTGAAAGAGAGTCTCCATGACGAATTTGTGAACCCACCGTGGCATACACATCGGTTAGGCCAGGGATGAGTTGAAGAACAAGCCTTTCGTTAGACACGGGAGCACCAACATTAGAGAGTTGATCAAACAGGGATTTGAGATGTTGACAATAGGTGGAAGCATCAGGAAATTGTTCCATATAAACATTAGAAAATTCTTGCTCTAGGTAGAGAGCTGATGACATGCTGTCATTACATGTTTTTATCAGTTGTTTTGATGTTTTTATTGAGTCTGTAGCATTATTAGACAGTCTGGAGGTGCAAAAAGCAGGAAAACATCAAGATCTTGAAATAATTGCATCGTGACACGATTTGGGCTTCGTGTCACAATTTTCTAACCAGATTGGAAGAATATCTCTGGCTATAATATCGTGTCACGATTGCATAATTGTGACACAATTGTGAAACTGATTTTGGAGAATCCTGGGACTTTAATGCAGGATCGTGTCACGATTTTAGGCGTAGTTGTTGCCTTTTTAAGCTAAACTGTTTTCAGAAACAAGGGTTCAGAATTTTGGAGAATTGAAGCATGATTTTGAGAGCAAAGAACTGAAGAGGTGGCCATCACATCCAACTCATAGTCAGTTTATGTATGTTTTTATGCTTCAATTGATTATGTTATTTGTAATTCATATTATGAGTAGCTAAATCTCTTAGAGATTAGGCCTGGAGATGAATCTGATGTAATCTGCTTGAACACATGTGGCTGTGAAACTCTATGGCTTATGAATATTAATCTAGTTTTATTCAATTCAATTGTTCTTAATTCTTTTTATATATTGACAATATATAACATGAATTTGTAAGAATGAATGACTACTGACCCTAGCTTTCAACTTAGACCTAATTGAATTGTTCAAATAAACAGGGTTAATCTAGGAATGGATAATCGTTTATTTGTGATAATAGGTTAACTTTTGTAAAACCTTCGAGGAATATTAGACCACCTAAGGAATTAGGGGCTGTAATCCGAGAAGAGTGTTCTAACTCAAGGGATTGATTAGGACTATTTTTGTTAACTATCGTAAAACTAGAGGAGTATTCATAGAAATAGGTGCAGTTTACGAAACAGAATTAATCAGAGGATTTGAAAGACTTGATCTCATCTCTCCTTATATTTTCGAAACAACTTTTATCAGCTTATTTATTTTTTATGCAATCAAACCAACTGCCTAGGGCAACCCCCCATTTAATACATCCTTAATAATAACGACATTGCAGAGTAGAAGTTGTAACAGTCCCTGTGGAGACGAACTTATAAATTTTATTACTTCGATGCATTTTTAGTATACTTGCTAAAAGTCTATCTAGTTTTTGGCGCCGTTGCCGGGGACTGTTGAATCATTTCAACTGTGAAATTTCGTTATTATTTAGGATTTCTGTCATTTATGTTTTTATTTGTATAGTGAAAAATATATATATAAAAAAAATTATGATTTATGCTCTTCATGTCTATTTCTTGTGTTTTACTACTGAAAGGTATTTCTGAGTTTTGTAGCAATGTGGGATAGTCGGTCGTTGATTGATTCAGAAGAGATCGGTACCCTTTGTTATGAAAAATGGATGATCTCTCTACATATAAAGGATTTGGAAGCAAGATTGAGTATGAGCTGCGATTTTTGTGGAGGTTATCATAATAGTTACTATTGTGAGAAGCAATTCATAGAAAAAGAAGAAGAGCAAGATGTGATCAACATCGATTACAATACTTAACTACAAAATATTTTAGATGAATTCTTGAGGTTAAATCGAGTTTCATTTGAGAAATTTGAAGTTCAGTGTGGTGATCTTGTTGAAAAAGCATATGAGTCTCAGAAGAATTTGGTTGAGATGGAAACTGAGTGTCAGGCTATTATGGTTGAAGAAAAGCCACAAGTGTGGAATGTTGGTCTCTACCTGAAATCTGAACAAATGGGGTTTAAAGAAACCACTCATGTGCAAATGGATACATGTCCTTCTCTAAGGTGGGAGAGCTCAAATTCCAAAGGTTTAACAGTGGGTGCATGGGAGTATCTGATTCTTTGTGCCAAATTCATGGAATTCCTACCAAACAAGAGGAAAAAGAAGGATGATATATTTTTTCTGTTATTTCTGCCACCCTAACAGTGGTTGAAGCGTCAAGCTCAATGACGTAAAACAAAAGCGCTTGATGGGAGGCAACCCATCCTTTTATCTTTCTAATGTTTTTTATTTTGTTGTTTCCATAGTTGAGTTGAATAATTGTCAGCATGTTGGAATAATTTCGAGTATGCCCCTATTTTGTAATGAATCTTCACTTGTTTATTATTGATGAATTTGTTTGTTTAATTGACTTATTCCAGTTTAGTAACAATTGTTTGATCAAGTGGTACTCAAAAAGTACATGAGGAGGCAGAGGCTTGGAACTCAAAGCCGAAGTGTACGGCATTGTGCGGATAGATAGTCGCAACTCCCAGATATCATAACATGTAAGGACACTGCCAAATTTTATTTTTCAATTTACTTCAAAAGAGTGTTCCATGCAACTACAATTCTAGAACTTGCGATTTTTCTCTATTGTTGATTGGTCTTGTCATACACACACTAAGGCAAAGTGCTTGGTACCATGAGCTTTTGAATCTTATCCTTTTGAAAAGCCAATTTGAGCCGGTAGGTGTAGATCCTTTTGTTCGATGACAAACTACGTATTAAGCCTAGAGACTTTAAGTTTTATGACCCAAATATTGGTTGGAGTTAGGCTGTAGGATGTTGCTAAAACATAAGTTTGGGGTTGCTTTTGGAATTTGCAACCAACTAAGTTTGGGGTAGGGGTACTAGAGAACTAAAGAGAGTCAAATACCGTCTCTGAGATTGAAAAAAAAAATGCACAAAAGGTGCAAGAAAGAAAAAAAAAAAAGAGACAAGATAAATGAATTAATGAAAATATTATTGTCTCAAAGATGAAAGAGTTCTCTAGTACTTGTGTTTATTTTATGGGGTGAATGAGGTAAATGTTCAAATTTTCCAATATAGTAGGAAAGCTTAACTCCAATATTTGTTTAACCTACTTTTCCAAAAATTATCTCACCTTCACCTAAGCCCCGTTATAACCCTTAAATACCTTTACGGTGTGTGTTGACATGGACTTTGATTGATGTTTAGAAACTTTTCAAGCTTATGGTAATATGTAGACCTGCATGTTGACTGTGGGAAAACCCTTATCAACTGTTGCGTGGAGTTGTGAATTGTGGATGTAGTCAAGCCAGCTAGCCCATCGAATGGCTAGCAAGGAGATGAACTTTTGGTGCTATCACTTGGTTAGGTAAATTGTTATTTTACTGTTACTTGTCAATTTTACAAATAAATTCCTTGAGGACAAGGAATGATTCAAGATTGGGGTTGTGATGACATGCTGTCATTACATGTTTTTATCAGTTGTTTTGATGTTTTTATTGAGTCTGTAGCATTATTAGACAGCTTGGAGGTGAAAAAAGCAGGAAAACATCAAGATCTTGAAATAATTGCATCGTGACACGATTTGGGCATCGTGTCATGATTTTCTGACCAGATTGGAAGAATATCTCTGCCTATAATATCGTGTCACGATTGCATAAACACAATTGCGAAACTGATTTTGGAGAATCCTGAGACTTTAATGCAGGATCGTGTCACGATTTAATCAAATCGTGTCACGATTTTAGGCGTAGTTGTTGCCTATTTAAGCTAAATTGTTTTCAGAAACAAGGGTTCAGAATTTTGGAGAATTGAAGAACGATTTTGAGAGCAAAGAACTGAAGAGGTGACCATCCCATCCAACTCATAGTCAGTTTATGTATGTTTTTATGCTTCAATTGATTATGTTATTTGTAATTCATATTATGAGTAGCTAAATCTCTTAAAGATTAGGTCTGGAGATGAATCTGATGTAATCTGTTTGAACACATGTGGCTGTGAAACTCTATGGCTTATGAATATTAATCTAGTTTTATCCAATTCAATTGTTCTTAATGCTTTTTATATACTGACAATATATAACATGAATTCGTAAGAATGAATGACTACTGACCCTAGCTTTCAACTTAGACCTAATTGAATTGTTCAAATAAACAGGGTTAATCTAGGAATGGATAATCGTTTATTTGTGATAATAGGTTAACTGTTTGTAAAACCTTCGAAGAATATTAGATCACCTAAGGAATTAGAGGCTGTAATTCGAGAAGAGGGTTCTAACTCAAGGGATTGATTAGGACTATTTTTGTTAACTATCGTAAAACTAGATGAGTATTCATAGAAATAGGTGCAGTTTAGGAAACAGAATTAATCAGAGGATTCGAAAGACTTGATCTCATCTTTCCTTATATTTTCGAAACAACTTTTATCAGCTTATTTACTTTTTATGCAATCAAACCAACTGCCTAGGGCAACCCCCATTTAATACATCCTTAATAATAACGACATTGCGGAGTCGAAGTTGAAACAGTCCCTATGGAGACGAACTTATAAATTTTATTACTTCGATGCATTTTTAGTACACTTGCCAAAAGTCTATCAAGAGCCCGAGAATTTTTATTGTCATAAAAAATGTAGAATAGTCGGTTCCACACATTTTCTGCGGTTGAATCGCATCCAATGATGGTGTGAAGAAGATCATCAGAAATTGTGACATAAATCCATTGAAGGACAACAACATCAAGACGGGCCCATAGATTAGGATCAGTGTCTTTGAGATTAGGAGAGGATGAGGTTTCAGTTGGGATGATATGATCAATGACCTGATGAACGCGAGCATGAATTTTGAAAAATTCAGACCAAGTGTTATATTAGCCTTTTTCAATACTTAGGGTAATTTTGATAAAATTGGTGATATTAGAGATGGTGAATGCAGGATGAATGAGAGGATTGATATTCTGTTTGGGAGATGATTGCTCGGTGGTCATGATGAGAGGAAAGGGGGCGACCGGTTTGTTTGAGGAGAGGAAGAAGAATAAGGGCGGCTAGTCTTAGAGATGGGGAGAAAGGCGGCCGGTTTGTTTGAGGAGAAAACAAAAGGGGGAGGTGCGGCCGGTTGTAGGAAAAGAGAATGGAGAGAAGAAATTAGGTTTTAGGATCAGTACATAAGTTTACTGATACCATTAAAGAATGATAGGCCTTGCCTTTCTATTGATTTTCAATGATACACACACAATTATACAGTGTCAGTTTCTTGACTATTTTACTATACATCATTACTATTTAATGACAATTATATGCTAATGATATATAAAGATATTCTAATAATAAATAAAGATATTCTAATAATATATAAAGATATTCTAATATTCTAATAATCATTTATATTCGCATTTGAAATTCTCCGAAATTTTGAGTGAAAAATATAAAATCTTTTGTCAAAAGCCGGTGAGAGTTTTTTTTATCGTAAAATCTCTAAAAGAAACTATTTTGATATCTTTTTATTTAGTAATTTTTTTTTTGTTATAGTTTCAAAAAGTCAATGGTGATAATTTTAAAAATGACAAGTAACCTATTAAGGATACATATTTCCAAAATATCCATAAAAACTATCACTAAAAATTATAATCTATACTGTATATAAAGAAAATAGCTTCTTTTGGCTCTTTTGGGCTGATTTTTTATTATTCTAAAATTACCCTTAACTTTCAATACAAATAGAACATATAACAAATAGATAAGAGTAAATTCAAATATTAAACCAAAATGTAACAAATTGTATATGTCCAATTTTTTTCTTTATCATTTAAAAAAGATAATGAATGAGAGTGAATTAAAATATTTAAAAAAGTGTAACAAGCACACAGGAACACCAACTAACAAGACTGTCGCAGTGATTTTTGGATATCAAGCTATTAATTAGCGTTGACTCACAATTTTAAGTTCACCACCGATCTTTTATTTTTTTCCAAGGAAAAGGGGAAAAGTTCGAATAAACCCTAAATTTTTAGAGATCAAGGTCCGGGGGTTGGTTACGCAAAGGGAAGGTGTTAGCACCCTAAACGTCTATAGTACTCTATAAGAACCTCTTGTTTTTATTTATCTTTATGCTAAATTAATTATTTGTTTGTAAAAAAATGCCTAAGTGCAAAAAAGATTAAAGTGATGAGAATAAAAGAAAGGAAAATGTTTTGCCTACGTACCCGAGCGGGATCAAAATCACGTAGTTCGGGGTAAAAAGCCGAGTGATTTGTTTGGATTGATTTTAAAGTTTTGAAAATGTTTGAGAAAGATAAAGAGGACTGAAAAGGCATAGAAGAGATAAAATGTGAGTTTGATTGATTTTAATTGAAAAGAGTTTAAGATGATTAAAGATTGATTAAAATTTGATTAAAAAGAAAAGACACTTGGTTTGAAATCCAAGGTTGATTAATAAAACATATTTTTTATGGGATTTTAATATTTGAATGTTTTTTATTTTTATGGTTTTTTGTTCGGAGTAAAAAAGATTAAGTGTGATAAAATAAACTAAACGCGAGGGATTTCATAATGACGTTGGATCAAAATGAAAGTCCCCTTTTCCTTGGATTATACTAATCACTTATTTTGATTTTTTGACATAAAGCGGAATAAATAAATGTGGGTGTCGGTGCAATATTCTCATTTATATTTACATTGTTCCTAAAATACATTCTAATGATGCAAATAAATAAATAATAAAATGACAAATAAAAATAAAATGCATGAGGTGATGTGAGATGTAAATAGATAAGATGCTAAAAATAAGAGAAAAGTAAAAAGAAATAATAAAAATGCAAAGGGAAAAAAATAAAAGAGATGACAGGGAGGTGTAAAAAATAAAATGGGGGTGCAGGAAGCAAGAAAAAAGATCATATCTTAAAAGACAGACCCAAATGCATTGGGTCATCGGGGTTAAATCTGGACCGTCTGATTAAAATCAAAGGGCCCTGATCTGATCACAAGGGGGAACACTCACGGCCGTGAGATTTAAATCAAAGGGCCTGGGAGGCGAGGGTGCATGCCTTAGCATGCACCCACGCGCACCAAATCATGGGAGGGGGTATAAATACCCCATCCCTTCATAATTTTTTCATTTCTTTCTTTTCTTTCTCTCTCTATACTTCTCTCCTCCCTCTCTCTTCTCTTCCATCAAGTTTTCCGGCGGCCGGAAAGAATTCCGGCGCGGTGGCCGGCCGGCCAAAGTGGCGGCACCACCGCGCCGGGGTTTAAAACTCCGCCGATTAAAAAAACACGTTTTTAGAAATCCTTTTTCGTCCTCTTTAAAAATATGAACTTACTTTTCTCAAAATCTTAACCAAAATCCCTAGATCTAAGATTTAAATCGAAACAAAAAAACTACCTTTTATGTTCTTTTTTGTTCGGATTAGTGGTGGTGGTTGAGGGAGGAGGTGCGGCTGTGTTGGGGTGGTTTAGGGGGAGAAGGCTTGCGGCTTTGTGTTGTAGAGGAGGAGGGGTAGTGGCCGTGGTTGTGTGTGGTTTATGGGTGAAAGGTGCGGCTGTATGTTTTATAGTGGAAGGCCGCGGTTGTGTTGTGGTGTTTTTAGGGAGAGAGGGCGCGGCTTTGGTTTGTGGTTTGAGGGAGAGAGGGCGAGTTTGGTTGTTTGGGGGGAGAGGGCCGGTTTTGTGTTTGGGTTATGGGAGGTGGGAGTGGCGGTTTTGTGTGTGGTTGGGAGGAGGGAGTGGTGGTTCTGTTTTTTTTGTAGTGTTTTTGTAGATGACAAAAAAATGGAAGAGATTTTTATAGAGATTTTTTTTTATGTTATTTTGCTGTTTTTTGTGATTCTACTCTGATGAAAAACCCTCTCCTTTGTGCCTGATTTTCATCCCTGATATAGGCACTCTTGGTGTGTGTTTTTGGCAAAAAATTTGGTTAACATTCCTTGAAAAGGGGAAGAAGTGACATTGGTGAAGATTTTGGGCAAGATTTTGGTGAAAGAAAACAGGAAGAAAGGGGTACTGACATGCAGCATTGATTTTGACCATTTGATTAAAAAATAAATATCAACAATAAAAAAAGGAAAGTAAATAAATAGTAATAATGATAATAAAATAAAAAAAATATTTATAATGATAATAAAAGAAGAATACATAAATAGTAATAATGATAATAAAATGAAAGAATAGTAATGAAAAAAAAATAAAAATGAGAACATGAGTAAATAAAATAAAATAAAAGACAAAAAGTGGCCCTAAAATAGAACAAAAATGAGGTATTTTAAAATACTTCTCTGCCGAAATTTCGTCTGAAACGACGAGAATTTCCGACTTAAAAGGACGAGAAAAACAAAAATGAAAATGGGTCAAAAAATGGGGTATGACAAAGACCCTTATTATTATTATAAATGTAAATATGCAAGTCAAACAATTTATCATTATAAATGCTTGCTTTATAAGTTACATTGAAAGAACCTTCAACAAAATATGAACAACCTTATTGATTTGTCTCATATAAACTTAACATTATAGTTTGTAAAAAATAAAATATGAAACCTTCAACAGGCTTAGATGATGGCACTATAATCTGAATGCATCCTCTCCAAGATTATGGAACTTGGAGAGCACATTCTTGGAACCCAATGCGAAGTTTATATTTATTATGTTTGAAGAGACTAAAGAGTGACATTAAATCGAGTTTAATTTTTAATAGTGCAAAATTATGAATATTGTTTTGGAGTAGGATTTAGTCCAATCTAAGCCCAATTCCACACCAATCGTTATATATAAGTTTCACATTGTCGCCTATTAGAGTACGCATCATTCAAAAACTCACATATATTTTGAGCAATATACTGATTGGTGCGTTAAAGTGTTTGCAAATAACTTTTTACTATTGAGTTTCATATTTGTTAAATGTCACCATATGAAGAACATTTCTTCCACCGATCAACCATGTGAGCCTAGTTTTGTTCGGGACAAATATTGTGTTATTTTTTATATATAAAATATAAAAAAAACTATGTTTTAATTATTATCGGTCCAACTTGGGATCCGTCCATCCTTTAAACATTGAATTTGAACCGATGACCTCACTGATTCATAAACCGATCTGATTTTGATTACTTGATTATAGCTATTGGGACACCAAAATACCAATCGACCAAATCAAACTTGTTTTTGCTCTCTAAGTGTAGGTGTAGGTGTAGGTGTAGGTTTGTCCTCACTGCTCTCTCCCAGTGTATTTGTGGGTCAATAGGAAGGAAGAAAACCCGGTTGATACAAATATTGTTTTTTTACCGAATAAAATAGAAAATTTGTTCTCGGAAGCTTAACTCAGTTGAAATTGATAATAGATGATATTGCATAATATATGTAGGGGTCAAGGTTCGAACCCCGGACATTCCACTTATTCGCCTTAATAAGATGAATTTCTAACCACTAGACTACTTGACAAAAAAAAACTTATACGGCACACTTGCAAGTTGAAATGCACTGATACACTTGAACTCGAAATAAAAAAATTAACGATCATTTTATGGAATAAAGAACTATATATCGACTTTATATTTTAGGAAATATTATTTCAAAAGAAAAAAAACATCATTTCGTTGTTTATAGGGTTAAATATGTTTTTGATCCCTATAAATATGTCATCTTTTCGTTTTAGTCCCTCTAAAAGCTTTCTTTAACTTTTAGTCCCCCAAAAGTTTTTCATCTTCACTTCCGGTCCATCCTTTAAAGTAAACTCATATGTAGAATTCATATTTTTGAATAAAATTTTGCAGAAAAATTTATTATATTATAAGAATCTCTTCTAAAAAAAATTAGAATTTTTTAACATAATAACATGAATTAAATGTGAATTTTTATACTTTTGGAGGTTAAAAATTCATATTTAATTTATGTCTTGTTAAAAAATTCTAATTTTTTTTGGAGAGATTTTTACAATATTCTACACATTTCTGCATAATTTCATTAAAAATACAAAATTTGACTTAAAAATGGGGACCAAAAGTAGTGATTGAAAATTTTATATGGACTAAAAGTTGAAGGAAAAATTTAGAGAGAATAAAACAAAAAATTAATATGTTTATAGGGACTGATCTTACCCGATCAGAAATGGGCTACCGGTGCAGTGAAAGATGTAGTTGTGAATGCTCGCTGTTGGCTGGAACGGCGGGGGGGGGGGGGGGGGGGGGGTACCTGCAGGCACTCCGACGCTCAAGTCAGAAGAATCTAACATTGGGGACTGCTCAGAGTCCCCGTTTTATAAAGGTGGGTGGTGCAGGAGCCGTTGTGTGGCACACGTGTGGCTCGGCGGTTACAAATTCGTAGGAAGTGTAACCGTCGAGGAGAGATTTGCGGGAACGTGCGAGAGAAGTTACATAACGTTTGATTGAGTCTCTGTTTGCTCCGAGCACCCCCCTCGCGGAGAGGAGGTGTGTTGCGAGTAATTCTGCCAGATATTGGATCTGGGCTAGTTTGTATTGGGCCTAAGTAAATGGGCTTAATTTCTATTTGCTTACTCCAGAACAGAAGCCCCTCAAGTCATTGCTCTTGGCAAAGAGTGATGACTTTGAAGAGGTCAAAGCCCTGTTCGATAGAAGTTTTTCGGAGGCGAGGACCTCAATTGTTTTGAAGAAGTGTTCGCACAGAACTAGTTCGCATGAGGGGCAACCAGCTCGCGTATGAGCGGATTAACCCACTTTGGAACAGTGTTGTTCATAAGGGAATGTGACGCTCTACCTTACTAAGGATATGTAAAACGTGCTCCCCTGGTTGCTAATGGAGTTCAGATTGAGGAAGATTAAGAATGATCAACTTAATCCTGAACTTGAAGAAGATCAAGAATGACTAACAAAATCTTGCTCAGGAGCCTTGAGGAAAGCCAAGAATGATCAACTGAATCTTGAACTTGAAGAAGATCAAGAATGACCAACAAAATCTTGCTTGGAAACCTTGAGGAAAATCAAGAATGATCACTTGGATCTTAAACTTGAGGAAGATTAAGAATGATCAACTTAATCCTGTTCGAAGGTTTCGCTCGCTAGGATCATTGCAAAGTTCATTTTATCATGGTTGGAGCGAACTCAATGAGGTGAGGGAAGTTTGTATTTGTATCCCAGATCGTCCCTCGATCTCTGGGTCGTTGGAGTTGCAAGATCCCCTTGTCAGATAGTTGGTCGTCTGTCCACCTGCATTCAATACCACATCTTTGAGGTCGTGAGTGAAGGGACATGACGTTTGGGTTTTGGTTGCCATGTGTAAAGGCTAGTAATGCACTTGATTACATAGGCCCTTGAGTGCATCTTGGGAACCGTTCTCGAGGCTCCATCATCACCGTTGATGAGTCCTGACGTTTGGGACTCCTATGGGTTTGATCAAGGTCGTTGGATATCTGATGGGATGCAATCTGAACCATTGCTTTGACTCTTTGCATGGGGTCACAGGTGAGGGGCTGCACCAGATCGAACTCGCTGTGTTTCTGAAAGGTTGCGAAGGAGGTATAAATAGCTCCAAGTGTTTTTGAGAAACACTTTTGCCATTTTCGCTCTGCAAATTCCTAATTCTCAGAAGTTCAAGGAAATATCTCAGTGAAGTTCCTGGCGTGTTTGAATCTTCGTCCCTTCATTGTTCAACTTCCAACATAATCTTCGTTTAACAAGGTATGACTGCTTCGTCATTGTGCTTTCTTTTTTCGTATTTCTGCCATTTCGTTCTCGTGATTGAATAGGCTAGTGTTTTTTCGGCAGGAATTTGGTGGATTCCACCGTAGATGGTGGTTGTTTCCGCCGTAGGTTGCGCCTTTTAGGGTGTATGATTACCTTTGTTTGTTTGTGAGCCACCGGTGGCAGGTTTTTAACCTGTTAGAGGTTTAACCTGTCCCCGCCGTGTGTGGCGCAGTTCCACCATACGCGAAGGCCTTTTGCATAGTCTTTTGGCTTTCCCTCCAAATTGTTAGTTTTTTAAACTTTGATCTTTCCGTTTGGGAGGACGATGAGCCCTTCCTCGCCGTGATCGAACTGAAGGTGGAGGAAGGGTGGATTTGAATGCGAAATTCACTTCTTTTCCTTCCGCCTCTTTTCAGGTATAATCATGGCCGGAAATTCAAACAGAAATGAGGCCGAAGAATATGACCCTTCTTGGATAGGGGATGAGCCGTTGAAAGCGGCTTCTTCGTTTGCGCCGGATGGCACGACAAAAAAACCGTTCAGTAACATCGGACATGCCGAGGATTGAGAGGTCTGTCTCCCGAGCATATCTGATAGGATATGCTCTCATTACACGGGGAACAGGTTCCCTATGTATGAGGTCATATTCAAAGATATGGGATTCAGACTCCCTTTTTCCCCCTTTGAACGCTCAATTCTGAGGTGGACGGAGTTGTCGCCTTCGCAGCTTCATCCAAACTGTTACCCCTTCATGAAGGGCTTCGAGTTGGTATGTAGGCACTTGGAGGTCGAGCCTACTGTACATTTGTTCTTTTCATTTATCCCTGTCCAGGGAGGGACGGAGAAAGGCGGGGGTCATGCTTGGGTTTCCTTCCGCCAAACAAGAAAGCTCTTTCCTCTTTTTGTGGGGAAAGTGAGGCCCTTCAAGGATCGTTTCTTTCTGGTGCGACCAAAGACGACAGTTGCTTTGAAGAACGTCCTGAATATGGTGAGGACGAGCCGAGAGAATGGAGGGGAAGACCACTGCAAGGTTCCCATATTCCCTTTCTATTGGTGCAGGGACCATTACAGGCACAAACCCTTCGATTTCGGTTATGGGTACTCCAGGCTGAATGAGGGGGAAAAGAAGAGTTACGAAAAGCTGTGGGCCTTCGTATCATCTTTTGTGCCGGCAAGAATGTTGATGGAAGATGGTGTTCCCTTGGTTGACTCTGCTGGAAGGGAGGTGACGGAGCCTCGATACATCAATACGCACGATCTCGTGCTTTCTGAAAACCCGACTGAACTACTCGGTATAACTCTGTAGGATTTACTTTAAATTTTTGTATCGATATTTTTCCAAGTTTTATTGATATTTTTCTGCTCTTTTTGCTCGCAGGGAAAATGTCTTCAATGAATAAGCTGCTCAGATGCTCGAGCAATAAGGTCAGCAGCCGTGGGGCCGCCCGGAGGAGCGACGCCCACATCGTGAATCATCTGATCGCTGGGGCTGCTGTGGGATCTTCTTCTCGTCCGGCTATTACGCCAGTGCAGGTGCTCGAGGATGATTCGATGGAGGAGGTCGCCGAGTCCTTCAAGAGGAAGAGGGTGGTTTATGCTGGAAAGGGACAGGTTGTGCCCGCCACCTCTTCATCTGCTAAGCCCGAGGTTGGAGATTTGCTGATGTTGCCGAATGTGTGGTCTGATCCGGAGCGTTATGGCTCCCACTCCTCCCTAGGCTTGAGTGACCCTGAGCTGAAGGTCATTCACGACTTAGGCGCTGTTGGCCAGAGCAAGGCGATGACCGAAGGGATCATCTCTGCGATGAAGACCTTGGAAATTGTTGTGGCTCTGAACAATTCCTCCATTGAGGACACAGTCCGAGCAGACCTGCTGGCGAAGGAGAAGGAGGATTTGGTGGCCAAAGTGACCAAGCTGGAGGCTGACCTTGTTGCGGTGGTGAAGGAGAAAGACGACCAGATTGCTTCATGGGAGAAGAAAGCGAAGAAGAGTCTGCCCAAGCTGGACGAGGTGGAGGAGGCTAGCCGCAAGTGGGAGGATGATCGGAAGGATCTCCTAACTGCCATCAATTCGAGCGCCGAGGAGGCTGAGGATACCGTTTGCCTGGATCGGGCTGGTCTGGTGACGAGGATCGGCGAGCTGGAATCCAGTCTTGTAGAAGCGGCCACTCATGCTTTCGAGAATGCCATCCATTAGATGAAAATTGTGAACCATATGGTTGAACTCTCAACTGAAGGGATGCATCTCTTGAAGTGGGTCGAAGCTGGTGCTCTCAAGTCCCCTCCTCCAGAAGAGAATGATGGGCGTGTTGATTAAGCCCGGGCCTAAATGGCCTTATAATATTTGATTTTTTATTTGGTGTAACCGGCCTTGTGCCATGACAATGTGCGCCCTTTGTGGTTAGCACCCTTTATTTTGTACTATTTCTTTATTTTCAATCTATGCTCGCGTCTTTCTTTTATACTGCGAAAATGTATGTTTAATTTTCTAAGTACAGTGTGCGATCAGAATGCTCGTAGTATGAGGCTTTTATATTCGACGCGTGGCGAATATTCTCGCGGACGAGGATTGTTTCTACTTTAGATGTATGCTCATAGGGTTAGCTTTAAGTTTTGAATAACCCAAGCATTTTTGAATCAATAGTAGATTGAATGGGCCGAGGGTAGGGCCCGCCCCTCGTAGCCTTGCTTTGTTGCGAAGTAGCGACTATATTTGATGAGAGGGTTAGAAACGGTGAATGTCGAAGAACTTGCTCGTCTTTTCAAGAAGTTGAAAACTTAGATGTTGCCTTTCCTCCCCCAAGTGTTCGCTTCGATCGTATGGATAGCATGCACTTGCGTGTTTTCTACAAGGGAATGTGAGCATGATAGTTCTGAGCTTTAAGCGGGGTATACGTCAGAAGGGTTCATGTTCAAGAGATGTTTATCTGTACATGTGTTCGAGCCCGGCGCTCGAACGAGTAACAGTGGACGAACGAAAAACTCAATTTAAGTTCAATGCCTCGAGGCGTGAATCTCCCATCGCGAGCTTGGGTTCTACCTAACATGCCGAGCGGTAATGCCGCGGCTGAGAGCGAGCATACCATGGATTTAGTGAATCTGTCGTGTAGATTTCACTAATCCTTCTAAGACTTTGGATTCGGAGTGGCACGATTCTCCTCTTCCGTTGTAATTGCTCGTTCGTGAGAGCGTTTAGTTCGTTAGTTTGAACTTTGTAGTTTGTAAGTGCAATAGAGCGGTTTGTAGGCTCGCTGCTTAACTGTAATATCTTTTTAACTTTTCTGCGTTCCAAGTTCTGGGGATTGTACCCTTGATGAGATCTTCGAGGCCGTAAGCTCCCGTCCCCGTTTTCATGTGGATTCGAGTAGTCCACTGCCACCACTAGAAATTTCAGTTGGCCTTTAGCTTTGGGAAAAGGTCCCAACAAGTCGATACCCCACCACGCAAAAGGCCATGGTGACACTAATGAGGTGAGTTTAGCCGGAGGGGAGATGTGCATATCTCCGTGTCACTGGAATTTGTCACATTTAGTCACGTACTCCTTGGTGTCTTTTAGCATGGTAGGCCAGAAGAAACCTGCTCGTAAGGTCTTTTTGGTGAATGCTTTAGCTCCGAGGTGCTGCCCGCATATGCCCTCATGTGTTTCAAAAAGGGCATCTTGGGCTTCGACCGGCCCAAGGCATTTGATTAGAGGGGTGATGAAACCTCGTTTGTACAACATTCCCTCCACTAACGAAAATGAGCAGGCTCTCCCTTTGACGTAACGAATCAGGGGTCCCTGCCAGTCTTGTATTTCTAAAATTGCGTGAATTTCGAGTAGACGAGCTTTGTGTCTTTTGACGCTTGGTTCGGTAAGAACTTCTTGGATTACTGTTTTGTTCGCGTTGTCGGTTCGCGTGCTAGCGAGTTTAGAAAGGATGTCTACTCGGGCGTTATGTTCGTGGGGAACATGTACCACTTCGACAGATTTGAATTCTTCCATTTTGGTTTGAACCAGCTGAACGTATTCTTGCTGATGTTCCTCTCTCACTTGGTATTCGCCTGTGACTTGAGATGTGACCAGCTGGGAGTCAGTGCATATTTTGATTACTCTGGCTCCCATGTCTTTGGCTATTGTTGGTCATCGCGAAGGATAGCCCCAACGATACCTCGATTATGATTCCTTCATCATTTTCCATGATTACTCTTGCTCCACTGCCTTTCGAATTAGATGATCCATCAACGTAAACGGTCCAGACCCCAGCCTTCTCTCCCTCGGAAGGAAAAGTCATTTCAACCAAGAAATCGGTGAATACTTGGGCCTTGAGTGCTTTCCAGGATTCGTAATGAATGTTGAACTCAGATAATTCGAGTGACCATTTCATCATCCTTCCGGCGACATCAGGTCGTCTAAGTATTTGTCGTATGGGTTGGTCTGTTCGAACAACGATGGTGTGTGTGAGGAAATACTGCCTTAGCCTACTGGCTGCTACAACCAATGCAGGAGCAACTTTCTCTATTCTATCGTATCTCGTTTCTGGCCCTTGTAAGGCTTTGCTAGTGAAATACGTAGGTCTTTGTCCCTCTGGAGTTTCTCTGATTAGCACTGCGCTGACGACATCAGATGACACTGAGAGATACAAATAGAGAGTCTCGTCTTGACCCGGCTTGACAGGACAGGAGGTTGAGACAAGGCGAGCTTGAGATGGTTCAAAGCGGCCTCACATTCGTCACTCCATTCGAACACGCTCTCTTTTCTTAGTAATTTGAAGAAAGGGAGCGCATGTTGTGGTGATTTAGCAACGAATCGCGAGAGTGCTGTTAGCATCCCATTAAGAGTTTGGATGCACTTTTTCGACGTGGGAGTCAGAGATTTTGTAAATGCTCGACATTTATCTGGGTTAGCCTCGATGCCTCGTTCTGTAAGATAGAAACCGAGGAATTTGCCCGCTTGTACCCCAAATGTGCACTTCTTAGGATTGAGTCTCATGTTGTACTTTCGAGTTTGTTCGAAAACTCTTTTCAAGTGAGCGGTATGATCAACCTCTTGTTCGGATTTTACGATCATATCATCCATATATACCTCAAGAACGTCTCCGACGGAGTTCTTGTCGTACATTTTGTTCATCATTCGTTGATATGTGGCCCCTGCGTTTGTAAGACCGAAAGGCATTACGTTGTAGTAATAGTTTCCTGATTCGGTCATGAAAGCGGTTTTTGTCTTATCTTCGTCAGCGATGGGTATCTGATTGTACCCAAAATAGGCGTCCATGAAAGATAATAATTTATAGCCAGAGGAATTATCAACTAATTTATATATGTTAGGAAGAGGATATGCATGTTTAGGGCAGACCCTATTGAGATCGGTATAGTCAACACACATACGCCATTTTCCATTAGATTTTTTTACAAGTACAACATTGGAGAGCCAAGTTGTGTACTTGGCTTCAGAAATAAAATTTGCCTCTAGGAGGTCTTTTACAGCTTTTTCTGCAGCCTCTGATTTTTCAGGAGACTGCTGTTAAATGCACAAAAGTAAGTATAAGTTTTATATCGTTCCACAGGGATTATCGTGATATCATAAACCGTTCAACGTCGATTATCGTCTTAAGTTCGGGTTTAACCTTTTTTTCATTACTACACTACTCAACATTTAAAAACATAATAAATAAAACGTAGAGTAATAGGACATAAAAGGTGTTAGGATTAACGTTCATCAATCAAACATCGTTTGTATTTGATTGATCATAAATACGGATTCTAGCTTTTTCTTATATATGACATTATCACGTATTGCTCGACAACGTCATTGATTTCCCAAATGACGTCGTGAGATCGATCGTATCGTTTAATCGATGATTTCTCAATCTATTAAACGATTCGAAAGCTTTACGATCCAATACTTAATGTAATTATCAAAACCAAATCCCATTTCTAGAATTTCTTATCTTGATAGAATATCATTCTAAACTAGATTCAAAAGTATTTTCCAACATCATTTAAATCAAATATAAGAGTGAAAAGCAAGAACAAATTCAATGGTATATAAAAATGCTAGAATCATATATTTAATATATCAAAAGTTTACAACATAGAGTGATTGATTACCTATTAATCCCAACAAAGGAGATTAGTTGATCATTGTCATGATAACTATTGCAAAACAAGAAAGGAAAATGAAGATATGTTAAGGCTTGATTTCTCAAAGCTTCTTAATGTATTCTTCAATTCAAATCCTTTTGCTATTTGAAGTTTTCCTCCTTCTATGCCTATTCTCTCTCTTAGAAATCAAATATTTTGAGCTCTGGAAGTTGTAAAATCTGATAAAAAACTAACTAACTGAAAAAATGAGCTTCAAATATATTTATATGCTGAGAATTTGCACGCTCGCTACAAGCGACCAGCCTGTCGCTGTAGCGAGGAAATCTTTCTGGCCAATGGGAGAGCTCCACGTCATCCTTGAGCATTAAACCGCCCTCTGGTCGCTGTAGCGACAAGGTCTGTCGCTACAAGCGATGAATCCTTAAAATTCCCTGCCTAGGCTCGCTTCTAGCGTCCAGTTCATCGCTTGAAGCGATGAACTCTTGAAAATCTCTGCCTAGGCTCGCTTCTAGCGAGGCTTCTGGCGCTTCAAGCGATGGCTTCATGGAAATCCCTGCCTATCCTCGCTTCTAGCGTGGCTTCTGCGCATGTAGCGATGGCTTCATGAAAAACTTCATTTTCCTTGCATCAATCAGGTTCAAACATGAATTTCCTGCATAATAACATGGGTAAGGCTTAGGATCACAAATATTGCATTTTTAACACAAATATGCTCTTATCCTAAGGTAACTTGTAAAACAAGTAACATAAGTGCCCTAAATTGTACCAAAAGATAACAACTTTTAGGCAGTTATCAACTGCTTACTATGTCGCTGAGCTACAACACTAGCACTAGGACTAACTGTCAGATGGTGACACGCGATGCTAGGGTCGATTCCAGGCATGTCAGCAGCGCTCCAGGCGAACAGAATGACATTCTCTCTCAAGCAAGCGACCAGTTGGGCTTGCACAAGGTCTGGAAGATCCTTTCCGATCTTGAAGCTCCTTGACGGATCATCTCCAAACGGAATCAGCTCGAAATCGCCATCAGGGATGGGCCTTAGGATTTCGATGCTGAGTGGGTCTTTCTTCTCCTTCTTTTGCTCTTTGAGATCAGACTTGCTGAATCTGGAGTCAAGTTCGACCACATTTGTGTCCAGAGTGCTCGCAGCAATGTTCTCGTCATCCTTAGAGGATGGTTTTGACGAGGAAACTGAGTTCTGGTTCTTGTTCGCCTGTAGGAAACACCTTCTTGCAGCTTCGATGTCCCCATGCAGAGTAGCGACATTGTCATTTTTCGCATGATATTTCAACTTCAGATGAGCGGTTGAACATGCGGCTCCCAATCCTGCTAATCCTATTCTCCCTATAATGCAGTTATAGAGAGAAGAGCAGTCGAGCACCAGGAAGGGGACCTTGATGGTTTTCTTAGCCTTCTCCTTCCCGAAGGTTACTAGCATTTCCACGTAACCCCAAGGCTTGGTTGGTGATCCGTTGAATCCGTATAGCTCGGATCCAATATAAGGAGAGTGGTTTTTCTCCGTCAGCTGGAGAGTCTTGAACAGCCTGGTGTACATGATGTCACACGAGGCCATTGTGTCAATCAGGACTCGTCGGACATCAAAGTTGGCCATGTACACCTGAACCAACAAGGGTATGGCTGAATTAGGAGCTCCTTCGGGTAACTCATGATCATGGAACGGCAATGGTGGTCGCCCCCCAGACGGGATGTTAGGGAGGACCAGCTAGTTGACACTCATGAGTTCTTCAAATTTCCTCTTCATGCTTCCCATGGAGAGGTTTATCGCTCCGCCAATAATCACATTGACAGACGGGAATTGTTCCCAGGTGCACGAGTAGGGAGTTACTTCTAAGTGCTCTGGGAAGTTGTCCAACACTTCGACAAACATAACAACAACAACAATGTCTTCACTGTTGCCATCAGCGATCTGGTCGACTGTCTTTCACTCAGAAGAAGTAGTTTTGGTGAACTGCTTCAATCGACCTTGTTGTATGAGGATTTCGATTGCATCCTTGAGATGGATGCAATCGTCTGTCTGGTGCCCGTGGCACTTATGGAACCGATAGTACTTCGTCTTGTCGGCTCCTTTCTTTTCTTGTGTTGGAGGCTTGGGGTATTTGATGCCCGCCTCCTTCAGATCGGCTTCTGCGATCTCAGTGAGGATCTTCTCCCTCGATTCTGCGAGGGGTGTATATTCGGCAAAGCGACCAATAGGTCCTTTGCTCTCTCGAGTAGGCTGTTTGCCTTCGCGAGCAGTTTCCTTGCCTTCCCTCCTTTTCTCTTGGAAGGGCTTTTTGGAGGATTCAGCGACGGGCTCCTCCTTCCTAGACTTATTCAGGTTGTCGGTGTACAACTCTTCCTCATACCTGATGTAAGTCTTTGCGATCGCTAGGAACTCGTTCAGAGTCCTTGGGCGATCTAGCTGTACATCCTTCTTCATATCGGTGTCGTGGCAAAGTCCCTTATAGATAAGGTACTTCTTCATTGTCTCATCTGCACCTTTGACCTGTACAACTTCTTTGTTGGACCTCTCAATGTAGTCTCTGAGGGGCTCATTCTTCCCTTGCACAATAGCTTCAAGGGATGCCACAGTTTTTGGTTGGGTCCTTGAAGCAGTGAAGTGCGCGGTGAATTCGTGGCACAGATCGTTCAAGGAATCGATATAGTTCCTGCGAAGACCCTTGTACCACGTCATCGCTCCTCGCCTTAGAGTGGTGACGAAGAGCTTACGTTTGACCGCCCTCGCACCTCTCTGTAGGTGAGGACGGCCTCAATGTTCTCTATGTGCTCGTCGGGGTCGGTTGGCCCGTCATACGAGTCTATTTGCGGGGGCTTGTATAGCCCCTGTGGGATGCGAGCCTCGCGAATACACCTTGTGAAGGGCCGTATGCGGGGCGTTCGTCATCAGATGCGGATGCAGATGTCGAGCGTCTTCTTCGCCTAGGTGGAGTCCTTTCAGGGGATCGTTGTGGATCTCCTGCTAAGGGACCTTCGGTTAGGCGATCTCCTGGTTGGAGATCTCCTGCTCATTGAATGTCTAGGCGACCTTGACCTGGAAGGACGCGGGCTCCCTCTCCTTCTTCTACGCGGTGAAGAGGGAGGCCTTCTGGGCGATGGGTGCTGTCGTTGAGGACGCTCATTCTCTATCTCCATTAGACGCTGATTCTGCTCCTCGATAATCAACATTTAACGTTGTACCGTGCGGAGGATGTTGGTCAGCAAGGCGTCCGCGGGGGACGAATTGTTTGCTTCCTCGCTAGTCCGATGGGGACCTTATAGAGGTTGCTCCTGCAATGGTATGACGACCTGAGGGATTTAGTGGTGTGCCTCCTCCCTAGGACTATCTGCAGGGGACGGTGTGGAAGTGTGTTCGTCGCGGTAGGCGCGGTGGACCTCGCTCCGTATATGAGATGTAGCACCGTTGGTAGCCATGATTTTTATGAATATATATATATATATATATATATAGGGCTACCGGTGCAGTGTAAGATGTAGTTTTGAATGCTCGTTGTTGGCTTGAACGACGGGGGGGGGGGGGGGGGGGGGTGTACCTGCAGGCACTTTGACGCTCAAGTCAGTATGAGTGTGAAGATGGAGGTTAAGAGAGTAAGAAGAATCTAACCTTGGGGACTGCTCAGAGTCCCCGTTTTATAGAGATGGGTGGTGCAGGAACCGTTGTGTGGCACACGTGTGGCTCGGCGGTTACGAGTTCGTAGGAAGTGTAACCGCCAATGAGAGATTCGTGGGAACGTGCGAGAGACGTTACAAAACGTTTGAATGAGTCTCTGTTTGCTCCGAGCACCCCCTCGCAGAGAGGAGGTGTGTTGCGAGTAATTCTGCCAGATATTGGATCTGGGCTAGTTTGTATTGGGCCTAAGTAAATGGGCCTAATTACTATTTGCTTACTACAGAACAGGGACAAAAAACATATTTAACCCTTATTTATATGAATCATACTAAATATTTTATATTTTTATCGTAAAAATAATCAATATTCATTATTATGAGTGATATAAATTCGGAAAATGTCAATTTTAAATGTTAGAAAATATTTATTTCCTCAAAAAACAACGCACGTAGGCGTAGCGTATAATATTTCAATAAAATATCATTTAAGCTCAACTTATTGTCCAAAAAAACACGTTATTTTATTTCCTTGTACAAAAATTTACGCTCAATCTCTTAATTTTCGTGTCCAAAATATAATTATGCTCAAATCGGTCACTTATGGAAAATGTTCACGCATCATGTATTTTTTTTTTTGTGTGTAAAGTACGCTAGTTGCTATGGTAAAGTAAAACATTTTAAAAGTAGAGAAATAAATAGTCTGATGTTCGAACTCTGTCCCTACATAATATTATCCTAGTAGCTATCAACTGAGTTGTACTTAGAGAACGTTCACCAATCATGATTATCATCATGATAATGAACTTTTTTGTCAAAAAAGTCATGATAATGAACCTTTGATATTATTTGATAAATGACTAAATAAGTTTTTGGT
Source organism: Medicago ruthenica (assembly GCA_018208015.1). Lineage (NCBI taxonomy): Eukaryota > Viridiplantae > Streptophyta > Magnoliopsida > Fabales > Fabaceae > Medicago > Medicago ruthenica. The sequence goes on along the minus strand of CM031378.1, from coordinate 105,752,131 downwards.
CCTTATAAATATAACGAATTTTGTTTTTATTCCTCGTAAAGAAATGACATATTTTGGCTTTGTAAAAAAAAAATTAGCACGCAATTTTAGTACTTATTAAATTAAAATTTGTTTAATTATGTTTATATTTTTTTAAGGATATACTTATACTTATAAATCTTTCAATGATTTTTTTACAGACATGTTAAAAACATTATAATAAACTCTTTTATAAAAAATTATATATTTTTTAACATATAATGAATTAAATATGAGTCTTTCTAAACACCAAAATTTTAATATTAAATTAATAAAAATTTGGACCTAAAAGTTAAATTTTAAGCTAATTTGTTTGCAGAGGAACTTTGTATAATGTTGTAAATAAGTATGTAAAAAATCATTCAAAAATTTAAAGTATAATCATAATTTAAAGTAGGCTTAATTGATTTTGGTCCCTTAACTTATTTGTTGTTTTAATTTTGGTCTCATAACTCTAATTTTTTCTTTCGGTCCTTTAAATATGCATCGTTTGATTCATATCACTTAACTTTAACCTCAAATATATTAGGTGTACTAACATCATAGGTGGTCCATCGTAGATCTTATTAATTTTTTAATTTCAACCCTTTGATAGTTTTTTCAAAAAGAGGACGGCTAGATTATGGAGATCTATTTTATCTAACTGTGCATCACCAACATCTAATTTTTTTAACATTTCTTTATCTTCTTCACTCCTCATCTTCATCATCATCTTCACACATTCATAAAAAAGTTCAAATAAACCCAGAATTTTTTTTCCAAAAAAAAAAAGATAAAAGAAAACTCAAATTCTTCGTTCAAATGAAAAAGATGATTTGGAATTAAGGGCATTCAATCAACAGCAACAGCAAAATTCAAATTCATAAACAAACACATAGACAATTCAGCAACATTCAAATTCATTCACCATCAATAACAAAAACAACAAATTAATAAATAAACTAGTAATTAACAAAATGAATTAGGAAATATACAGTGAAAGAGGTGTTTAGCAAGGGTATCATTAGGCATAACTCAGCAAGTCTAGGATGCGCAATTTGCCAACACCAGAAGCTTCTTCAACAAACTGTTTTGGATCCGGCCAAGCAGCTTTGCCGAACTTCTTGACAGCAATCCAATGTTTCTGATTCTGTAACCTTCCTTTGTAAACCAAGTTAGGTGCTTTTTCACCGCTATCAGAAACGATATTTGAGGTTTTTTATTTATCTCTTTTTTTTTTTAAAAATTCTGGATTTATTTGAACTTTTGGATGAATGTGTGAATATAATGATGAAGATGAAGAGGGAAGAACATGAAGAAATGTAAAAAAAAAATTGATGTTGGTAATGCACGGTTAAATACAATAGACCTACATAATCTAGTCGTCCTCTTTTTGAAAAAAAATATCTAAGGGCTGAAATTAAAAAATTAATAAGGTTTATAGTGGACCACCTACAATGTCGATACACCTAATATATTTGGGGTTAAAGTTAACTAACATGGATCAAACTGACAGAAACATATTTAAAGGACCAAAAAGAAAAAATTTAGAGTTATGAAACCAAAATAAAAACAACGATTTTATAGAGACCAAAACATGTCACTATTCTTATGAAGACTAAAAACAAAATTGATTATATTTATAGGGACTAAAAACGAGTAAACCACCAATTTGGTCTCTGTCATTTGTAAGTCACTTTCAAATTAGTCACTGACTCTATTAATATTTAAAAATCGTCCATGTCTTTGTCAAAAGTTTCTCAATTAGACCATTGTCTCTATGTTTTTATCACATGACGATACACTTAATTGAGAAACTTTTGACAAAGACAATGACTAGTTTAAAATATTGTCAAAAGTTTTTTAATTATATCATTGTCTCGATGTTTTTGTCACATGACGAGAGACTTAAATGAGAAATTTTTGACAAAGATAGAGACTATTTTGAAATATTAATAGAGTCAGAGACTAATTTGAGAGTGACTTACAAAGATAGAGACTAATTTGGTGGTTTACTCGACTAAAAACTTATTTAACCCATTTGACAAATAATTATTTCAACTATTGTAAAAATAAAAAAGAAAAAAAAACTTAGAGAGGATGATCATCGACGAGTACAAATTCCTTGTTTTTATGTTGTAGACACACTAATTCAATCAACTTATTTGTTCCTAATGATTTTATTTATGAAAACTTGATTTGGGGGATGGGCTCCTCTATATGTCTTTTCGTATGCAACAATGCGGTTCATTCAATGGAGGTTGTTTTTTTTTTTTACAAAAGGTAACTTATATTCTTTCATTCAACATAATAGAACTAATATAAGATAGAATTAAATGAAAAATATGGTGACTAGCATATAATTTTGACATCTTTGTTAAAGTATTGACAACATAATTTGTTTATTTATGAATAAAACCTTTCTTTTAAATTTTAGAAATTGTTGTAATAGCAATTTACAAATAGACATAATATTGTCAATTCCGATTGGTTGTTAGATTCATTCAATGGAGTTGATACTCACATATATGTTCAGGTTCAATAATAAAGGAATATTTTTTTATGATTTTTTTTTTGTGTGTGTGAATATTTGTTAAGTGCACGTAAAATGAATAACGGTTCCGTATTTCGTGTTTTGTACATCAAAGGATAAGCGACCAACCTGTTCCGCTGGCTTCAATTGAAGATTATGAGATTGATGAGCTCACGAAAGAGCTAGTTAACTTTAAATTTCAATGCTATAAATATTTTCATATAAGCAGGTGAAAGGAAGACAAGGAAAAATAGAGTACTCCATTCTTTTGGAGTATGATAACGAGAAAGGAAAAGGAAAAGATTATTATTTCTCGTTTTCTTTTTTCATTTTTATAGTCTACTCTAATATATGCAGCTACAACCTTGTTTAGTTTCCTTGGTGTAAGATAAGAACATAAGGATATAATCTCGACCGTTTCCATGTTCTATGTAGGTTCCATGTGAGATTCCATAATCTAATGGGTAAAGAATAAGAATATAAGAAGAATCTGTTTTGTTGTTTCGTGTAGCTGAATCACCAACAATAAATACCAATTAATAAACAATGGTCCAAATTTGGTATATTCTTGATCTTTCAAGATATCTAGCTTGCAGTTTCAATGGTATGTTAACATCGAAATTGTGATCACTTAAACTTAGGCTTATTTTTATGGTAACAGATATCTAGCTTGAAGTACCGAGATAAAAAGATAAAAGTGTGAGAGAATATATAGATATGAGTGTTGAAAGTTGAACTTAGTGGCGGTAATTATTGCATGATGACTATGTTACACATTACTATATTCATGAAGCATTCTATGAAATTATGTCTCTATCTGCAACTTGTTTGATCAGAGATTCAATTTAATTTCCATGGAATTAAGTTGCTATTTGGAAACATCTTGTGTTTCATTTGGCATGTTTGCACATGCAGAAGAGCAGTGGGGTGTTTGATATATAATTTGACTGTTATGAACCAGTCTATATTTCTATCATTATTATTACATGATGCAGTTAACTAAGCTAGCAATGAATCCTCAACTACATGTTTAAGCCATATACCATGTCTTATAATATCAATGAAAATAGGAATTCCATAAAAAACACGGATGAATATCAATTACCAAAACAGAACAGAAAAGGAAGTCTAAGTTTATTGTTATTCTTGTTTACCTTGTTGTCATCTAGTAAGTGCTATATTGCTTCAACTATGTTTGCTTTTGTTTAGCATATTTTAATTTAGTTGACGAACTCACCTTCTTAGCATTAGCAAACTTGTCTGAGATGCATCGTGCAGCAATATTCCTGTGAATGAAGCTCAACCAAAAGTTTTTCCCAATGGTTCCAGTCATGTCTTGATAAGAACCTGGTCATTGATCCTATTCGGAAGAGGAAAACTGGAAGCCTAATACAGTAATTTCTTGAAAACTTTGCGTTTTAAATCTGTGACGGATCATGGATGAGATTGATCTTGAAAATAAGCTGGACCATATTATTAGCTCTATGATTTAATCATTTGTTTCGAAGCAGATAGAGATATTATACATATAGAAATATAATGAGCACACCTCACTTTTAGTCTCAAATGTGTGAAACACTCACACTATAATTTCTAAATGTATCAAAAATACAAACACATGATGTCCAAAATGATTAACAAAACACACATTCTAAAACTAAATTGACTACCTAAATCTTTTGTTAGTAACTTTGTGGACTCAATTGACTAGCAAAACAACCATTCGAGAACTAAATGACTACCTAAAAATAAATTCGATGACCAAAATGATTAATAAAAGAAACACTTATAAATGTGTTTGTATTTCCAATACATTCTAAAACTATACCGACAACACCTCACACATTCAAAAGTTAAAATAGTTAAAATGGTTGTTATCTCAAAAATAATATAAAAATTAAAATATTATACATATAGAAAATTCAATGATCTTGTCAAAAAAAGGGAAGAAATCTAATGATTTTTTTTAACGATGATTCTTTATAGCTGTTGTAACAGTGTAATATGTCATTTCATATTATTTTTTAGCAAGAAAGAGTAATGTTATTTCAACATAAAATATTTCAAAACGCATCCCGTATAAAAATATATCATTTTTAACTATTTAGAAAATAATTACTAGAAATAAAATAGATAAAAGTTTACAAACAAAAGAGTCATGCATAGTTTGTAAAAAAAAAGAGTCATGCATAGAGAGAAACCTGTTATAAATTCATTATACATCAGTGGTGTGAGTATTTTGACAAAAGTAACGTGGCATAATATTTCGTGGAGAACCTCTTGTTTGTTACAAATGTGTACAAACAGAGCTAGATCTCAAAGGAAAAGCACAAGGTAACAAAGAAAGAAAAAAAGTATACAAACAACCTAGAGTCATAATCAATTTTTGGATAATTTACAGTATCCAGTGGTGTAATTTTAAGCCAATCTCTAAATGCTAGGTGATACAAACTAGAAAAACATGTTTATCTACTAACGAAACAAACTCACTATTAACAAAATCTGAAACATTATGAAAGAATATCTGTCTTAAAGTCTCTACAAGCTATCTGCTGACCAGAAAATTCAAAACGCTTTTGCACAAGAAGATCACCCAACTTTCTCAGCTTATAATGCTAGAACCACATGCATGTCCGTTGTTGTAGCTCATCATATAATATACTCACATTTGCATACATCCTAGTTTGTCATGTCAATTATATGACATTTCTTGGTCCATGAATGATCTATGACTCTGGATCATTTTTAATGCTGTCAAGCATAGACGGAGATGATGCACCACTATATCTGCTGGGCAATGGTGTACCCCTTCGTGAATGACGCTTTGTGGGTACAGTAGCACTCTCGGTTTCCCACTTCAGACTCATTGCATCTTCCTCATCAGCATCATCATCAAGGCTAGCCTTAAAAACTGGATGAACAGTAAGCATGCTGAAGGTAACCTTTTATGTTCAGGTTCGGTTCTGTAGCTCGTTCTAATGTATCTTTCATCATTGCTTCCTGTATACAAATTTAAAAAAGTAACATAAAATTACCTGACAGAGGAAATGTGAGTTGCAGATTCGAACAGCAAGAAAATTGATCGACGCCAACAATATAAGTCGTGTTGGTGATAACAACGTATGGGGCTAACAGGCTTACAAAAGAGGAGTGTTTTCTTAATGTTCAAGCCAATTAGATATAAGAGCATGTTTCTAGATTGGTGCATAATCACAGCTGGCACCAGAATGGGCTGTGTGTAACTTCTCTATCGTTAGCAAATATGACTTTGAGACAAGCAGAAATTTGTAATATTTCCACAAGTATAACTGATTTATGCATGGAACCCATACAACATTTAGAAACATATCCATTTTATACTTCAAAGTTATTCCACTTTACCGTAAAAAAAAAAAAATCTTCTAGACCCACTTTTAAATATTATTCCCGATGATAGTTAGTAGAGTTATATACTGAAGTATACATTCTTAAAGCCAACAATCAATTCACCATATGTGATGATGTTATCATTATTTCAGGGAGACGCTATGTTGCTCGCCTCTGCATCCTATTGTCAATGACTACGTAGTTCAAGCATAGGAATTAGTTGTGTTTTTAAGCTTGGGTGTACAGAAGCCAATTCTAACCATATAAATGGTGACAGCTTAATGATTTTAGAAGTATCTAACAAATGAGCACATAATAATTGAAACAACAAACTCCACAATCATAAATGAAACCTACCTGTAAGGGGTATTTAACAAATGCAGACTCAAAACGGCCTTTGCAGTATCTATGGAACCATATCGTCAGTATGGGGAGCACAATGAGAAATGGAGTTGATGAAGCAGCCTTTTTGGTGGTCAAGAGTCCCATCAGAACTATCTGTGAGACTAACAGTGCAATGATGACACGGAAATGGACATCAGGCCAGAACGCTGCGCCACTCTCGTACTCTTGATTATAAACATTGATTATCTGCAATTGGAAGTTATGAGTCTTCACCTTGTATATTACCCAAATTCTACAATCATACTTGACCCTGACATGCACAACATAATTCAAACATCTCATTACCTGATGGCGGAACACAACATAGGCCAACCCGAAGAAAATTATTATGAAAGGAAGAACAGTTGGTGTCACTGCAGCATAGACTAGACCCAGCAAAAAATACAATTGTATGCGAGGTTCTCCAGTGTTGAAACCAATACTCCCAGGATTCATGGCCTCTTCCCTGTCCTTTTCAGTCTTAACCAAGAAGAAATTCTTTAAGTGATACACGATTAGCGGTTTCAACATCAAAACTTCAGCAGCTATACTAGACCATCCATCAACCATTATATAGGTGATGAAGAAACTTGCTTTTAAAGGAATTGCAGTGCCAATTGTTATGGGATATCTGAGAACAATATATAAAGAATTCTTAATCATACTAATACAGTATAAATAAGACAGATGCTTGTAGCAAAGTGTCTAGCCACTTTAACTGTTAAAAAAAACATCATGGTTCTTGAATAGCTAAAAAGCATAACCAATAGTGGTAAAAATAATTCCTCTTATGTATATGATTTGCCCAATCTAATAAGTTGACCATGGATAAGATCAACTTTACCGAAATGTTTCATATCCATGCAAACTTTTTAGGGCAGCAGAACATTAGGATGCACCCCAGACACAGGAAATATAATGCCAATTAAAAAAGTCAAAAAGGAAAAAGAAATAAGCTTCTATCTTAAGTTGAATGACTTACTGGTTGGCTGGTTGATGAATGAAAGTGTCGAGCTGATCAAATGCTGACCCAGTAAGTAGGTTCCCAAGAAATATATTCACGAAACTGAAAAGATAATATCGAGAAGCCGATCTTCTCTCAAGAGATGATATAGATCCAAAGCCTTCAAATTTCGACATCATCATCAATATCGTTGGCAGAAAGATAAGAAAAAGCTTCAATGCAATACCGGGTAGAAAACCTTGAATGAATGACTTAACGCTAGGGCTGCACAATAAAGTTAATTCAAATAAATAAAATCAAGTGATGAATGCGGATAGAATCATAACTCCAGAGATCCAACTTTGAGATTAGACTTACTCATTAACAAGGGGCTTCAACCATGGTGCTACTTTCTGGATTCCATCAAGACTTGCAAGACCTTGTACTATTGCAATGGGGATCATGAAAAAGAATGTGAGAAAAAAGAACGCAACAGCTATGATCAACCTTCTAACAGTTAGGGAAACATATGGAATTGCCAAGTTTTGCCAATAGACGTCCCGTGGCTCTGGAGCCCACTCAGTCAACCAAATTGTTGGATTTCTGGTTTGTTGGGTTTGAGCACAAACTGCAGCACCCCATCGACTTTTAAAAGAAACAAATGCAGCAGGCATGATAGACTTGGGATCATTAGTGACCTTATCTCTCTCCAAAGCTATCTGCAACAGGTGATAAACTTGAATCCAGTGGAAATTACGAGGACAGAACAGTTATGATTATGAAACCACAATAAGGCCCCAAGTTTCTGCAGATATTATCCCATTTAAAATTTTATTATGGTAAACAAGTTTTTTCACCATCACTCAGAGTCTTCCAAAATTCATTTGCACATAGTTCAGGTGATCCATCAGAATACTATTTAATGCATTAATAGTCGAAGGAAAGCGCATGCAGTCACAAAGCAACTACGTGATGAGATAACTCATCAAAAGCAGAATAATATTAATGTACATACTATAGAGAGATTAGTTAAAGTTTGGCATATCCTAGTTTGTGACATCAATTCTTCAAAATTAATATTCAGTTCCCATGTTAGAATAATTTTGCAATTTTTTATTAGCATCAATTCTTAAAAAAAAAAAAAAAAATTGCTTGCAGTGCATGGTGAAATTTTTAACACAAAAAAAATTATGGTACTTACTTCTTTTGACAGCTTGTCAATCTCAGTGGTGTAATAATCGATAGCATCTACTTTCTTTCCATGAAGACTAAGGAAACCAGTCTGGTAAAATATAAGAAGAGATTGAGGTAAATTTAAATATTATTATAGTACCTACATTTGAATGCACATGAGATTAAAACTTAACTACCTTAATTTCAGGTCTTTTTGAAGTTCTTTCAAGCTTATTTTGATAATAGACAAGCCAATTCTGCAACTTACTCTTCTTTTTAACTAACTTCTCTAATTTGTTTGCATTATAAACAACCTGCATAAGTGTCACAATAAAGATGCTGTCACGAACTATTTTTTTCCTTCACAAATAAATGGACAAAATTAATCTGTTGTAATAGATCTAGTTAATTATCTACTCCATGTTTCATAAACATTATCTCAAAATCAATTTGACAAATAACAAGCTTAACATTGTAGTAAAATAAAACTTTCAAAGTATTTACCACCCAAAGTGTCTTAAATTTTCAATATCAAAATCAATGAAAAGATTAATGAACACAGTATTCTGGTAGTATAGTGTACACGGTAGAAACTAACCTGGTGAGTAAGATAGTTATTCGGATGATTGACCAGAAAGAAGTGCTCCACAAGTTCACCAACAGATTCATCAGTATCTGGTGGAATGTTTCTAACAAGCACCTTCAAAATAACATATTTTCCATAAGCAAAATATGCATGAAGGAATATCACAATTTCAACATATGACGATTCGACCTGTGATTTCAATTTCCCCAAACTTGATTATTGGAACGATACGGCAGATTGGAGAGAGCTCTTCGGTGCTAAAATTATGTTTGTTACTTCCTTGTTTTTTAACTTTCCGTTAGTCGTTTTATCTTTTCTTATATTGCTTTGATATATCTAAATACAGCATAACAGTTGTCACTCTATTGTATAGCTTACTTACTCATTGATATAAACAGCTGTGTTCTTATTATGATTGCCTAATTACTAGCAAATCCACACCGGTGATCTACATATTTTAAATGTGGAAAGTATACAATTGACATCTACCTAGAAAAATGACTAAGTAGAATACCACCTCGAAATCACTATGATTAGGTTAATGGTGAGGGGATCTGGTAGTTTGGATGAAGTTATAAGTTCAAACTTCGTTGTCACCACACCATTACACTTCTAAAATAAAAAGGATACCTCCTCTAACACAATAAGCAAAAAATCAGAATTTGATGCTTCATCTCAAAGCTGCCAAAAAAAGAGGGGGGGGGGGGGGGGGGGGGGGGAATGCACTCCTCCTTACTAAAAATGGAGAACAAAATATTACCGTAAATTGATCAGGACGGCGTTTTTCTGTTGCAAGAAATTGCAATCTCATTGCGGCAACTTTTCCATACTCCTTCATCAAAGTATAGCATGTCCAGAAGGTAATTGCATAAGCAACTACTATGTGTGACCAAAACCTGAGGTATAGTGTAACTACAACAAATGAGATTATACAAAAAAGTAAACATATTTTGATAATTGTATTGGAATGGAGAAGTGATGTTGCATTATGATGTATTAATAACAGTATCTTGAGAAAAGATACAAAACAATCAAGAATTTTTACAGTAAATAAAGGTTACTTCTAGCTGAACACTAGACCTCAAGCCTCAACTTAGTTATATGTAGGCACTTAGGAATTGAAGATAATTTACTAAACAGCATCAAGAAGCAGCAACAAAACTGTAATTGCAATGAATGAAAGTTCTCTAAACCTTTCGGATCCACGGCTGGACATTCGAAATTGAGAGCTTATCAATGTCACTGGAAGTTATGTTTCTTATCCCAGTTTTTTCTAGCCCAGTGCTTGTCCAGTTGACAGGAACCAGAACCGCCCAGGCAAGGAATGCTATAGGAACAAAGATTTTAAGTCTGTACAAAAGCAAACAAAAACAAATATCAGTGATCAAATTCTCCAATATGGTATATTCAAACATTGTCCATAATGATTGATGATCATACCCTAACAAGTAAATCCTCAAGTAAACAACAGAGTCCAATCCAGCATGGTCAATAAGCTCAGGTTCCGGCATTCTAAGTGCAGCCGGCATCCAATTCAAAAACCGAATATATGATCTCCAATCTAAATTGACAATCTTTCGCACGAACACTCCTCCATGCACAGGATCTGTTCTTAAACCCTTGAGATACCATTTTGGGAAGTATACCCTATCATTCAAAGGCTGAAGCCTCAAAATAGCAAATGCCACAAAGAAGATAAATGCACTCAAAATATTTATTCCAGCTGCAAGAGAAATATCTTTAAGTGTAGCCATCTTTTTTTCCTTATAGTCTTAAACACACCTCTTCCTGCAAAACAATTAAAACAAATTAATAAACTTAATTATAGATTAACACACAACTAATTTTGGACAAAACTCTTGGTAAATATAATAAATTTTGTATCTTATAGGATAATTTTTTTTTCATACTATTTAATACAGCAGTGATATATATAACTAATTTCTCATATCTGTTTAAATTATGCTATCATTTTCTGTTCAAACCTAAATTTTAAACATCCAAAAGGAAAACAATTTATTAAAAAATTTCTTTAAAAATAATAAAACTTTATTATTTGGGTTGAGCTACAACAGAGTCACAAAATTAGAAAGTTCAAACTTTTTTTCATTCTAAAAATACAAAATTCAAAATTCACATGAATTCATGTAATTTCATCCTAAAGAGTAATAAGACAGAAAGCAATAAAAGAAATTAGAAAATTTGGAAAAAAAAAAGTTCATACTTTGTAGTTGTCGCCGAGGATGAAAATCTCAAAGCGTGTTTAAATGGAGGAATTAGAGAAAAATTAAGGTATGAAGAAGGAAAGATGAATCAAAGGATATCTTGGAAACGTGCGAAAGCGAAGAGGACACGCTAATTGTAGCTTTTCCTCTTGTACACACCAACTATGAACTAAAACTACTATGTTAAAGAAAGAAACAAAAATGGATAATGGTTGAGATTGGGTTTCATGGAATGGAATGGAATGGAAGGAATGACAGAGAAAAAGGAGAAAAGAGAGAGAAGACAGTGATGATTCTTACTTGTTACGCTATTAGTGACCGCTTAACAGCTTCTTCACATCCTTTCTACCACTACCACTGACTGGGTGGGTGTACTAAAGTTTGTTTGTTTAGCTATCATTATAAAAGTTTTTTGTTAATAATAAAAATAATGTTTTTTAGAGGAAATAAATAGAAATATAATTTTATTCATTACATCCAAAAAGAAGAATTTGTCCTCTCAAAAACAAGTTATAACCGATTAATGTTAACTATTTTATATTTATTGTATTATTGGTGACGGATCTTTGGTGAGGGTGCCAAAATCTTTAGAATATATATTAAACTATTTCAAATAAAGAATATAAATTGTTAGATGTTGTGGTGGTTAATTTTGCTTGGATATTTTCCCATAGAGGAGGGTTTCTAACTTCTAATATTTCCAAGACCTTTCTTTTTGAATAAAAATACTAAAACACAATGGGAAATTAGGAAAAAGATCACCCCAAGGAGTTGAACCCGTGACATTGTGCTAAAAAATGTGTGCAGTTTCCACCATGCTAATGTAAAGTATAAGATATAATATGCCCAATATAGTATATATTGAATATCGGGGGTGCCATGACTACCATAAGCTCTAGAGAAGATCCGCCATTGTGTATTATCATACTTGATTTTTTATTCTTTAGATCATTTTTATTTGGCTAAATACTATAATTTTTAATATTTTGCAAACTGATTTGAAAAATTTTGGATCATTTTTTAATTAAATTGTAATGTTTCTTTTATTATTTATTGTCTCTTTGTTGTTAAAATATGGATAATGCAACACTAATATACGTTCTTAAATGAGTCGATGATATTCTTCGTGAGTATAACTCAGTTGTGATATGACATTGCATAATATATGTATGAATTAGAGTTTCAACCTATAACACTATAGTTATCCATTTTAAAAGGTGAATTTGTAGTCACTAAACTACTTGAAAAGAAAAATGAGAGGAGCTAAACAATGCGGTAAACTAAGATAAATCTCTTTGATCGATAGAGATATAAGTTTTTGCTAACGATTGTCTTAAAAACATTGTTTAAGAATATTTTGTTTTAAAAATACAAGTTATTACTTTTGTCAAGCAATAATTACATAACTTTTTAATATAAATTTACTACTTTTAGCACTTTAATCAACGTCCCAAAGACACTCGTTAGGGAACCACTTGTGTGACATTGTAGTTACAATGTTATATAACATTGTCCAACCACAATGTGACACATAGTGTTTTTGGTTTCTTCTCTCTTTCACAAGACTTTTTTGTTTTATTTTAATATGAGAAAGTCACTATGTCACATTGTGGTTAGGAGAATGTTATATAACATTCATACCACAATGTCACACAAGTGATTTCCCACTCGTTAATATTCTCCTTGATATATTCATATTTATTGTTAAAAAAAACATAGTAAACCTATGGAAACTAAGAAAAAAAGATGTTATTATTAAAATTTAAAATAAGTAAAACGTTAATAAATGTGGAAAAGTGAGTAATGAAGGAAAATTCAAGAAGAACAGCAAGCAACAGCATTGTGGACTCCTCAAACAAACAGTGTGTCGGCAAAGTGACATGTGGCGTATGGTAACGGCTATTTCTCATCATTGTTCGCAGGGAATAGGATTTTGAAGAAGTTGGTAACACGCGCTGAGATGGGAAGTGAGGAATCAGATTCGATGAACAGAAAGAGGAGCAAGGGACGCGTATCCCGTGTGCAGAATGCGTTTCTTTCGTCTGAGTAGACCACGTGGATCCCCACACGTATCGTGTCCGGCCTTTTATACCACCGTTTAATCTCTAAATAAAAAATATTGCTTAAATACGTAAAAGGTCCCTGTAAGTTAGCGTGTTTTTGGTTTTCGTCCCTGTAAGTTTTTTTGTTGCGAAACAGCCCTTGTAACTTGTTTATTTTTTGGATTTGGTCCCTGCCGTCTGATTCCGTCTAAAAAAACATAGCTGGCTAATAGACGCTTACGTGTCAGTTGCTGATATGGCATTAGTTGTTGAGATGACAGTAGACCATGGTGACAGAAGTTTTCCCCCCTTTTTCTTGCAAAACTTTTTTGCCTTTTCATATTCGTCCCTGTGTTTTAGGGTTTCATTTCAGCAACTTTAGAAACACTATTCCGGCGGGGAGAAGAAGCGTTTCCGGTGCTGATCAAAGGCAAGGACGACGGCGAGACGTTACCATTTTGGTTTGCGACGGTGATCAAAGGTATAGGACGGTAGAAGAAGCATTTTAAACGGCAGGAGTTTTTGTGTTTTGAAGGTAAACAAATTTTTTCATCCTCTGTTTGGGTTTTTTCTTGGGTTAGTGTTTTCCTTTTCTGGGTTGTTGGTTTGTGTTGTTTTTCGTTGTAGTTTTGATGTTGTTGTTGTTGTCTGTGTCGTGTTTTTGTTAAGGACGAATTTGTAGGGTTATTAACTACCTAAATCTAAACAAAATTTTACAAGGATGTCTGTATCTGTTGTTTTTCATCATGGGGGTGAATTTGTAAGGGATTTTCTTTTATATTACAAAGGAGGGAAAAAGAATCAGTTTAATGGGATTGATAAGGATAGGTGGAGCTACTTTGAAGCAAGTGGTATTTTGAGAGACTTAGGATACGATGATCATCTTAAGTATATGTTATGGTGGCATATTAGTGAGGAGGACAAGTACATTAGGATTATAGATGATAATGACACTGATAATATTGCTGAGTATGTAGTTAATAACAAATGTCAGGCTCACATTTATGTTGAGTATTCAGTTTTAGGGATCATAGGTGCCAATGTTGGAGGAGGACCTAGTAATGTTGAAGGAGGTCCTAGTAATGTTTCTGGAGGAGTTGATCATGGTAGAGTTGATATTTCTGGAGGATATGATGATGGTGGAGTTCAAGTTTCAGGAGGAGTTGATGATGGTAGAGATGAAGTTTCTGGTGCTGAAATTGAGAGTAGTGAAGATGAAGCTGCTGGTGTAAGATTTGAGGATAGTGAGGAGGAAAGATCACTGGGTTTGGATGATGGGTTTGGAGTTGTTGGTGATGATCCTCATCCTCCTCCTGTAATGGAAGATAATAGTAGAAGTTTGACTGTGTTTGGTGGTGTTGCTGATGATTTGGAAGTTGGATATGTTAGTGAGGAGCTAGGTAGTAGTGACCCTGATGCATCAGATGATGAAAAAGGACCTAAATATGATAAGTTTGTTATGGCAGAGTTAACAAAGACTTACAAGTTTAAAGTGGGGTTGGAGTTTAAGTCATTAGTTGAATTTAAGGAAGCAATTACTGAGTGGTCAGTTTTAAATGGGCATGAAATAAAATTTGTAAAAAATGACAAAGTTAGAGTAAGGGTATAATGCAAGGGCAATTGTGGGTTTTTAGCACTTGTAAGTAAAGTTGGAGATAAGGCTACTTTTAGAATGAAGAGGTGGTATGGTGACCACACGTGTGCAAGGAAAACTGAAAATAGATCTGCAACCTCTAGGTGGGTTTCAAAGTCTGTGATTAAGAGGATGACAACAACTGAAACCAGTAATTTGACTCTTAAGGACATTGTGACTGAGATGAGAAGCACACACGCTGTGGGAATAACCATGAACAGAGCATGGAGGGCTAAACAAATTGCAAAGGAGAAGATAGAGGGTGATGCTGCTAAACAATACAATCTATTGTGGAGGTACTCAGCTGAGTTAAAAAGGGTTAATGTTGGAAACACCTGCAAGATCAATATGGAAAGGCTTGCTCCACAACTACAACCAAGGTTTTCATCTTTTTATTTCTGTTTTGATGGAATCAAAAAGGGGTTCAAATCTGCTTGTAGACCATTTATAGGCGTTGATGGATGCCATTTGAAGACCAAATATGGAGGAACCCTTTTAATTGCAGTAGGCAGGGACCCAAATGATCAGTATTATCCACTAGCTTTTGGTGTGAGTGAAACTGAAACAAAAGAGTCACGGAAGTGGTTTTTAACCTTGTTATTGGAGGACATTGGTCAAGATCAAAGATGGGTTTTCATCTCTGACCAACAAAAGGTAAACGCCTTTAATTTTTTTGCAATTGATTGGTTTCTGTATTTCATCTCTGATCAATGAATATGTACTAATTAAATGGAATATGTTATGGTATTTGACTGTTGTTTTACAGGGTATGATAGTTGTATTTGATGAGTTGTTTGAGAGTGTGGAACATAGGCTTTGCTTGAGGCATTTATATGCCAATTTCAAAAAGAAATTTGGAGGAGGTACACTAATTAGAGACCTTATGATGGGAGCTGCTAAGGACTACTTACATTCAAGAGTGGGAGGCTAGGATGAAAGAACTCAAAGCTGTAAATTATTCTGCCTGGAATTGGCTCATGAAACTGCCAACCAAGTCATGGTGTAAGCATGCCTTTTCTTTTTACCCTAAGTGTGATGTCCTTATGAATAACATATCTGAAGATTTTAATAGCACAATATTGGTAGCTAGGGATAAACCTGTGTTAACAATGTGTGAATGGATAAGGAATTATTTGATGAATAGAAATTCTACTCTTAGGCAAAAAGTTGATAGATGAAATCAAAAGATATGCCCTAAGCCTAGATATAGGTTAGATAAAGAGGTCGAAAAGAGTGGCAACTGGACTCCAATATGGTCTAAGGATGAGATCTTTCAGGTGGGGCATATTCACACTAAACATATTTTCATAGTTGACATTGCCAAAAGAAGATGCACATGTAATTTTTGGGAGCTTGTGGGTATCCCTTGTAGACATGCAGTAGCTGCATTAGGATATAGGCAGCAAATACCTGAGGAATTTGTTGATGATTGCTACACAATAGAATGTTATACTAACAATGTTAGTCCAATCAATGGAGAGGACATGTGGCCTGAGGTGGAGGTTGATGAAATGCTACCTCCATCATACAAAAGAGGTCCTGGTAGGCCTAAGAAACTGAGGAGGAGAGAACCAGATGAGGATCCTAACAAAGGAAGGACATCTAATACATATAGGTGCACCAAATGTAACAAGCATGGACACAATACAAGAAGTTGCATTAGCCAATTGACTGACCCTGAAGCTCAAAAAAGAAAGGTAAACATAGTGTATTATGTATTTCTCAGGTTCAATCTCAATCATATATGCTTTGACCATAATGCTTTGACATGTTTACAGAGAAAGCCCAAAAGGGTACAAACTCAAGCATCTCAACCTGCAACTGCATCTGCAACTGCATCTGCGTCTGCAACTGCAACTGCAATTGCATCTACAACTGTTAATGGTCCAAGTACTCAAGCATCTCAGACTGCTCACCCTGTTAATGCAACAAACATTCCTGATATAGACCCTGAATTTGAAGCCCTTGCTGCAGACCTTGCAGCAGCTTTTGAGGCTACTCAATCTCAACCAAATGTGACTTTAATTCTGAATCCTCACAACACAGCTAAACATAAACCAGTTAAGTATTGATACTCCTTTTTAGCATTTTTTTTTAGCTTAAAAATATGATATATGTATTTCTCATTATTGTAACTCTAAGCTGAGACATTGCTGTATTTAGGTGAAGAATACTAAGCAACAGTCAACCAAAGTTGGTAATCAGAATAATGTTAGGAGGAGTAATAGGTGCAAGAAACTGAAGTGTGTCAATGAGGAGGAGGGTGATGCAAGTAATGCTCAAGCCACTAATAAACCATCAAAAAGGCCTAGGAAATTACCTCAAGTTGGTAGTAGTTCTGAGACTGTTATCAATGTAAGTGCGTATGGTTTTATTGTTATTAGTTCAAGTAAAAAATTATGCTCAGGCTCAGGTTTTAATGTGCTCAGGTTCAATCTAACAACACTGAGGCAGATGTTCCTGAACAAGCAAACAACACCCTGCCAAATGTTCCTGCACAAGCACACAACATTGATACTCAAATTGAAGATGCTACTCAAGCCACTCAGAATCAAGCTCAGCCTTCTCAGACTGAATGAAACAATGATGCTGACATGATAGTGACTGGACTCAAGAGGTTGCCACCAAATCAACTTGATGACACAATCAATGATGTGATTTCTGGTTTGCTGAAATGGCAAAATAATATTGCAAAAGTTCAAGGCAAACAGGTGATGACTGTTGGAAATTCATCAGAAAATCAAGCAGAATTAATGTTGAGTGGACTGAGAAGATTGTCACCAGATGAATTAGAAAAGGTCACTAGAGAGCTAGTCACAGGTCTAGTGACATGGAAGGACAGTGTTGACAAGATCAAGAAAGGAAAAGGAGTTGATGGGGAAGAATAAATCAATCTAGACTTTTATTTTGCCAAGAACCTGTCTAACTTATGTATAAGTTATTTTGCTTTGAACTTGTCTACTCAATGTCTAAGTTATTTTGCTATGAATTTGGGCTCTGTTTTGATGTACTTTGGCTTTTAGTAATGGCCATATGACATGTAATTGACAATCAATTTGGCAAGTTAATGCCTAGCTACTTTAATCACAAATTTGCTATCTATATACATGTTACTATTTAATCATGTTTGAAGAAACCTTCATCACATAAACTGATATCAATTGTAACAAACATCCTTGCATTAATTCAACTAAAGCATTACAACTCATCTCAACTAAAGCATTTCAAACCAAAATAAACAACTAGAACATAGTTGTTACAAACATCCTTGCATTAATTCAACTAAAGCATTACAACCCATCTCAACTAAACCATTTCAAACCAAAATAAACAACTAGAACATAGTTGTTACAACTTCACCATTTCAGCTTAAATTCATTACATATGCAACAAAAAATACCCAACATAAGATCAACATAAACATAAAAAATTCGTCTTCTTCCTTGACTGCTGCAGCTTCTTCTTCAACTTCTCATTTTTGTTGATTCCAAAATCTTTCATTACAATATTCAAATCTTTCAAAAGCTCTTCACAATTGCAATCACATGGAAGCTTATTGACATATGATTGTGATGCTTCAGGTGCTGCTACTGGACGGTCATATGGAGGATGTTCTTCAATTTCATCATCCCATATGAACAACCTACAACTACTAGCACCCTAAAACAAAATCAAACATATGCATCTTTTAAATACATTAAATTGTGCGAAAATAAACAAAAAACAAAGTATTCTAACAACCAACTCACCATAAAGGTTGGGCACTTCCAATATCTCCTTTTAGGGTTGTCATGTGAATTGGAGATGAACATCCTCATTGTTTTGTTGCAACCACATATAGGCAACACATTTGTTGATGATTGAGATATGGAATGAGAAGACATTGTTTGAAGGAAGTGGGTTTTCCTTCTTAGGGCACAATATATGAGAAGTGAGAAGCTGAGCAAGGAAGGTGAAAACAAAGTGCTGGAGAAAGAAAGAACAGAGTGCTGGAGAAGGTGAAAACATTGGGTTTTTAATTTCAAATTTTCGTGATTACATTTTTGGGTTTTAGTCCCTATGTAAATATTCGTTTTTGGTTTTAGTCCCTCTTACAACAACACTATTCAGCTTTAATGCCACATAAGCGTGTTTGTCCATGTCAGCAACTGACACGTAAGCGTCTGTTAGCCAGCTATGCTTTTTTTAGACGGAATCAGACGGCAGGGACCAAATCCAAAAAATAAACAAGTTACAAGGGCTGTTTCGCAACAAAAAAACTTACAGGGACGAAAACCAAAAACACGCTAACTTATAGGGACCTTTTACATATTTAAGCCAAAAAATAATCATCGGTCTAATTACTCTTTTTTACTATCTATTTGTTGTCCACAAATCTCAGTTCTATGGTTAAAAATACCCAAATTGTTAAATCAGACGTAACAATATACTAATATACTATAAATTTAAAGTTGTTAAAAATAAAAAAATAATATTAACTTATGAATAAACTCACATCATCCATGTAATAGTATAAAATGACAAAATATATAAACCTACAAGTATAAATATATTCAAACATCTAAAATATGCATGTATTCAAATCTGCAACATTGAAGACGTCAAAGTCATTAATTGAATCTACATTTGATTAAAATTAATTTTTTTTAACCTGAATAAAACAAACATTACAATAAGACTGGAAATTAAAAACACTTCACATTAAAAGTCAGAACAAGTAACGTCGTGTTAAGACGGCAAAATCACAAAAACATACAAAAAAGACCAAAAATATGTGAAATACTTATTTAACTAAATGAGAAAGAAAAAAAATAATTTGGATGAGTGACTTTAGGTCAAAATTAACCTTAAATCACTTCTCTTTAGTAAATCACAAAGAAAAAGAAGAAAAAAGATAACGGTTAATGTTTGACAAGATGAGACAGACGTCCAATTAGTTTATTATAAAAATATAAATAATATTTAGTAATATGTGAAATTTGTAAAAAAAAAGAAAGAAATATGTTACTGTTATCTTTTATTTTTATTTTTAGACAAAATAGCAAGCAAGATCTGAACTCACATCCTCTCAAAGAAAATTTGAAACTCATAGAAACAACCGCAAGGTTTCAATTTAAATTCGGATGTTCAGTTTAACAATATTAACATGGTAAGTTTTTCTCTTGATAATAACATTAACATTGTGAATTGAACTAAATCTTACATAATTGAACGAAAATAGTGAGGATATAGTATTTAAGAGAAACTCTCGAAAAAAAAGTATTTTAGAAAATGAGTTGATGGTTTATTTTTATTTTTTTTACATATAATTGATGTTCAATAAAAAATTAAATCACAATTTTATATAAGTAAGTATGAGTTATTCCTGTAAAAAAAATGATTTATTACTAGTTATTGGGTTTTTTCTTTTTCTTGTTTTATTAGATAAACAATGCCAACATTACAAATAAAATAGTTTAAGTAAAGTGTTATATAAGAAGAAAATAATGTTACAACAAAAGTTAGTGTTTCTTTAATATGTAGGTATAAACAATTCAATTATTTGATTAGGTGAAGAAACACAAAATTATAAATATTTTTTTATATGAACTATAAATAAATAAATAAATAAATAAAAAAAGGGAAAAAAAACAAAAACATTGTGTACTGACTGAGAGTACAATCTAGAAAACTAGGGTTTTTGGGATCTGTTTAGGTCATGTCTTGGGAGTGATCCAAAGATTCCTATTTGTAGCCTCCATTTGGGCTTAACTGATCATGGTTTTGGGCCCAATTCGTATGAGACCAAAACCATGGCTAGGGCGCCCTTAGGGGGTGCCTTTAAAAAGTCCCCCTAAGGTTATGTGAAATCATCAGGTGGACTCCGTGTCCTTCTGGAAGGCGCCCAGCCCTAAAAGGGCGAGATTGACGTTCCACATTGAGAAATAAATCTAACAAAAAAAAATACCACAATAATGCTAAACAAATTTAAGACTACCCCTAGCTTGAGATTGTAGTGCTATCCTTTCAAGATAGTTTTTTTTTTGTGTTTTTTCAGATTTTATCTTTATGGTATGAATGTAACCAAAATAATTCATCTTTAGCTCCAATATCCTCAATTGAGATAATGTGGACGCTATCTGATCAGCCTTATTTCCTCGTTCCAAAAACCAAGAATTTTGATATCATGATTAACATTGGGCTTTGAATTTTTAGAAATGACTTTGTTTCAGCACCTGCATTGGGCATATCTTGCTCATGCACAATACCTCAGCACTTAAAAAATGACCGAAAACTTGATCCATCACGATTATATGTATAGTATCCGGGGTCTCAATACTACTTAGCAATCTCAAAAATTATACATTTGTTTGTTTTTATTTTGTTAGACTGAAGTTTGATGTCCACTAAGCAAACACAACATACATGGATGCAGAGACCATGCTCCCACATCCCATACGCTTCTCAAATCTTCTTGAGACCATGCTCCTTTATTATTATATAACAAAAATTTTATATAGTTTGGTCGAGGGACTTTACCAAAGGTGATCAACCAAATTCTTCGTAATAGATTATTCATTAAAAAGCCAATATGTACTTTAGATCAGTAATATGATTACCAAGTGTAAGGAGTTGCTTATACTTATTCTTCCACATATGCTAAAAAGATTTTACATGGCATAAAAAACGTTTATAGAAAATTAATATATTAGTCATCTTTAGAATTATCACCAAGAGAACGGTTAAGACGTCAAGTGTTGTTGTCTTGATCAAATATCACAACGAGGGGATCACGGATAACGTTTATGTGGTTATGAAATTTGAGTGAACAATTGATCCCTCTTTCTGGTGTTGATTGACCCAATTGTTTTGATATTTAAAACGTGAGTGGGCTCCAATACAAGTAAACATATAGTCAAATAGTCAATTATCAAGGTGGGCACTAAAATACAAATGGAGAGGGGAAGCTATTGTCTTGTGGAGCACAAAATTGGATGTCATTGCCCAAAATAGGAGACACTAGACAGCAGGTGACAGCATGCTCTCTACCCTACTACTTGCCACTTGGGATTATATCTTTCCATTTCCATCGATCATGTTTTGTTTTTTATGAGAGACGTTTTATCAAAGCAGGTAAAGAGCGTGACCATTATCACGAATATAGAATTGTCATGGAGCCTTAAATGATAATTCCAAATGATTAATCAATGTATACTTTTTTTTTTGTCAATTTGTTTTTACCAAAATGTCGAGTGGTTTCAGAGTCTATAATTCAAACACAGTTTGGATGTGTTCGGATTATAGAATACAAAATATACTTATATATAAGCATCAATCAGAATTTCTCCTATTTCAGCAGCTGTGAATTTCAATTTTAAAAACAAACAAAAAACAAAGTAAAAAAATGCTAAAACATATCAAATAAAATGAAGAAATATATATAAATACCACCATAAAAATTCTAAAAATCAAACAAAACTAATGCAATTTTTTTTTGATTTTGCTGAGGATATGAAAAATAAAAAAACAATGAAAAATGGGTCTAAACGATGAAATTTTAAATTTTGAGGGCTCTTGATCCTTGATTTTTTCTTCTGATTTTCTAAGAAAGTTTTGGAGAAATCTGATCAAGTAGGTCGAAAACCAAATTTTCGACTGAAACGGTGGGAACAACTAACAATGACCTAATACACAAGGATGTGGGTTAGGATGATTAGTATGGTCCTTAATCTGAATTCTTGGCACAAAAGAGTTGTTTAGAAGTTGTTCATATTTTATAATCCGAAAAAAAAACAAGGAACACACCCTATTTTTTTGGGTGTCTGGATTATAAAATCCGAATCGGTGACAACCTAATAAAATCCAAAAATTTCATGGATATTTTCGTAAAAAAAATAGAGCGAGGGAGAAGGTCATAAAGTGGGAAAAATAATAGTCTAATTAATCAATACATACATTCGCCATGTTTTGCTTGGGCGAAACAATTGTTGTTGGACCCGGACCAACACAATTTCTCCCTTGGGCTTCTGGTCCCAGATCTGTTGTAACTCTCGGTTTGACCCACTGCTGGGGACTGTTGTATTTCACACCCTATCAATTGTAGCTTCACCCATGCATTTTCACAACAACTCAATTTAGCTCCCAACACTTACCATTTTTCAAGTATTTCAGACTATTCTCTCACCTTAGATCCCCACAGAACTTCCGCACACACTTTTTTTCTCTTAAAATTTATGGAATTTAATTGTGGGATTCGAGAAAAAAAATTAATTTATTAAAATCAAGTTTTTTTTTTAGGAAATTCAAAGTGTTTGTAGAGTAGAAGCACAACTGATGGAGTGTGAGAACATCGAAAAAGATGAAACAAAAACTCAAAGAGGTAAGAAATCAAGACTTTTTAAAGATTGTGGAACCGATTACATGGTTTATACATTAGAGAGGATCCAACAAGCCTCCAAAAAAATCTGTCTTCATTGGATGCAAATTTATGGTAAGAGGCCATAAATACTGAGAAAAATTTTCTATAGTCTAACAAGACTTGACATTTAGTAGACTTGTCTATTGGTTGCAAAAAGAAACTAAAATTGATGGAATTGTTGATAAATACAGACTCGTCTGGTAGCCAAAACAACATTATCAATTGTACTCCTACCTGAAAGAAAACTGCTTTTGTAAGGGCCAATGTTGATATTAAGAAGATGTTTTATGCGAATAACAAGCACTTTAGAAATAAGTTTGTACATCGTATTACAAAGATTGATAGGTCTAAAATTCTTAACATGCTTAGGACAACCCACTTTAGAAGACTACGAGAGTTTTAGCAAGAGAGGGAACGAAATAACCAAAAAGGTTGAGAAATAAAGGTGCAAATATTACCTCAAAGGACCTTCTAACAATGTTTAAATGACTAAAATATTAGATATATAATAGACGTGACTCATGTATTTAATAATGTCTTAAAATTTTTGATAAAAATATGATGTTTGCCTATGATCTCCCCAACAAATGCAAATAAGTTTATTTTTTCACTCTAGTTTTTTCCCATTATACCAAAGAAAAAATATGAAATTGTAAAACGGAACTTCTAAAATGGTAGTAAAATGCAAATGGGAATAGAAGGAATCCACTAATCAGTTACCGTATTACTTACGTTAAATTGAATTTGAAGAAAGAAAAAAGAGAGGAGACAAACTTCACCCACTTGGCGCCAGCCACCGTTGCTTTATTTTAACAATTCTTTCAGATTTCAACTCCTCTTCTCTCGGATCTAAATATCCAAACCCGAACCATGGTATCCGTTAGTTCAGGTATGGACGTAGATCGGAACCGGTCCAGCTCACCAAATTCACGAACTCCGAACCATTCTCCGAGGCTCGGTCCGAGCCGCCTCTCCAGCTCCCGAATCAGATCCTCTTCTTCATCATCTTCATCTTGCTTCTCGTTATGGTATCGAAGAAAACGAACGAAAGTGCTTTTGGCACTCATTGCGTTACTTGCTTTATTTTTCTTTGTGAATTATGTTATGCTTCTTCGTCTTCAACATCAACAAGATCGACCTAAATCATCACTTCGTTCCTCTCTTTCTATTTCCCTTCAGGTTCGTTCCATGCTTTCATCATTTCAATTTCATTGCGTCTTCTTCAATTCTCTTTACTCATTACTATCTGTACAAGACACTTGTGAGATTTCTTATGGAATCAACTTATATACGGTTATATATAGTTGATAGTTTAATATAGGCCCTGTTTGGATAAACAACTTATTTCCAGCTTAGAGGACAATGTATAATCTACAAGTTGTTTTCATAAGTTCTTCCAAACAGTTTCGCAAAACTTATGGCAGTAGATAAGCTTAAATAAGTCAATCCAAACAAGTCCATAGTTTAAGTAAGTTAGAATTAATTCTAATTCTAACTACCTTGAACTATATTAAACTAATTTTAGTTAATATCTAACTAATCTAACATATACATAGGCTTTTCAGGATTACTTATGAAAATAGCTTATATGAAAACAGTTTGAATTTATTTTATATTGTCATAGAAATAGCTTATATAAGCACTTATATGATAACTGATTATGATATAAGCGTTTAATTAAGTTGTTTGTTGAAGTTGTGCCTATATCTGTTTCCGAACAAGTTTGTTGTGTTTCCGATATTTATTTTTTCAGGGAAAATCGAACAAGAATAGTACTAAGAGAAAAACGCAGAATGGAAATTATGCAAGGATGTTGGCATTGGCTGCCCATGCATTGGCAGAGGTATATATTTTGAAGAAAATGTGCCTAGTTTGTAGTTATATAAGCTATCGAGTTCTATAATGATTTTCCTGTTGTTTGCCATAGCAAAATTTTCAATTTTCAGTAATCTGACTTGGGTATTTCGCATTTGGTACAGAACAAACGTGAACCAAAAGATTTGTGGCAGGAACCCTTGGTCCCTGCTTCTTCTTGGACACCATGTTCTGATCAGCGAAATTGGGAACCTAATGGTACGTGTGTCTGAACTAAACTTTGAAATTTGACAATTGTTTACATTATATTTCTGTGCATAACTGCAAAACAAAAAGGCTTATTAGTCCATACTGAGTAAGAGTACTAACAGTTTGCTCTCTTCTACTCTACTACAATAGAAGGAAGTAATGGATACATTTTGGTTACTGCCAATGGTGGGATCAATCAACAACGGGTAGCTGTAAGTATTCTTTGTCGGACGACGCTTCTGAATCATTTGGGATTAACTTATTTGAAATGAGAAAAAATTAACAAGCTTTATCTTAAATGATTAGCGTCATTTGGGCTGATTGTGAGTTGCAACAGGTTTGTAATGCTGTTGTCGTAGCCCGGTTACTCAATTCAACATTGGTTATCCCAAAATTTATGTACAGTAGTGTATGGAGAGATACAAGGTAACACTATGTCTATTTCTCTCTCATTGCCTTTCTTCCTTATCCTTACTCACATAACTACTCTGTTTTGTTTTCCCTGTGTCCTTTTTATTTGATCAAACCTAATATTTAGTTACTGGGTAAATGATCAGTGGATAAATTGATTACTAGTGGTGTGTTATAATAAGCATGTGAAATTTGATCAACCAGTATTGGTTGAATTAAATTTATGATTCAGATAAATAGATATAAGATTTATCAACAATTTTGGGGGATGGGTTTAATATATGTCTTTTTTATTTGATCAAACCTAATATTTAGTTACTGGGTGAATGATCAGTGGAGAAAATGATTACTAGCGGCATGTTATAATACGCGTGTGAAATTTGATCGACCAGCATTGGTTGAATTAAATTTATTATTCAGATAAATAGTTATGAGATTTATCAACAATTTTGGGGGATGGGTTGAATATATGTCTTTATACTGTACCACTTCTAGCATTCTTGTTTTAACTTATTTGTGTATTCGTTGGGGAAAATGGCTTATTTGAATCTCTAGTTTTAGCTTTTTCTTGTTTGTACCATTTCGATGCCACATCTGTAGTCCATGGCTCTTCTATTATGATTTTGTGACTGTCAATTTAGCTTATAAATTCTTATATTGTATAATTTCATAGTCAATTCAGAGACATCTATCAGGAGGAGCATTTTATTAACAACTTGACTCCTGATATTCGGATAGTGAGGGAGCTTCCTAAAAAACTACAGTCTTTGGACTTGGAGGCAATCGGCAGTGTTGTAAGTCACTCCCTTCCCTCGTAGTAAGCTGATTAAACTCAACGATATCAGTCCGATTTGTATTTAATTGTTAGAAGACTTTACCAGGTAACAGATGTTGACATGGGAAAGGAGGCCAAGCCGAGCTTTTACTTGAAACACATCCTGCCTATTATACTTAAAAATCAAGTTGTTCACTTTATTGGATTTGGGAATCGCTTGGCATTTGATCCAATACCATTTGAGCTGCAGGTAAATATCCTTCGATACTTAGACATTACAATCTAATTTTCATGATCTGATTCTCTAGCCCGGCAATGCTCTACTGTTATTAACTTTCTTAATCTCAAGCCCTATTATGCTTTTCCTAATTGAGGACTTCATCTAGAGACTTCGTTGCAGGTGTAATTTTCACGCCCTGCAATTTGTTCCCAGAATACAAGAAACCGCTGGTTTGCTTCTTAAGAGGTTGCGCGGGCATGCAGGTCTTATTGGACCATTGGATCGGCATCTTGTTGGTCCATTTGGAGAATTAAATATGGAGAAGAGTGAAAAAAGTTCCAAGAAAGCTTCAAAATACTTGGCTTTACATCTCAGATTTGAAATTGACATGGTAGCTCATTCCTTATGTGAATTTGGGGGAGGTGAAGAAGAGAGGAAAGAATTGGAAGCATATCGTGAGATCCATTTTCCTGCACTGGCATTGATGAAAAATACTACAAAGTATGTATCGCAATTTTTTCATCTCAACTAGTTCTTCACTTATACTGGAAACACTTGCACTCGTCTTCTTTTAAACACAATAATTTTAATTTGTGATGAAAAATGTTTTGCTCTTTAGTTACTTTGATTTAAAGTAATCGGAGTCTTCTGTGCAGATTACCTTCTCCTTCAGAGCTCAGGTCTGAAGGGCTATGTCCATTGACACCTGAAGAATCCATCCTCATGCTTGCTGCTCTTGGCTTTAACCGCAAGACAAACATATTTGTAGCTGGTTCTAATTTGTTTGGAGGTCGCTCACGGTTGGCTGCTTTGACCAGCTTGTACCCTAAATTAGTCACTAAAGAGAACTTACTTTCTTCAGCGGAACTCGAACCATTTGCTAATTATTCATCTCAGGTTTGCTGCTACTGTCATTCTTGTTTCATTTATTTCAATTATGTTACAAACCTAATTAAGCTCCTTGTTACAATAAATCCTGTTTTGTGCACTTTTCATGTTCTATATGTTCTATAAATTGCTCCTCATATTAAACATTAGGCATTATTGAGGACCGAATTATTTTGGTGCTGGCGTGCTGCTGTTAGTCTTTTGATGAATGACACGGAATTATTTCTATTGTAGTTAGCAGCACTGGACTTCATAGGCTGTGCTGCCTCGGATGCATTTGCCATGACTGATTCAGGAAGTCAGCTATCATCTTTGGTGTCTGGTTATCGAATATATTATGGTGGAGGAAGAATGCCAACAATACGTCCAAATAAGCGCAGGCTTGCTAGTATATTCATGAAGAATTCTACAATAGAATGGCGTATTTTTGAACAGAGAGTGAGGAAAGCTGTCAGACAAACTAAACATGTACAGACAAGGCCTAAAGCAAGAAGTGTTTATAGATATCCAAGGTGTAAAGAATGTATGTGCAGGACAATTTAATTTATTTACATAAGCTTGACTGTAATTTCCCATTGTAATTTGTAGCATTGTTAATCATTATCACCACTTATTCCTGTCTTCTTCTGGCTAAGTTGATTAACCCATAGGTTACCTTTGCATGGGATTTATTTACATTATTGTTAGCAGACAAAGGCTAATGCAAGAAGTGTTTACGTCAGAACCAGTATGATGAGCTTCAGAGTTCAGATCATAGGATTTTAGGAACAAAAAATTAGTTCATTCTGCAATTTCTTCACTATCTGTTGTCACAATCTCTTGCTCTTGCTCACACAACTAAAACAAAAACAATTGGAAATGTGAAACTAAAGCTCGTTCACCTCTTTGATTTCTAAAATGTGCACATTTTTGTTTATGCAATAAATTGTTCCACTTTGATTCAAGCTCTCTTCCCCTTTTCGATAATCCTCAACGCCACCTCTTTTTGCTCGATTTTATTTCAAAATCCTATATTATTGTAAGAAAACCAGAAGCCATGGTAAAGTAGTGGAGAGAATAAGTGGAAAAAGAACTAGAAAAACTGAAACAACATTAAAGTTTGTTTGAACGAAGTTGTGTTACTCGATTACTTTGAAATGAAACGTACATTACAAACATATAGTGCAAAGCTATACACTTGCTTGCTAAATAGTAAATTGAAAATAAACTTTGCAGTAAATCTTCTCTAAACAGTAAATATCGCTATCTGTTGCCTTTTTTACCAACTGAACAAGCATCAGTCTAATCATTACAATAACAACAATAAATAAAGTAATAATGACTATGGTAAAAAATATCAATATTCTAACACTACTCGAGATTTTCCTTGAATACTTTCACCGTTGATCTCAACTCTTCAAACTTTCCCTTCGAAAGAGCTTTGGTCATTATATTTGCAATATGGTTTTCTGAATTGCAATGCTCCAAGCTGTGTTCCTTACTTTTCAGCTTCTCTAATAGATTGATATTTAACATCAATGTGTTTGGTTCTTCCGAGTTGCAGTGAATTTTTTGTTATGGCAATAACATTTTTGTTATCCACCCATATGACAACAACTTTGTTTTGAAATTGTCCCATATTTAATAAAATCTTAGCCAAAGAATTTGATTTGTTACTGCTAAATTGAAAATATACTCAGCTTCAGCAGATGATTGGGAGACCATTTCTTGCTTCTTTGAACTCCATGAGAACACAACACCGTCAAATAAGAAAACATAGCAGGTACTTTCCGTATCATGTACACTTACAAGTTACAACCCAGTCACTACTTGCATATCCTTGGAGGTCTCCACTTTTATTTTTCAAACAATACAAACCAAAATTAGTTGTATCCTTTGTGCACCTCAAAACTCTCTTAGCTGCACCACAATGAACTTAACTTGGATAATGCATAAACATAGAAAGTAAGCTAACAACAAACATTATACTCGGTCTGATTGCAGGAAGATATTACGATACTGACAAGATCATTTTATTTGGAAATGGGAATGCTCTAAGCATTCCATTAATTATATATCAACGTTCCAACAAAAATACTTGCATGCATCAAAAATCCCAGGTTCATAAAGGTAAATGCGTAAAAAAGGGACAAATTTTAGCAGATGGTGCTGCTACTGTTGGCGGTGAACTCGCTTTGGGAAAAAACGTAGGTGACATGCCTGCAGAGCCCCCTATCTTTAAGGAGTAGGCCTAGGCTTAGGGAGCAGCATAGTCATTAAATTATGTGTGCATCTATGTCTAACCAAAGAAAAAAGCACAAGGCATGACTTTTTTTTTTTCCTACCCCCATATAAAACAAAATGATGTATATGTCTCTCCTTGAAAAAAAAGATAGAAATGCCTCATGTTTGTTAATTGAAATGACAAACATCATTTTTTTTAATAATTTTTTTCATTGGCGAACATTATTTTCTTAATATTTTTTTTTCCATCTTTACCTTCAAGAATGGTGAACATCACTTTTTAACTTGGTTAAAAAATTAACCGATCTAAAACATGGAAAAAATTTATTAAAAAGGAGATGTTTGCCATTCCAATTGGCAAACCATGAAAAAAATTATTAAAATAGTGATGTTCGCCATTCCAAATGACGAACAAGGCATTTCCATATTTTTTTTAAGGAGTGGCATATACATCATTTTTTTATATCGTGTAGAAAAACAATCGAATCGGGTTTTGTGAGTATAAATAAGAATGAGGTGAGCCTCTCTCGCTCTCTCTCTCTCTCTCTCTCTCTCTCTCATATTAGAAGATTCTAGGTCTAGCGTTACCTCTATTCTTTGTTCTTAATTGGCTTTCGTTTTTTTCTTTCCACAATTACCGCAATTTTTTTTTAGTGTTAACCACATGATTTTCAGGATAAAGAGTCTGGTGATTCGGAATTCGACTGGTTGTTTCACTCAGTAATCAAACTCAGGCTTTCCAGAACAATTCATCTTTGGTGAAACTCATTAACCACTTAAGCCAAATTGATTGACTTTTCTTTTATTTTTTTATTTGACACCAAACATAGTTTTCAAACATATATTTAAATAAAAAACAAATTTTAAAAATATTGTAAATAGAAATATAAATTATAAATCTTTATGATATCTTCCCTACAAAAAATCTTTATGATATCTTATTTTAAATTTAAAATATATTTAAATTTATTAAAATCTTAAAATAAGATATTTAGCCATTTTTTTTGGTAAAGTAGTCTAGTGATCGGGGATCACACATTTTAAATGGGGAGAAGTGGAAAATCTGGGATTCGAACCATGACCCCTAGCATAATATTGTCCTTGCAGCTACCAACCGAGTTGTGCATACATGATAATATCTAGGCATTTTTTTTTGGTACAAAAGAGGAATATCTAGGCATTTTATTCTCAATAATATGGAGTACAGGTATGTTGCCAAGACTGTATTGGTTGGAGTTTTAAGATATTTTATGATTTTGGTACCTTGTTTTTCTTGTTTGTGACACACAGAATGTTTAGTTTTGAAATGAGGAAAACAACATATGAAGATATTAGTGGTTGGTTTTGTAGCTACCTTGTCCTTCAAGGTTTTGTAGTTGCTTCTACTATTGGCCTTCCAGTTTCCATGCCAATTTTTTTTACCACCTTCATCCCAAACAAAATTGATCAATATGCCCCCCTTTCAAAATAATTGATGAAAATACCCCCCATTTCGAATACTTACAGCTACCCGATGTTGATTGTGCTGATTGTGAGTTGCATAGTATTATTTGTTGGGGAAAATGGCTTATTTGAATTTCTAGTTTTAACCTTTGTCTTGTTTGTACCATTTCCATGCCACATCTAGTCCATGGTTATTCTATTATGATTTTGTACCATTTCCATGCCACATCTGTTACAATAAATCATGTTTTGTGCATTCTTCATGTTATATACATTGTTCATCATATTCAATTTTTGGCATTATTGAGGACTGGATTATTTTAGTGCTGCTGTACATGTTAGTCTTTTGATGAATGACACGAAATTATTTGTACTGTAGTTAGCAGTACTGGACTTCATAGGTTGTGCTGCCTCAGATGCACCAGTCATGACTGATTTAAGGAAGTCATCTTTGGTTTCTGGTTATCAAATATATTATACTTTGATTCGCAAAGGTATCATGTATCAATGAGATTTCAACGTGCCTCAACTTTTAGGAGACAATCTAAAATACAACCTTTCAATGTTACACACAAACAACCTATTCTCTAAATGGGACAATCTAAAAACACTATTACAACAGAAAGAATGTCGAGGTTCTAGTAAAGACGTCCTTGGCATTTCAAAGATCCACAAAGACAAGGAGATCCTTTTCCAGGAACAAGCTCATAATGATAATTACATGTCAATTCTTCACCCAAAGCAATCTGTTAACAAGAAACAAAAGTGAAATATAATCCATATTGATGTCAACTATTCATAATCAAGCAGCAATTTGTAACATAAGTGAAATGTTTTATTCTTATAAAATAAGTTATATGTACGTATAAAGGAGAGTACTTACATCTCGACTTGCATAGAGACCAATATGTGAGCGCTTACAATCCATACTCTCCACAAGAACTTGGTAACTCACAAGATTTGGTGAGCAACTGCAATAACAATAAGAGCAGACCATCAACCATTTTGTTTTAAATATAGTATAGTTCTAATTATGTTTAATAGTTGTATTTGACCTATTAATCATGCCCATTAAATTCAAAGTAGTCTATATAAACATCTAAGTGTTTGTACTTTTTCATCGACTTTGAAATACAAATCACTGGAGGGCCCCCCGTTCCTAAGGGAAGGGGGGCCTAGTCATATTCAAATTATTTAAAAATCATCATTTCTTGAAGTAAATAATAGCAAAGTCCTAATCATGTTGCCAAGTAAAATTTAACAAATTGCACCTTGTTAATTTTTGTCTTATCAAATAAGCTCACCTATTATTAATGAATCGAGACACATTTCCATATCTAGTAGAATCAATGATATATCGAGCCTGTCTTTCGATCAATCGACTCATATCATTAACACGAGCATCAACAACATAGAAATAACTGCAATGTTCTTTTCCATAACTGTTATTGACATAGACCATGTCAGTAAAAATCCAGAAACATCAACCAACTAAAATAAACTATATCTTGAAAGAAATTTAAACCTTTTGCGTCTGTTGTGTGCCTCTTGCTCGTCTAAAACCTCTCCAATGTACTCACACACAAATGTTCCGCGTGAAATATCCTCGCCAGCCCTTACACCCCATCCCTGCAACTTGAATAATGATAGTTATAACAACAATAATTTTGAGTGGTTTTGAATTTACCAAAATAGAATAGTTGTCACCTTTTTCTCTGTTTTAAAGACTTCCAACTTAACGCGAATTCCATTCTGCAATATTCTGTTTGGACAGGTTTTATCACATCTACACTTATTGTTGCACTCGTACACAAGATAGCCTTCCTGTAGTTTTGTAGAAAAATTTCCAGCATGGGACAAAAAAAAATATAAATTAATAATATAGAAATAAAGGGAAATATGCTACATACTTGAGTCTAAAAAATAAATAAAATGTCCTACACAAGAAATATGGTAGGATTTTAGCATACTCTAGATTTTTTTGTTACCAAACAATGCCTAACATATTCTGAACAACACATATTTTGGATATAATGACAACTTACAATTAATGGAAATATTTTACCTCCAATATGATTCGACCATTGATGTCATATGGGAACTTTTTGCGCATTGTTTTTCCGAATATGTCTTTTGCAGTATCATAATCATTATCAAAAAGGTATACATGATCACAAGTTTCACAACAACAGGTAGAAGATGAGCAATAACATTTCAGTTGCTGACCCTGCTAAATAAATCATAGGTTGAATATTGTTAGAAAAAAACTATAAGGATATAGTGTATGCTTGTGAATTCTTGAAGAATTTGTTCCAATTTAGCTTCTTTACTAAACACAATTATAAGTGAAATAACAAAGATTTATTTTATCATACTCAAAATTTACTCCTATATGATTAGAGTTGGTCAAATAAAAATAAAGTAAAAGTTAAATACCTCATATTCAAGACTAGACGATGGACCAAGCATCGGTTTTGTCACATAGGTAAAGTTCATCCAAGGCCTAGGAAGATTTATATATTGCTCTTGCTCAAAAAGAGAGTTTAGTATTTTTTGATCTACTACACAAATCACTGGAGTTGATTCCATCCCACAACTTATGTCATCACATAACACTAGAGCCTTTTGTGATGACCCTAATCTTGCATGATTTGAATTTATGATGGACTGAGACTCATCTTGCTCCATTACAACACTTGCAAGATCTGATGCATTTGTAGATTTTTCCGTCAAGTTTTGTTTACAGCATGCAGTGCAAGCGTTTGATAAAATATCAAGATTATTAGGTCGATCTTTAGTCTTCTGAATATCAGAAGACAAAATATTTGCAACTTCTAAGCATTGGGGTTGCTGCATGGATGTTTCCCCCATCTCATTTCCTTTCCCAGTCACTTTCAAAGAAGCATCACCAGTAGACAAAGTTAGTTGCTTAGGAGATTTTGAAAGCTTAAATTCGACAGGGTGAATTGACTTAACATGCAACCATAATTCCTCAATATTTCCAAAATATTCACCACAAGGAATACATAGTAAAAGCAAGCAGTTTTCATCAAATTTCACACAATGTCCCTTCTGAACATGGGATTCCAATTGTTTCTTGTTAGTGAAGGAATTAAAACAAAGGGCACAAGCATAACTTCTAAATAACCATTGTGCTTCTTTTTTATGACTTTCCATCCAATGATCGCCAAGTGTTTGGTCATTAGCAAATTCTTCAAAGCAAATCTTACACTTATTAACATTCTCTTTATGAAAACAAGAGTCTTTATTATGATCATTACCATTGTTAGGAGACTCTGTCCGCCAAAGAGCATCAATTTCATTGTGATCATTACCAGAAAGCATGAGTGTTTCACCTAAGATATTCTTTGCGCAAAAAGAATCATCATCATCATCGATGATCAACACTGTATCGATCTCCAATGGAATTTTTTGACCACTACAACTTTCTTCATATTTTCTCTTCAACGTATGACAATTTGAATTTGAATGCTTGTTTCTGTCAACATTGCAGAGATGTTTCTTGCAAAAGGTGAAACTGGGAAGAGAATGATTCTTACATCTAGAACCATCAATAATTGTTCCTCCACAGTATGGAGTAAAAACTTTAACACTTTTTTCTTTCTTTCTTGAAAAATGCGCACAACAATATATATCATTTCTAATTGCCATTCTTACACACTGCCTTCCCTTGGATTCGACATATGCTTGGCATTGTCGATCCAAAATACCTTCCTTAGTATCATGTTCTTCAGATATTTGAACAACTGTTTCATCCAAAGACCTTGATATTGTTCCTTTGCTGAACAAGATCTCAGAATCTACAGATTGAACTACAGTTTCGCTCATTGGGCTGATCAATTGACTTGGAAACTCAGTTACCATGGGTACCTCCACAGTACCTTCTTGTCTAGAATGTGTATATGCGCGATGAACTTTAAGTTTAGGCCTTTTGCTGCCAACTTGAAGGCTTGCTTGGTGCATACCATCAGAGCCAGAAGCATGATGTTGCATGTCGCTGCTACTAGAAAAGGAAAGAAATGTGGAAAACCATTTCATCACATCATGGTTCCATGTATTCCACTCAAAACCTAAGTTTTGTTGTGCCGGTGCATCACGGAGAGTGTGAACATCATTCCACAAAATAGAATCAAACAATTCCTAAAAAAGAGGATACGAAATGAATCAACCAAGCGTATTGGAGAAAATTGTTTATTATTAGGTGTTTAAAGCAAGGCATATGTATTCATTTACGAACCATAGTGTATTTTCTTTATTTCTTTGTAAAACTCTTAGAGTGATAATAGGTATATCAAGTATACTTTTTAGAAATGGAAGAATATTCAAAGTTTATGTACAAGGTGGCCTTATTCAAAGGTTGATCCAGGCATCACGGTCTAGACGGGATAAAAACTCAAAAGTATTAATAATTAAATAATTTTATCACAATTCATAAAAATAGAACTATTCAACTGCTATGTTTCTTACTAAGTTATTAGCTCAATGGGATGTTCCTCATTATTCCAGACTTCCCTCGTGACGTCATAAGATAAAAACAATTCATTTTCAATACAAATGAAGCACAATGATGGCTCGCTAAATTAAATTTTCCTTATATCTTTGGGAGGGAATACTAAATTTAAGATGATAACAAATAATGATAAAAAAAATTGTTACATAAAAGTCTTTGATGAATACGAAGGTGGCTTGACATCATCAAAATCGGTTTGCTTATTCTAGTATATGACAGAAGAGTAACAACTATTTGAAAAAGCAAATAACAGTAACTTTTTTTTGTTGAGAAAAAAATTAGTCACGTTAGATATTAGTCAATAAGTACCTGGGTTTTTTTGACAGAGTAGCACCTGTTTTTTTTTTTTTGACGGAACAGTCACACTATGTAAAAACAATGAAATCCTATATATAAAAAAACGTTTAACTTTCCCGTAGAAAAAAAAACGTTAAACCATGTTTTTTAAAAAACCTTTGTAGCGGTCATGTTAAAAAAAAATGTTTCCAAAAAAAATATTACAGTAATGCCTATTCATTAAAGTAATGTTTAATAAAAACAGAATGAAGTTTTTAGTAAAAAACAAGTGGTAGTAGGCTTGATAACCTACTCCTTCATCTAAGTTAACAAAACACAATGAAACTATTTCTCTAATAGCAAAACTAGGATATGCTAAGGATTTCATAGTGGATTTATCAAATTCTACTATGCTATAGAGATTTTTTTTGAAAGATACTATCATCGCTATTTAACAATACAAAATTAAATAACGGCTATAACTGCGCTATAGCTTAGAAGAATTTGAACAAAAAACACTATTGACAATACTGCTTTCATAAATCACCTTATGGAATAAATAGAGCCGGTGCATACAAAACAATAATTAATTTAGACAACTTTGGTTAAAGAGTTTAAGCATTTTATTCTCCTATTTTTTTTCTTATGTTTATCATCCACTAGGAGTAAAAAGAGATTAGTTGCCATTGTTCATCATTCAAAAATGAAAAATTCCTTGTTTTCTCAATTCACAAATTACATGCCAAAATTAAAATTACCTCCTGAAGCAGCTCTACTGTTTGAGCATTGTTTGCACTTTGGCATCTTTCAGCCCAAGACTCAGATGAATGTAGTTTCCAATTATCTTTTATGTATCGATGCATTATGTTCTGTAAAGGGGAAAAATATATTATACTACTTCAGCCTCTAGTAAGGAAGTTATAAAAAATATTAATTGGAACCATGATAAATGTCTTTATGTAATAAATATTGAAAACACTTTAATTTACCTTTTGCAACTTCTGAACCATTATTCCAAGATCTAAATAACGACCACAATGAGAAGCTTCCATAGCAAACTGCTTCCAAACCATCACATTACGAGCAGCTTCTATCAAAGCCTATATTTGATGTAAAAATCAAATTAAAACATATGTAGAGATTACCAAAAACAGGAAATGGAGAAGAGGAAAATAGCACAACCAAAAACATACATTAAGATGAAACTGATTAATAATGTAGAGCATTTCGACGGCGAGCTTTTGCATAATAAATTGCCGCGCAATCGTCAAGTCTTGTACCATTTTCAATCCTTCATGATGAGTTTCATATGCTATAGGTTGAGGAAACTCATCAATTGATTTAACAAGAAGCATATCAACCCACGAATAATTCCTTGTTTCTGGCGAAAAAATGACAAAATATTTGTTCAGGTTATTATCATTAATTGGTTTGGCCTTTTATGGTTGATAATGGCCAATCAGAACTTGCACATTTGATTCCTGCATGCCAATTCTCTTTCCACTGCAAAGACAAAGATACAAAATTAACGTGCATCTTATTTTGATTTTCCTTGTTTTATAAGTAGCTCAATGAAATATGTAAGACGATATGCCATACAGAAATTATATTCTACACAGCCATGCTTGTATACCCAATTTAACTAACATTTTATCATATATGTGCTTATTTATATAACAAAAGATACAATAAAGTCAACCATTTTCCATATAAGCTCTTTTCTTATGTTATCCTACTGGAGAGCTTGTGGAAATAAACCGAATACAGTTCACAGACATGACATAAATTATTTCCATAATCTCTCTCAAACATTATCATCATTGCTTATGCCCAATTGATAAACTCAAATAAGCCAATCAAAACAAACTTAGTGTGCCAATTATGGACAAATTCAAAAAAAAATTTGAATGAGGTGCAAGATTTTTTTTAATAATAATATAAATACTATTTAAAATGATATCACAATTTTTTCTACAAGATCCTAGTTGCACCCATAAATCCTTCTATGCTGTCAACTGTGGATTGCAGAAAATATCATTTTGTTCAAATTCCGCAACACTATAGCGCAATAAGTATTCATAGCCGCTATTTGATAACATTTTGTATTAAATAACATGTATAAAACAATAATGATTTGTTCAAATTATTCTACGCTACAATATCATGCTATTTTCCCAACATTGCTCATAATTCAAGTTCAATTCTTAGTGAATTGTGATCTATCAATAGTAGAGCAAAGCATGCGGTTTGTAATGAATAAATAAATACAGCATTAAACAAGCTAGATACAACATTTTATATAAATACTATATAAAATGATATTGCCATTATGGACCACACTTTTTTGATATTGCCAATACTTTCTTAGACAAGGGGAAGAGGTTTGCTTATTCGTTTCGTAGAGAGGATGTCTTTGAGATTAATAGATTAGTGGTTTGTGAGGAGAAGCGGGTCAGGGAGTCAGTTAGTGGGATTAGATGATTGTAGGTTCTTTTAATATTAGAGGTTTGGGGGAGAGTGTGAAGAAAAGGAAGGTGTGGGAGTTCATTTCGAGTAACAATTTAGATTTCATAGTCATTCAGGAAACTAAGATGGATGAGGTATCTGATTCCCTTTGCCACTATCTCGGGGGGAACACTTTTTGTGACTAGAGTTTTTCCCCCCCTCAGTCGGTAACAGCCATGGTATGTTGTCCATTTGGTGTCAGTCTAAAGGAAACCCGATCTTTTCCTTATCGGGCACAAGTTTTCTTGGGGCGTGTGTGGATTAGGGAGTTCTGAAGTCCAGATGTTTGTGGTGAATGTGTATGCCAAGGGCTCCTTAATCGAGAAAAGAAAGATGTGGTCCGAGCTTGTTAGGCTTAAGAATTCCTTAGGGGGTGAGGTTTGGTGTGTGGTGGGTGATTTTAACTCGGTGTTAGATAGCCGTAAGAGGCGCCATGGTGTGGGTGATAGGAGGATCGGGGATGACATAGAGATCTGTGAATTCAGTAACTTTGTCTCAGATGGAGTTGGTGGATTTGCCTATCTTAGGGAGGCGTTTCATTTGGTTTCAACCATAGAGTAGAGCTATGAGTCGCCTTGACCGATTTCTCATTTCTGAAGGGTGGTGGGACAAGTGGGGGGAGGCGAGTCAGTGGGCCTTACCCAGGGACGTCTCAGATCACTGTCTGCTGGTGTTGCATTACTTGGCATAACTTTTGGGGCACCTTTTCGCTTCAACAACGTTTGATTAAATTATAAGGGGCTTAAGGATGTTGTTGTGCGTAGCTGGTATTTTGTCCCTACCATGGGGTGGATGGCTCCCATTCTAAAAGAAAAACTAAAAGTCTTGAAAGGGGACCTCAAAAGCTGGAATAAAGAGGTGTTTGTTAAGCTGAGCTTTCAAATTGAAATCCTGATTGAAAGGGTTAAGAGTTTTAATGTGTTGGTGGAAGAGAGGATCCTCTCCTTGGAGGAGGTTAGTGAGAGGAATCAGGTGATTGCTGAGTTGTGGACTCTCCTGAAGTGTAGAGACTCTCAGATTATCCAGAGATCTAGGGCTAATTGGATGAAAGATGGGGATGCAAACACATGGTTCTTCAATGTCTGTTTGAAATATCATAGGAGGAACTCTATCCTGGCTCTCCATATGGGGGATAGGTGGGTAGAGGATGTTGAGGAGGTGAGGGAAGAGGTGGTGAGGTTTTTTTCTATGCATTTTATGGAATCGGTCTATGATCGGCCGACGATGGATAATGTTGACTTTAACCAGATTTCAGACCAGGATAATCTTGCTTTAACCACCCCTTTTTTTGGCATAGGAGATAGAGGGAGTCATCAAAGGCTCGGATGGTAACAAAAGTCTTGGACCGGATGATTTTAACTTTGCCTTTTTCAAGAAGTTCTGGTCCTTACTTAGCCAATAATTGGGGGTGATGTTTGAGCAGTTCTTTGATAATGCCACTCTCCCGCAGAGCTTTTCCTCTTACTTCGTTACTATGATCCCTAAAGTGGATTCACCCCTTCAGTTGGGTGATTTCCGCCCTATATCTCTTCTAGGTTTGTTGTATAAGTTGGTGGCGAAAGTGTTGGCGGGTCGGTTAGCGGTGGTTATGGACAAAATTATCTCGTCTAATCAATCAGCTTTCATTAAAGGAAGGCATTTGGTGGACGGGGTGGTGGTAGTGAATTAGATTATTGACCTTGCTCGGAGGACTAGGAACCCCTGTCTGATTTTTAACGTGGATTTTGAAAAGGCGTATGACTCAGTGAACTGGAGTTTCTTGGACTACATGATGGGGCGCTTAAGCTTTAATGTCAAGTGGAGATCTTGGATTCGCGCCTGTGTTTTCTGGGAAGCTCTCTGTGTTGGTGAATGGGTGTCCGACTCAAGAGATTAACATCCAGAAAGGGCTGAAGCAGGGAGATCCTTAGGACCTTTTCCTCTTTCTCCTTGTTGTGGAAGATCTTAGTGCTTCTATTAGGAAGGCGGAGGAGTTACGAGAGTTTACAGGGTTCCAGGTTGGCTACTCAGGTCTAAAGGTGTCGCATCTGCAGTATGCTGATGACACCCTGTTCATTGGGAAACTTATATGGCTAATCTTTGGACTATAAAAACAATTATGCGATGTTTTGGTTTGGCATCAAGCCTCAAGGTTAATTTTGCCAAAAGTGGTATAATGGGGGTGAATGTTGATTCTGATTTCTTGAGCCTCTCTGAGGGTTTCCTCCATTGCAGGATTGGTTCCATCCCATTCATCTATTTGGGCCACCCGGTATGGGCCAACCCTAGGAAAGAGAGAACTTGGGAGCCGCTAATTCAACATATCTCAAATAGGCTTGGATCTTGGCGTAATAAGTTTGTTAGTTTGAGCGGGAGAATGGTGCTAAACAAGTCGATTTTGAATTCAATTCCTATTTTCTATCTTTCCTTTATGAAGTTACCTTCAAGGGTTTGGAAGAGGATTGTGAGGATCCAGAGGCGATTCCTGTTGGGGGGGGTCGAAGGGTGCCAAGAAAATCCCTTGGGCTAGTTGGGCAGAGGTGTGTAGCCCAAAAAAGAATAGTGGGTTAGGGATCAGGGATTTGAGGTGGGTGAATCAAGCTATGTTAGGTACGTGGTGGTGGAGGCTTCTTGTTGGAGAAGCTGGGTTGTGGAAGGATATTCTTAGTGCACGCTACAATGCTGGTTGGGTCCACTAGGGGGAGGGAGAGTGAGGGGTCTCAGGTGT
The DNA here is from genome assembly GCA_018208015.1 of Medicago ruthenica. NCBI lineage: Eukaryota > Viridiplantae > Streptophyta > Magnoliopsida > Fabales > Fabaceae > Medicago > Medicago ruthenica. Next base: position 105,710,808 of record CM031378.1, on the reverse strand, counting down.
ACCTTTGCATGGTGGAAAGTGTTTTGTTGCAGGAGCCGGAGGCGGTGCCTAATAGTGATTGGTTCTCAGATGGAATTATCCGGGTAACTATAGATGAGGCTCAAACCTTATTTTGGGATGATGTGTGGGTGGGGCATGTCTCGCTGAGGGAGAGATTTCCTAAACTATTCCAGATCTCTACCCAACAATCTTCTTTTGTAAGGTCTCTGTGCTCTTGGGTTGGTGATAGGCGGGCTTAGGATCTGAGATGGAGGAGGCTTTTTGTTTGGGAGGACAACATTTTGGAGGAGTTGCTAGGGGTGCTGAAGAGGCATCCCCATTCTGAGGGTCCTGACTCTTGGTCTTGGAAGTATAGTGCTGACAAGATTTACTCGGTTAAAACTACGTATGGACATCTCTCTGATGTTCATCTAGGAGCGGGTAGCAGAGCGGCTGGTCTATCTCATATCCTGGCTTTGGTTTGGAAGAGTTGGGCTCCGTCCAAGGTTCGTGTCTTTTCCTGGCAACTTCTCCTTGATAGGATTCCTACTAGAATGAATCACTTGAGACACAGTGTGCTGAGAGATCAAGAGGCTTCTCTGTGAGTGTTTTGTGGTGTGGAGGCGGAGACTGTTAGTCACCTTTTTGTTACCTGTGGGGTTGCATCGAGGGTTAGGTACGAGATTTTTAGATGGCTTGGTTGGGAGTTGGTCCTTCCTAGTGATTTGTTGGGTCTTTTTGAGGGGTGTTGTGTGTTTCCTAGGGGAGAGAGTATCAGATGTGGTTTTTTGTTGATCTGGCACTTGGTGGTGTGGTCTATCTGGTCTGCTCGAAATGATCTGGTGTTCTCTGGTAGGACGTTGGATGTAGATCAATTGGTTGATAAAATCTAGCTTACCTCTTGACATTAGTTTTTTTGGGAGTCACTCTGGTCATCCTTGTTCCCATCATGAGTGGGTGGTGGAACCATCGATTTGTTGAGACCGATAGGTTTCTGGGGAAGAGTTTTGCTTGGGTGCCTTTGAGCAGGGGTTCTGGGTTTGTTTGTTTTCTTTGTATATGCTCTTGGGTAGTACGCTTGGTTCATCTTCCTGGGGGTGGACTTTGATTTTGGATGGGGGGTTCCTTGCTTGCCTTTTAGCGGGGGTGGAGTGCTTCTCCTATCTCGTCTTTGGGTGAGAGTGTTTTCTCTTTCCATTGGTGTTGATTGGGTGTTTTCTTTTCTATTTTCGATTTTGATTTGTGGTTTTTCTACGAATCCTAATCATTTGTATTATTGACTTGATTAGTTTTTTATAATATTCTTTTTGCCACTAAAAAACACGAGCTAGATAAGACTCACCGGTAAGATGTACTAGGAATTAGTATAATAAACAAACATTAGAAAAATCATTAATTAACATAAAGTAAACAACTAAATTTTGATAGCGCTATACACGCATATATATACCTTGAACCACACAGCCAGAGGCTCATCCACCTCCAACCATTCAGAAAATGATAGTTCTGCTTCTTCTCTATTGTTGTTTCGTGATGTTTCGCTTTGAACTTCAATGAGTTCTTCATCAAATTTGAAAATGTCATCTTGACGATTTTCAACACAAATAAGTTCTTCCATATGTGAATTTTGGACACCAGGAAGCATTATCATGATTAGTCCAATCTAATCACTGTTCCATCAAAGATCATTCCATAAAATAAAGTAAGACAATGTAGTGTTTATTATATATTAATTAATAAAAGACTAAAAAATACATAATAAACATCAACGAAAGAGGATAAAAATAAAGCACAAATTACAAATAAAACTTCAAATTTCATGTCATGTTAGTTAGACCATTTTAATATCTCGCTTGTAAAGTGTACTTAGTTATTTTTAGATCAAAATAGTTGTTCATGGGGCTTTTATTAATAACATGAAACAATCAAATCGATTAGTTAAACATTCTAAAAATATTCTTATGCTTTTTGAAAAAAAAAACAAAATTTTCCTACCATGGTTAGTTGAATCATAATATCATTAGATACATTTCCAAATAAACAAAAGAAAGAGAGACCCCCTAGAAGAAAAAAAAAAGAGATTTTTTTCAAACATGGTAATGGATTTCTCGCCTGCCAAATATTAACCTTTAACTTCCTTCAAAAAAATAAATATCATTAATCTTTAACTTGCGTCTGTTTGGAAAATAATTTTTTAGCAGCGTGGCCACGCAACCAGACCAAATTAAATCTACATTATCGAAAAGGGACGACCAGGCATTAAAATTTATACAACCACGAAACAAATATAGTTTCAATCTTATAGATTAGAGTATTATTAATCTCTCCATTATATAGTAACAAAAAAAGATTAATTCAATTTAATAACAAAAACACTGGTTATGTAAAAGGCGCTCGAAAATCCAAATCTAACTATCTTTACTTCTTCTTATATACCAAAAAAATCATCTTTAGTGATAAAATTTGGTATATATAAAAAAAAAAAAAACTATCTTTATTTGTATATATAAGTCAAAGCTAATCAACTTTAGTCATCTAATGATGTTAAAAAGCAGTGTGAAAAAGATTCAACCTTTAATCTTTTGCTCATTCAATACGGCACAAAACCTAGTCAGTAGCACAATGATAAACCCTAATTCTTGATCAAAAAATGATAAACCCAAATCAAAGCCACGATATGTAAAATTGAACAAAGATCTGATCAATATTAGGGACATATACTGCAGATCTGGAATATTATTTTAAAAATAAATAATATAACAGTGTAATTAGTTAAATATAAAATTGGGTATCCACATGAAAAGGGAGCAGTTGTAAATAATAACGTACCTTAAAAATATGAAGGGGGAAAATTATGTAGAGAGAAATGAATTGGGGACTGAGTGATGAGTAAGGTAGATGGGTATTAATTTTTTTGATGTAAAATGAAAAATGTTGTGTATGAGAGTTTTTTTTTTTTGTTGGCTAATATGTGTATGAAGGCTTTGGAAATGAAGGCACTGCGGCTTATGAATAAAACATGAATAAAAAAAATCATGTGACGTACGCCTTACTTAGTTTTATTTTTGAGGAAATTATTTTATTTTGTTATTAAGTTTTGGTAAAATATTAGATTTCGATTAGGCACGGGATCGAAAAATAGAAGATAAATTATCAAAAGTAAAGAAGGGGAAAAATGGGAGAAAGGTGAATGATGAGAAATGGATGGAAATAAATAAGAATTGATAGGGTTTCGTCTTAAGACGGATACCAAGTTTTTTTTTTAAAAAAATATATTATATTTGCCAAAAAAAATAATTGATATATTGATAATTTTGTTCGAAAAAGATATGTTCTATTTGCCTAAAAAAATTAATTATTAACTAAAAGATAAACAATAGATGATTTTTTTTTTCAGGGGAATAAACTTTAGAGATTGTCTGTGGTCGTAAAATAGGGTTTTCTATTTTTTATTGAGAAAATAGGGCATACGTGTATGTGTGTAAGAAGAATGCGTTATTACCACCCTGAGTATAGAGAGTTTCACAACCGTGTGTATATTCAGATTTGATTTGATGGCAAGATCATCTTCAAAATCTATATATGCCATTTCTATCACTAATTTTAATGATGCTATATATTGCTATATCTTTCATTTTTGATCATATCAAAACACACTTGTTAGTTATCAGAATGGATGAACCATAAAAGTAAGTAACAAAATATATCAAAATGGATGAAAAATAGCAATAACAAAGGAACGCTATTAAAATGGAACACAAAATAGCTACACCAAAGCATAGAAACAAAACAAAAATATCAATACGTAACAAAACATAGAAACCTAACCTGAAGCACTGCGATGGCGAGATTCGGTATGGAAGGACGGACGAGGACCGGAGAGTTATAGTGTGGATGGGGAAGCAAGTGAAGTAGTGAGATCCTAGAAATCTGAAAGAGAAAAATAACCTAAATAATTGATATCTGGGGTGTTTTGACGGAACTGCTAACTTTTATACTTAAAACTAAGGATGTTTAAGTCATTTTACTCTTAATTTATCAAGGTACCAGCCTGTAACCGTGGCAGATTTTATTAGCGGATACCCGCCGGGTAGGGTGTTTTTGCCATCCCTAACTGGTAGGAGAGGCGTGTAAAGAATGTTTGTGCAGATAAATTTATTTATTTATTTCCATTAGCTTGTTTGTGATGATTTCTCATTTTAGTTTTTTATACTCGTTTTGCATGTGATTGACCTAGTAATACTCCATGTCCATGGTAATACTCCACATATTTTGTTGATAAAAGCTGAAAACCAAAATATATAGCATGAAAACCCTGTGTTTAATATCTCCCTCTATGAATTCTGAGCATGAGGTATTGTGAATTTACACTGCAAAGATTCTCATTTTGTTTTCCAATGATGGAATTGATCCATTACAGAATAATCAAACAATAGGACGAAAACTTAAATTTTTATTTGTTTTGCTCCATTCTATTACATTTGCACAAGATATCCAAACATAGTCTTAGGGACTAAAATGAAGATTTACACTGCATTCAATATTCAATTGTCATTGTGTTGAAACTGGCACAACTGACAAAGTTATTCTTACTATGTGGTTCATACTTCCTGCCAAAACAATTTCACCAAAGCTAAAATCTTCACTTGGTTGAGTGACATTGATTTGTATTTCCAGATCCTGAGTTCCTTGTGGAGTTATGGTAAAAAAAGTTGGATACAGGTTAACTGTAGTTCCATTAGGAGATAGAACACCACACAAGTATGTCTCTGTGCTGTTCCCTACATTCATGACAGTTCTTTTCACATAAATTGATCCTTTAAGTGCAGATATTGTCACTGATGGAAGGTTTAAATTAGATGGATAGTCAAATGGGCTGTTGCAGGTCTCTCCAGTCGCTGTAGTTATTGTCTTCGTATCAATGTTTGGCAAAGAGCACAAGAAGCTGATGAAGTCTTCATAATCTGTTTTAGGACAAATGAATGTTAATCGTCCTGCGAATTTGAGCAAAAGAACCAAGCTGATCAAGCAGTGAATTTTCTATTACTAGTAGCAACGTATATACCTGAAGATAGAACCAAGCCTGGATTATTGACACGGCTAGGGTCCACAATGCCCGCACCATGTTCAAAAGGAGTGGAGGGATGCAAGGTGTTGACCTCATAGCCTTCGGCCATCATAGGATCTCCAAGCTTGTCATACTTTCTGCTGGTTGTGGTGATTGCAGATGCTATCATAGATGGAGTCCATGATGGATTATGTTGCTTGATCAGTGCTGCGATTCCAGCCACATGAGGCGCCGCCATGCTGGTACCGGATAATAATGCAAAATTGTGTCCTGTATATATAATGTTGCCAATGAAAGAGTTGAATGAATTTTTGTTTAATCACAAGACACTAAAAAAAGCGAACAAAACAGACACATTAGTGTCTGTTAGCATGCTATTAATAATAATGTACCTGTTAGCATAGGTTGTTTGGCACTAATAGGACTCCATGCTGCCCATATTTGGTGCCCTGGAGCAAGAATATCAGGTTTAAGCACATCAGCAAGACTTCTTTTTGAATCAATTATATCTGGACCCCTTGAAGAAAATCTACTAACAACCGGTGATCGCCCTTTGAAAGAGGCAACCCTTCCTTCCCCTGTAGATGCCGCAGCACCAAACTCTGTAACAGTTCCTCTCTCGTCCCTCTTTGTTTGTTCTTCATAATATTGCATTATAACCTACATTTAAAAAGTGTTACGAGTCCCACATCGAGTAGATAATAAAGTTATAATTAAGCCATGAGGTTTTTACCTTGGAATCCGCTACAGAAGGAATCAAGATACCAGAAATACCGAAAGGGATTGGCTCTGCAATATAATCGCCATAGCTCGGATTTGCAGTCAGAATAAAACCCTCGAATTTTAGAGCTTTGGCAGTGCCGATAATGGCAGAAAGAGTTGAGGTGCCATTAAGAAATCCTTCTGAGAAGTTGCAGATAATGATACTTCCAAACACTTTACTAGGATCCAAAGCTTCTGGATGTTGACACTCTTCTAAGTACTCTGGAGTCCTTGGAAATGTTCCATTTATTTTTACTGCATCCTTAGCTAATACAAGTTTATGGTAAACTGTCCCATTCCCAAAACTTGGTCCTGTAAAAAAGATATGCATTATTAATCATACCAACAGTGACATGTAGTATTTTCTGTTATCTTTTGCATAACAGAAAAAAAAAATCAAAAATATTTTGCATGAATAAAATAGGAAGTACCTGATAGTCCAACACCACCAACTATTGTGCCATTTCTAAGAAGAACTGAAGAATGATATTGTCTGTCTGTGTTGCAAGCGGCAACACCGACACTCCATGGACTAAATGACACTACAGTTGAAGATGATGGACCATTATTCCCTGCAGCTTGCACCACTAAAACCCCTGCTTTTCTTGCAAATAACAAGGTAATATCAAAGATGCTGAGAAATGTCAATGTATCTTTTGTTGGTTCATTTGGTCCAATAGAGAGTGATATGATATCTACTCCATCTAGGACAGCCTGCAAAACCAGATAATCACACCTCAAATTTTATTCTTTCTTTGTGATTCAACCAAGAAATGATTGTAAAAATACGACATTCATCTCTAATTTTGTCAACAGATCTTATTTTTTATGTATAAATTTTTCTTTACTAGTTCAAATTTTTTTAAATTTTTTTGTAATTTGAGTTGCTTGATGCATCTAATTAGTTTGAGAACAGAATGGACACTTACTTGTTCAATAGCTGCAACAACATCTGCTAGAGTTCCCACAGATGGGTAGATAGCCTTATAAACGGCAATCCTTCAAAAAGAACATTTTCAGTTGGACAAAAATCTCATTGATTGACATATCATTTTATGGTGTGAATTCTTTTTCATTCTTTCAGCGTCGTTAGTTAAATCAAGGAACTCCCATATATGTTATATCATATATGTAGATTAGTAACATTACAGAAAAACTCCTACACAATGACCAATTTTGCAACCGATTTAAGAGACTGAAAAATGTTAAATCACTCAATAATTCGGTGGTAACATTAGCGACTAATGATTTAGCGATTTTTTGCAAATTGATATCTAAATCAGTCACAAACTTATATAGCTTCGCTAAATGGTAAATCTTCAGTTGTGTAAACTAGTAAAGATTGCACGGATAAGAGGGAAATGGTGGAAAAGAGAGGTATAAAATTTCGAATATGTCACACTAAGGAAACTACTTTAATCAGAATGGATAAAAAAAAACAATATAATATAGATGTAGATATAGATATTAAGATCAATCTCACCTTGCACGCGGTGCCATTCCGCTCGCTTGCCCGTAGCAAAAACCATTCACTACAACAGGAACACCAGCATTTCCAGCAGCAATAGATGCGACATGACTGAAACAAATCAAACAAAAACAAGCCAAGTCTCAAAATTAATGTTACACCCGGCACATACATAAGTAATACAAACTTTGATACCACCAACATTACCTGCCATGTCCATCTGCATCAAAAGGTGAAAGAAAATCCACAGAAGCATTAAAGGTAGCAATAGCATGAGCACCAGCAGAGAAATATTTAGCTGAAATAATCTTTCCATTGCAAGAACCAGGTGGGAAATGTGGACCAGTCTCACAAGCACCAGAAAAGTGAGAGATATTTGAAGTGAAAGGTTGGTAAGCAAAGCTTGGATGAATTGGATTAATGCCACTATCAATAACACCAATAACAACTCCATCACCTGCATTTTTGTCACCTCCTTCTTGTGCCCATAATCCTTTTGGTAAGTTAAGAAAATCAGGAGTGTATGTTGTCATCAGTTTCACTCCTCTGTCTTTCTCTACTAACTTCACTCCTGGTGTAGCTCTTAGTCTTTTTGCCTGATATTTTGGCAATGAATCCAATAACTTTAGTACATGTACATATAGTGGTGGATCCATAAAATTTCCATATAAGAATTTTTGAAATGGATATGGAGATGAACAATGAAGTGGAGTACCTGGGAAGGGGTTGTGTGAACAGAGAAACCATTAATTATGTGTTTGAAACTGTGGAGTTTATTGTAGCTTCCATTCTCCAAAGTGCTTTGTAGAAGCATATCATGAGACGCCAATAAGTATTTTTCATGTGCCTTCGAGGCTCCTCTATTTAATTAGACGTACACAAAATAAAAATGTAAATTAATATAGGGCCAAGTTTCTTCATTAAGGATCACTTGAAACAAATTTCCACATAAGCGATATATAATCATCTATACTAATGAGGATTTTATCTGGTTGAAGACGTCACTTAACTTATGTTGGAGTTGGATTGTTGAACCGGTTTAAGTTAAAGATAGAAGACATTGGAAGAGTTTAAACAACAATCATATTTCTTTTTTTGAAAGAAAAACAACAATCATTTCTATACACCTTTGATTTTTATATGGTCACTCAACATCTCATTTCTATCTCCTTTTCCATCATATTACTAACATATCAAGATGTGAAATCATATTAGGTGTCCATGAAATATTTTTCAAGTTCAAAAGACTGGTGTTCTGATAAATATAAAAAATACCAACATAATAATTATTAGAATTGTATAAGTTTTTCTCCCAACATAATTTTAAATTAAATACTGTGATAAAAAAATTGAATATTTTTTTATAATGTTCAATAAAAAAATTATGTTCTATAATGTTGTGATAAAAATTTAATAGGATTAAAATAAACATCTAAAAAAAATATGGTTAAATGTGCTTTTGTCCCGATAAATATTGCAATTTTTTTGTTTTAACCCCCTTAAAAAATTTCATCGACTATTAGTTTCACCAACACCACTAGGTCAACCAAAGTAGGTTATCATGTTTAGAATCTTATAAGAATGTTAAAAAAAAATTAAATTTTTTTAACACTATGAATTTTTATGTTTTTCCAGCTTAAAATAAGTTGAGTCATGTAGAATCACTGTTAAAAAAAAGTTAACAACAAAAATTAGTTATGAAAAAAATGAAACCACTCTCTAATTTTTTTGTCTCTAATTTTGGTGATTGATTTAGAGAGATTTCATGTTTTTCTCTCTCTAAATTGTCATCGCCAAATTTAATTTTTTGTTTCAAGTTGAAGAAATTTCGAGAGTGAGCATTGTAAAAAAAAAATTAAAAAATAACTTTAATTTGGAAAAATAAATTACTTATGAATCTGAAGACATAAAAAATTAAATTATTCTTATAATTTGGTTGTGTGAGATCAATTTCATTTTTTTTCCTTTAAAAAAAATTACGGTCATATTCATTTTTTAGGCATAGGAGAGGTATTGTTAGGACTTGTATCCCCTGGAGCAGCCACACGATGCAACAAGAAAAAAAATTAATTATGAAAAAAATAAAACCACTCCAATTCTCTCATCTCTAAATTTGTTGATTGATTTTGAGAGAGATTTCATGTTTTCCTATCTCTAAATCATCGCCAATTTAATTTTTTGTTTCAAGTTGATTTTTTTTTTAGAATCAACCGGATTGGGAAAATAACAAAAAGAGAGTGTGACATTGTTAAAATAAATAAAATAAATTACTTATAAATTAGAAGACCTAAAAAATAAATTATTCTCTATAATCTGGTTCGAAGAGATCAATTTCATTTTATTTTCCTTTCAAAAAATTGTCATTCATATTCACTTCTTAGTCTTAGCTAAGACTCTTAGGAGAGGGATTGTTAGGACTTGTATCCCCTCCATGATGCAACAATTGTGAGAACTATTAGATCTAGTAAAGGAAATTTTTTCTAATCTAGATTCAAAGATCCTTACCGTTGTTGCACAATGAATGTCCCACAAGGGATCCGAATTCGGTGAGAAAGAGATATAGTAAACTGGACCATCACATTCACTTTTAAAAAAAATTGCGATAAAAATTAACAAATAGCGATAGAAAAAGTGAAATCTCGTTCTATTTCCTCGTCACTAGATTCGGTGACGGATTTTGAGAGAAAATTTCATGTATTTATAACTTATCTAAATTATCCTCGCTAATTGCAACGTTTTTTTTTTACTAAAGTTATATTGTAACCTGATGAGGTGAATCTTTGATGAATCTTCATTTTGTGAAGCTCCATGAAATGCAACCGCGTCTCCTTCCAATAAGACCAAGTATATAGATCGCTCCTCTTGAAAGCAACAAGTAATAGAAACCAAGAAGATCAAAATGAAAGTGATCAGGGATGGTAAACCTATGGAACTCAATATTTTGGTCATGGTGTCACAAAGGGACAAACAAATGCTTTATAAACTTTGGTTTAAATATTAGACTGAATGTGCTCACATTTATAAACAATAGGAGTGGAGATAACACGTTTTAACATACGTTATAAGTTGATGGTGTCGAACCTTGTAAAATATATAAATCACATTATTGTGAATGTGAACCAATTTACAAGTTGTCATTTTAAACCTCTCAACAACAAAAAAAAAGTTGTCATTTTAAAGCAAATTTGGCATGTCTTAGTCTTGCCGTTACCGGGCGTAGGGTATTTTTTATTTCTTATAAAAGTATAAAGTAAAACTCAAAACGTTTGTTAGTGAGAAAAGAAGACCAATGTACACTACACATTATATGAGTGTATTTTTTTTTGTCTTACCTTATATGTAAAACATTACTTCATCTGATGACATTAAATTCCGAGTCAAAAGAAAAAAAAAGATGACATTAATTTCTTACTTTTCTCCACATAAAATGAGAGTTTGTTTAAGAATTTTGTGTGTGCTATAATGCTCTTATACCTTTTACGTCAATCGCGTAAACAAATGCATATCACACTAAACATGCAATTTTCCCCACATGAATACTAGCACACATCCTCGTGTGTTCGGGAGCCGTTTAGGCTGGGAGACTGCATTAGGTCTCCTATCGTAAGAGACTGAAAAGTGTACGGTCTGACATCAGACCGTGCATTTTTCTGCCTAAAAAAACTGAATAGTGCACGGTACATCAGAACGTGCATTTTTCTGCCTAAAAAAACTGAAAACTGCACGGCCTGACATCAGACCGTGCATTTTTTCTATCAGTTTTTATATTATTTTTATCAAAAATCAGTAAATTTCGCACGGTTCATGCGTTTGTTGCCCTAAACCGTGCGTTTTTTGTACTAGACCGTGTATTTTGGAAAAGAAAAAAAAAGCAGCTCACTCATGGTAAGAGACCTATACGTCTCCTACCGTAGCCTAAGCCGTGTAGGCGATGCATAGGCAGTTTAGATGTTAACAAGAGTCCTTTTGTTGTTAGTAAAAAAGTCTTTTTGTTAGTTTTTTAAACACCATCACCTAACGATATCAATATCGTTAGTCCAAACACACTCACTCATGTTTGAATTTCGAGATCGTGCAGTTGCATGTGTGAGTTTAGTGGTGTTTTTTCGTGTAAATTGGGTATCTTATATGCGCAACCGTAGAGACTAATTTCTCGAGTCAGATAAACCACTACAAGAATTTCTCATTTTACTAACAAATTCAAAATTGGATTACTGAGGGATTTAGACCCTCAGTAATTACTGGCGGAATAATCCTTCAGTAACATAAAATAAACCCTCAATAACGTTACTGACGGAAAAAACCCTCAATAATTCAGTGATTTGCATTACTGACGGAAAAATCCGTCAGTAATGTTAATAACAAACTTGCCTTTGCATTACTGACGGAATTAATCTGTCAGTAATGTTAATGTTTTTTCCTTTGCAGTACTGGCGGAATTTTTCCGCCACTAATGTTAATGCGGGACAGCAATTATTACCTTTGAATTACTGGCGGATTTGAATCTGTCAGTAATGTAACGAATCCGCCAGTAATTGTGTAAATCCGCCAGTAATAATGTGATTGAATTTTCCGTCAGAAATGCCAAAAATCCGCCAGTAACGTAAGTAATGTTTTCATCTAAATCTGTCAGTAAAACCAGAAAATCCGCCAGTAATGGTCGGTGCTGGTAATAAATAAATCCGACAGTAATGAAACAAAATCCGCCAGTAATGTTTTCAGTCTGGAATTTTTTTTGCTGTATCTATTCATTCTCATCTTCTATCCCTCATTCACAACAACCACTTATCTCTCTAAAAAAATTCTCTAACATCTTTCTATTACATTTCTTCAACTTTCCTCTAAACAATTTTTTTCTCATCAAGGTAAAGATTTATTTTGTTTTTAAATAATGTTAGATGTATTGAATTTATTTTTGTGATTATTTTAATATTTATAACTTTTAAATTTTTATATAGTTGATATTCTATGCATTAAGCAGCTTATTGGTGGTGTCGGTGGGAGCATTTCTTAAAGTGAGACTCTAATTGGCACAAGGTTAGTAGTCAAATTAAAATTGTAGAATTTTTTGTTTGTTTAATAACTGTAATTTTTTTAGCAGTACTGCTATATTTTATGAAAAAGTCACAAACGAATTTTAAGAATATAATGTCATGTGTTGCTGTTTTAATGATATGAAAAATTAATAAGTCCATATTTTGTGTAAATCATGGCCATGCAATGATAAAAATCAATGGAGGATAACAGTTCGTGGTTTTCGTTGGTTGAGAATTCGTGGGATCAAGCATTATCCTTTTTCTAGTGTATATATATTAAATTTAGGAAAAAAAATTGTGTTAGTACCGTAATTTTTTCTTAAGAAAGTAGTATTACAGTAAATTCTTTACTTTAAAAATAAAAATCTTTAAAATTTTATTTATAATATATTGACTCCTTCAATTTGTATGTATGTGAATTTAATTATTGTATAAATTAAAACTTTTAGTAATTAATTTTTTTTAAATAAATTAAAACTTTTTAGTGATCTTTGTTTTATATTGACCATGTTATATGCATTTTGTTTTTTACAGATTTAAATTACAGGTATGAGTGATCGTAGTTGGATGTATGATAGAAATTATCATGAAAAAAGAGGGCAAGTTAAGGAGCTTTTTAAGTTAGGTGTTGAACTTTTTATCAATACCGTGAAATTTAGCCCTGTTGTCATAAATGAAGGGGGGATTAGATGTCCGTGTGTTGTTTGTGATTGTAGACGCATTCGCAGTGAAGACGAAATTAGGTTGCATTTATATAGAAAAGGTTTCAGACCTAACTATTGGATTTGGACAATTCATGGCGAATCGTCATTTGTGGCACCTCCGACAGTTAATGTAGGTATTGAAGAGAGTCGTGCAGTAGATTCTTCAAGTAGTACCCGACATGTTCAATTTGAAATGATGGATAGTATGATAGTGGATGCTCTTGGAGTTAATGCTGGATTAGATGATGAATATGATGAGTTGCAGGATGATGTCGAAGTTGATGAACCCCCAAACGAAGAAGCTCATAAATTTTATAATCTTTTGAATGAAACAAATAAACCGTTGTTCCCAGGGTCTCCTCATTCAAAGTTATCGATGTGTGTAAGACTTATAGCCCAAAAATCTCAATTTCATGTTCCTGAACAAGCCTTGGAATTGACGACCAAAATGATGTTGGATTCAACACCCATAACTGATGGTTTGCCAAAAAGTTTTTATGAAGCGAAACAGCTAGTGTCGAAGTTAGGACTTGGTGTGAAGAGAATTGATTGTTGTATTAAAGGTTGCATGTTGTTTTACGACAACGAATTTGGTGTAAAAGATGGACGTCTAGTTGAATGTAAATTTTTTCAGGAACCAAGGTATAAAGGAAGCAAACACTCTAGATCAAGTAGGAGAAAACCCATTCCAAGAAAGGCAATGTTTTACTTACCTATTATACCAAGACTACAAAGGATGTATGCATCAATGCAAACTGCTGAGAAAATGACTTGGCATTCTCAAAACAATGAAAGAAGAAATAGTTCAGGTGAGCTACGACATCCGTCTGATGGCCTGGCATGGAAGCATTTTGATCATAAACATCCCAATTTTGCCTTAGAGCCACGCAATGTAAGACTAGGACTATGCTCTGATGGATTTACACCACATACTCAAGCTTCGGGTACTCCTTATTCATGCTGGCCTGTAATTGTTACTCCATATAATCTTCCACCTGATATGTGCATGTCGAAACCTTACATGTTTTTAGCTGCCGTAATACCAGGTCCAACTAGTCCAAAAGCAGGTATTGATATATATTTGCAACCTTTGATTGATGATTTAAAAAGACTATGGAATGGTGTTCACACATACGATATTTCCCAGAAAAAAAATTTTATGATGAGGGCAGCTTTGATGTGGACCATTAACGACTTTCCAGCGTATGGGATGTTGTCAGGATGGGGGACACATGGTAGATTTGCATGTCCAATATGCATGGAAGATACTAAGGCGTTCAAATTAGATCATGGAGGGAAGGCAACATGGTTTGACTGTCATCGTCGGTGGCTTCCTGATAATCATTCATTTAGAAGGAATAAAAATGCATTTGTGAAGGGTGAAACTGAAAATCGTGGACCACCTCCAAATTTGACATCAGAACAAGTTTGGAACAAAGTGAAAAACAAGCCAAAGGTGCATGTAGTGGGTGGTGTTGCTTCTAAACCTTTTGGTTACGGGCAAACACATAATTGGACAAAAAGAAGTATTTTTTGGGATTTGCCATATTGGAAAGATAATCTATTAAGGCACAATCTCGATGTTATGCATATCGAGAAGAATTTTTTTGATAATATATTTAACACTGTCATGAATGTGAAAGGCAAGACTAAAGACAATGAGAAAGCTAGGAAAGACATAGAGTTGTATTGCAGACGGAAGGATTTGTTGTTGGTGGAGAAGTCTAATGGAAAGTTTCTGAAACCTCGTGCTAACTACACTTTACCCATGGAAGAAGCAAAAGCTGTTTATCGATGGGTTAAAGAATTGAAGATGCCAGACGGTTATTCGTCAAATCTAGCAAGATGTGCTGATGTTGAAAATGGAAGGATGCTTGGAATGAAAAGTCATGATTGTCACGTCTTTATGGAGTGTTTAATTCCTACTGCATTTAGTACTTTGGAATCACATGTATTGAATCCACTTATAGAAGTAAGTCAGTATTTTAAGAATTTGTGTTCAGCAACGCTGAGAGAAGATGATCTTATCAAGATGGAAAATGACATTCCAATGATATTGTGTAAGTTGGAGAGAATATTTCCTCCTGGATTTTTTGATTCTATGGAACATCTTGCAATTCATCTTGCATATGAAGCTAGACTTGGTGGACCGGTTCAATATAGATGGATGTACCCATTTGAAAGGTATATATATATATATATATATATATATATATATATATATATATATATATATATAATGATTTTACATATTGAATATCATTATAAATTACACACTTATTTTTTAATCAAGCTTATTGACTTTCATTATACTCAGGTTCATGGGTGATTCAAAACGATCGGTGAAAAATCGGGCTAGAGTTGAAGGATCGATTGTTGCATCATACATACAACGGGAAACATCTCACTTTATTTCTCATTATTTCATTGATCCACTGACACCAAGACATAGTAGGAATGAAACTTATGGTGATCAAAGACGTCATCCGTTAGCCCTATCGGTATTCTGCTTGCTTGGGCGCCCTGCTGGTGCGTGCGTGACAATATTTCCAGGTGAAAGGGTTTTAAATGCAGCACATGTCCATGTGCTGATTAATTGCATTGAAGTTGAGCCATACTTAGAGTAAGTAATTATACATGCTAATTTAATTAGTTTAAATTAAACTTAAATAATGTATAATTAGTTATAATAAATGTTATATTTTATATCAGGACATTCAATCAACAATATTCTGCTGATCAGATACATTCTCATTTTCCATCATGGTTCAGACAACAAGTATATCAGGTCCCAACCACTCCTATCATTGAACACCTCAGGAACTTATCTAATGGCCCCAAATCATGTGTTAGACAATGGCACACCTACTTTGTCAACGGATACAAATTTCATACACAAAGTTGGACTGAAGGAAAAGAAACAGTAAATAGTGGAGTGTGTATGAAAAGTGTTAGAGAAAATGGTGATGACTGTGATTTCTACGGTGTGATTCAGAACATAATAGAAATTTCATACACTTACCTCGATTATGAGAAAATCGTAGTGTTATTTTATTGTGATTGGTTTGATCCATCGCTCAGGGGTACTACAAAGGTAAATCCAAAGACTAACACCGTAGACATTAAAATGAACAGGAGATATCAGGCATTTGATCCATTTGCTATGGCCCATAATGTCAGACAAGTGTACTATATCCCTTATCCATTCACAAAGGTAGACAAACGAGGTTGGTGTGTCGCAATAAAAACAAAGCCAAGGGGTCGAATTGAAAATGATGAAACAAATCAAACAGATGAACCATATCAGGAGGATGAAATGTCCAATGTAAATGATGTGATAGAAGTTGAGCCTTTTAATCGCCTTTTTGATGGAGACGAATTAGAAGAAGTAGTACCTGGAGAAGAAGAAGAAGAAGAAGAAGAAGAAGAAGAAGACTTCCAACAAGTAGAAGAAGAAGTAGAAGAGGTCGAGACAAATAGAGATGAAGAAACTGATGAAGATGAAGACGATTGGGATGTATAATGCATTTTATTTTATTTTGTAATATATTTAAATAAATTAATATCATATTTGTAATAATTAGTGTTATTAGCAATTTTGGCTCCAAACTTTTTAACAATGCCAAGAGAAACCCAAGAGAAAAAATTTTGGCTCCAAATTTTGGCTCCAAACTTTTTAACTTTTTAACAATTGTGACCAGACACTCTTATCTTCCTCTTCTTCTCTTTCTTCAACTTTCTCTTCCATCCCCCGCTCCACCAATCACATCGCCGGATCCCTCTCTCTCGCCGCCGCCACCGCCGCAGAACACTTCCACCGCACCACCACCACTCTACCCACCGGTACGGATTCTCTCATTTCTCCAATTGCTTCATTTATTATGCTTATTTCAGTTCCCTTTTGAATAGTGTGTGTTCTTTTAGCTGGAGCTGAATTTTTGTCTTGTGATTTTTCGTGTGTGTTCTTTTGAATCGTGTGTGTTCTTTTAACTATGCTAAGGCAAGCCTTGAGAACAAGGCCATCCAGTAAATTGTAATATGGGTAATGGTGGTAGGAAGGGGGTTTGACTTAAAACCTAATAACTATAAAACCTGTGATAGACAAAAATTAATTATGAATATTGGCTGTTTGCAAGTGGAACTGTAACCGGGTTGAAAACATTTAAAGTTTAGATTCTACATTTGTTAAAAGAAATGGAGATATCCATAATATGACTTAAATATGTATAAAGATACATTTTTTAAACTGGTGATATAATTACAAGAGATTAATCTGTGTTAGTTTCTTGTCACTAGCAGCAAGAGCTTAATAATGAAAATGAATAGTTAGATTAAATGATTTCTTGTGAGGTTTATGGAATTGCTAGTTTGGGTATCATTTCTTCATTGCTTCTCTAAGTTTGTTATTGGTAATAATTGTTGGTGCAGTATTAATAATCCAATAATTATGCTTGTCAAAGTCAAAATCCAACTTTTAACCTTAAGATTTTTTAAACTGGTGATATAATTACAAGAGATTAATCTGTGTTAGTTTCTTGTCACTAGCAGCAAGAGCTTATTATGAACTGGTGATATAATTACTTCTATCAGTTTCAATTCACAATACTAAGGTTATTTCTTCTATTTCTTTTCTTTTCAATTTTTTTAGTGCTATGAACTGTAACTGGTCTCGACGAAGACTTTTCATTCCAAATTTTGAATCTTTTTGGATTTTTCTTTCTGTGATTATTATGCTTATTAGATGGCTATGCTTATTATGAGTCTTTGATTTTGAATATGATGACATGAGATTGAGATTTGACATGTTGGAATTAGACACCAAGTGTGAATTTTATCCATGACACTGCTTGAAAATTTAGAATTAAGCAAAGCATTTAGCACAAGGAGTATAATTTTGTACTATTTTATATGATTAGGAATAAAGCTCTGTATTCAGGGTTAAAACAATTGCATCAATCACAAGGAGTATAATTTTGTACTATTTTATATGATTAGGAATAACATGTGACATTTTCTTCAAATTTTAATGTTACCCTGCTATACCCAAATAGAGAAAAAGCTTATAACTAGTGTATTCATATTACCTTCATTGATTTATACAGTTTATAAATATGAGCAAGCTTATAACATATTGCCTATATGCATAAAAAGAGAACAAATATATAGGTATATTAAATGATTGGTTAACTAGGTATACTAAACTACTAGTTTAAAACTGTTCTGTTTGTGTGCTGATGCGAAAAATCGAGTGAAATAGGCTCCGGGCAAAAAGTCAACAAAAAGTCAACAAAAGTGTAGAAGGGGTATCAAGAATAGTAAACCATAGAAGGGGTATCATCAATAGTAAACCATAGAAGGGGTATCATCAATAGTAAACCATAGAAGGGGTATCATGCATAGTAAACCATAGAAGGGGTATCATCAATAGTAAACCATAGAAGGGGTATCATCAATAGTGAACATAGAAGGGGTATCATGCATAGTAAACCATAGAAGGGGTATCATGCATAGTAAACCATAGAAGGGGTATCATCAATAGTAAACCATAGAAGGGGTATCATGCATAGAAGAGGACCTAAAATCAGATTGTGTTTGCTATAACACTCATTTGTGAATCTTTGTGTATGCTATATATAGATGGACGACGAAGAGCCACCACAACCACCGCCCCTGCCTCAACAACCATCACAGCCACCACGACCACATAGAAGAGGACCTAAAATCACAATCCATCATTCATCCTTTGTTCCGATGCCACAGACTCAGCGGCCTAATGGACAACCGGATGTAGATCCGCCTGCTGATCCTAATCTTCCGGACTTTGATTATACAGTTGATGACATCAGTGATCCTAATGTGAAGATTTTGGTTGATCGACATGGCCGATATGTCATAAGCTATTATGCTAAGGGGTAAGTGTTTATAACGTTGGTTCTAATGTGTTGGTAATGTTGATCCGTAAGATTTTGGTTGTTCCTAATGTGTTCTAATGTTGATCAACAATTACGTTTATTTTTTTCATGTAGGTTTTTGCCTAATAGATTGGTTAGTGAGTCAATCACAGCAGTGATTGAAGCCAGATATCAGAAACCATGGCTATCATGGGTGCAATCAAGGCTGAAGGCAAGAACATGGTTAACAACAACCCAAGGGATGAATTTTGGAATTTGTTCAAAGTAAGTTAAAAATTAATATATTTAACTTTATTCTCAATTGTAATTGTTTCTTATCTTTATTCTCAATTGTAATTGTTTTATGAGTTAGTGGATTGAAATTAAGAAGACACGGATGCTTATTTCATTGTATGATGCCTATATCTCTAACAAGACAAATATTTTTTTTGCAGGAGAAATGTACTTGGAAGAAAGAGGAGGACAATGAGATTAGTAAACATTTTGACAGTGCATGCTCCAAGCGCCTCTCAAGCATGCTTTCTGATGCGCGCAAGAAACGTGGACCAAAAGATGAAAATTGTCCAAATTAGATTGGCGAAGGCACATGGCGTGAGTTGTGTAAGAAGTGGGATTTACCGGAATACAAAGATAAGTGTAGGAAGAATAAAGATAACAGAGGCTCAGAGAAGGCAACTACCAGCACACACTCAGGGGGGTCTGTAAATGCTGGTACATGTAGCTTCAGATACAAAGCACAACATGGACGACTTCCAACAATATTGGAGACATTTGATTATTTTCATTTTCAAAATGGAGTGCCTCTTGATTCAAGATCGGAAAGCATAAATGTACGTATAATATTGTCATTTCTATTTAGGTTGTTGGTGTTTTCACTGATGCGTTTTTATGGCTTCTGTTTTAGAGCAGTTCGGATGATTAGTTTGTTTTATACAGGATAACTTATATTTAATTTTGAATATATGTGCAGAAGGAGATGAAAGAATTTATTGAAGCTTTTAAAAGGCAGCAAGATAGTCTTCCCCCTTCTGAGCGAGCTGATACTATCACTGCTAATGAAATTATAAATAACAAATTTATAGAGATTGCTGGTGGGAAGAACAAGGGTCGAATTGTTGGTGCTGGTAGTAACTCTTCATTATATCAGAAGGGTCCATCGGGCACATTTATAGATACTAGCCGCAACTCTTACAATAGCACAGGTCGGTCAGCTCGTAGACATGACGATCCTATTTATACTGAGGTTGAGCAATTGAGGGCTGAGAATGCAAGATTGAAGGCACAACAAGAAGAACTTGTAAAATCACAACAAGAAATGGAGAGATCAATTGAGAGCCGAGTTGTTGAGTTGGTGCAAAGAACTATGCGAGAGCAACAACGACAATCTCGTAGGGATACATCACAACATGATCCACATGATTACGAGACAACGCCGCAATACGATGATTTCGGGGTATGATCTTATAACTGATTAATTTTTTTGTTAGTTTTATTACTTTTTTTTTGTTACATTTTATTACCAATTTAGTACTAATCTTTCTATATATAAATATGAATTCAATATTTCGTTGGAATTCTTTTATTTCCAAAATAATCATTTTTTTCCTATTATCACAACAGACGTCGATGGTCAGGTACATAATGCCGCAACCAAACAACCGCTCTCGCCTACAACCCCAATTTGTGCGTAGTGATCATGATGAGCATCAAAGACCTCATATTCCTGTAAGTGATCGCCAACCGTCTTCATCGACGAGAACCATTTTCAATGGTGCTGATTTCAACATACCAGAAGGTGAAAGTTTTTTGAGAAACTTTAATAGTTATATGGATAATGCTTCACAAGAAAATCCCCAAAATATGGGGAGAGGAGGAAATAGATCGGGTGGGAGATCAGGATCAAATTTGCCCCAATACTATGATAATTAGTTTGGAGGATTGTCTCTGTGATGTGGTGGCCTTAGGTACTAGGCGTTTTTTTTTTTTAATGTTTTATAGACTGCCTGGTTAGTTGTTTTTTGCTACTGTGCATTTAGCTTTAGCTTCCTGTGTTATTTAGTTTTTTGGTCTCGACGGTGGAGAATCAGGGAGCACCAAGGACTGTTTGTATGCTTAAACGGTTTTTTAGTTTATTGTTATATGATAATTTATATTTGTGGTGACAACTTCTGTATCCATCAAGAATTTGCCTATATTTAATCGAATGGGTTCAAGGTGTTTCGTCTTTATCGGTGCCTTTGTATTTTTTCTATGCGAGAGTTGGTAAAAGTTTGCAGATCCAAAAAAAAAAATTTAATTCTTTAATTTATTTTCTGTATAATTAATTTTATTTTAATGATTTAAATAAAACAGTGAAAGTGTTTTTTTTTTTAAAAAAAAAACGTATTACTGGCGGATATTTCCGTCAGTAATGTTTATTTGGACTGTGATTACTGGCGGATTTATCCGCCAGTATTAAAGGTCGAATTATTACTGAGGGATTATATCCGTCAGTATTGATTGGACGGATCTCATGTGTACATTACTGACGGATTTTTCCCTCAGTAATTACTGACGGAAATATCCGCCAGTAATTACTGAGGGAAAAATCCGTCAGTAATGCTTCATCAGTTCACCCATGTGATTACTGAGGGAAAATTCCGCCAGTAACATTACTGACGCCAGTATTACTGAGGGAAAATTTTTGTCACCAATCCGCCAGTAATGTGTATTACTGAGGGATTTTTTTCATTACTGAGGGATTAATTCCGCCAGTAATAATCAAATTTCTTGTAGTGAACCCACAATGAGTTACAAAACTCTTCTTCAAGAAAAGTTTTAATGGTGTTTACCGCTTTGTCTGTAGGCCAACGAAAAAGAACTAATGAAAGACTAAAATATGAATCATTTCAAGTTACATAGGTAAAATTATTAAAAAAAAAAAAAGAAGTTACAGAGATAGAATGTTTGTTTTTTTATTTTTTACATTGGCTTTTCTGACGCGTACAGGGGCAATTGAAACAATTAACCCTTAAAATAGAGAAGATAATACATGTATTCCAATCCAGCTACAAAAGCAAGCACTGATGGTTTCTAAAACTGCCTCTAACTTTTTATCTTTTATCTCAAATCAGTTTACCTATTAGATTAATAATTACTTTCTCAATTATACTTAATACTTAAATAAAATTTATGGTAACGTTATAAATACTTTTTTTATTGGTAATACATATTATTATTATTATTATTATTATTATTACAAAATTTATTAATTTAGTAGTTGATATTTATTTTTTATAAATATACCATTGTTTGAATATATATATAGAGAGAGAGTCAGGATCTGTTGACACCAGGTGTAAGTCTTGAAACTTACACCAAATCTCAACCATTATTATTAGTTGATCTAACGGTTCATATTATGTCAATAATAAATGGAAAGAAATCACATGATGATTAAAAAAGGAAATTATCTATGAGATATTGTTTGATTCACCTTTAATTATTTTTTCCTCTCATAATATGAAACTATAATTCTTTGTGCTATTGTCATGTCATTTACATCTGCAATTGCAAGTTTTTTCTGCCATGTTAGTTTGTTAAAAATAGTTTCATTCTTTGAGCAAAAAACAAGGGGACAACAAGGGGACCATTGTTTTATTTTATTTTTTTGGGAAAAGGGGACCATTTTTCCTCAATTAAAATAAAAAAGAATGTTTATCTTTAATCTTTGTTAACAAAAAAAATATTTGTTAAAAAAAATTTCGACACGCAATTTTAGTCCCTATTAAATTAAATTATGCTTAAAATTTTAAATTTTTGAATGATTTTTTACATATTTATTTAGAACATTATACAAAGTTCCTCCGCAAAAAAAATTAATTAAAAATTTGAGTTTTAGGTCCAAATTTTTTTTTTGAAGGAAGGTCTAAATTTTTATTATTTTAATCTTGAAATTATAATGTTTATAAAAATTTATATTTAATTCATTAAAAAAATATTATTTATTTATAAAATAGTTTCTTATAATGATCTTAACCTGTCTGTAAAAAATTATTCAAAAATTTAAAAGTTTAAGCATAATTGAATAAATTTTATTTTAATAGGGACTAAAATTATGTGCCGGATTTTTTTATAGAGACCAAAACATATCATTTTTTTATATGATGACTAAAAACAATATTTCTAGGGACTAAAAATTTATTTAATCCTATTTATTTAATCCTTTAAATGATAACATTTTAGTGGGTCACATTATCTATAGATCACATCCATTTAAAAGCTTTCGTGTGTGGTTTATATTCATTTTGCAAAAAACAAAAAAGCTTTCATGTGTTTTTTTTTTTTACAAGAAAAGCTTTCATGTGTTGTTTATATATATATATATATATATATATATCAAGTCTCCTATGGTAGGTGACCTATTCAGGTCTCCCACCAGAGACGAGACTTTCACTAAAAACAAAGTGCAATTTTTTGACACAATCATATTGTTTTCACTGAGAATAAGTCCCATTTTTTCTAATTTGCAGGTCAGCCACACAAAAAAAATATTTGTGTCATATTTTAATAAGAGAGAGAGAGTAAGAAAATAATTAAGTGCAAATCAAGCAATATCTCTTTGAGATCATTTTCTTTTCTGGTCATTATGCGATTTCTTTCCATTTATTACTGACATATTATGAGTCGTTAGATCAATCACTTATAACGGTTGAGATTTGAGACTTACACCTGGTGTCAATGGATCCTGACTCATATATATATATATATATATATATATATATATATATATATATATATATATATATATATATATAGGGATTTGCTAATATACACCCACTAGTTTTTATGTGGGAGTATTTTAGCAACATGCATCTTTAGGTGTTAGTCACTTTTTAGTTATCACTTGCTAAAATACTCCTTCTAAAAAATAAGTGGGTGTATTCTAGCAAATGCTTATAGGAGTTGCTAACATACACCCACTTATTTTTTAGAAGGTGTGTTATAGCAACATACACTTCAAGGTGTATTTATCAACTTTTTAGTTATAACTTGCTAAAATACTCCCACATAAAAACTAGTGGGTGTATATTAACAAATTTCATATATATATATACATATATATATATATATATATATATATATATATATATATATATATATATATATATATATATATATATATTTTAAGAACGTATACATCAATGTTGTTTACGTTATATAAAAAAAAATCAACGTTGTTTACATTACGGTAATATCTATTTATTAATATTTTCATAAAATACTATTTAATAATATCTGTTTTTTTAGAGGATTTAATATTAGATGTTAGAAACCTTTTTTCTAGGGAGTAGATGTTAGAAACTTCTTTTCATGGTATATGTTTCATTTTGACGAATTGACACTATCAATATAAAAGTAATATATAAGTATGAAAATCATAATTTTAATATTATTTAGTCCTCTAAAAAAATTAATTAGTATTCGTTTCAAATAATAATTAAAATATCATTTATTCAATAAAAAAAGTATTAAAATATCATATAAATTTGTTCCAAAATTTTGTTAGAATATTGAGTAAACCGTTAAATTGGTTCATGTCTTTGTAATTCACTCTCATATTAGTCTATGACTCCGTTAATATTTCAAATTAGTCCCGAATTTTGTCAAAAGTTTCTCAATTAGGTCTCTGTTATGCATGGGCAGACTTGTGTACAAGGCTTGGTGTGGCTATTGCCACACCAGCCCAGCCCAAACCTTATTTTTAATATTCAAAGTTCAAATTTTATAATGTTCAATTTAGAAATATAATTAGCCATGATGCATTGATCTAGCGCTCACATGTGTGCTTTCCTAACCCATTGTCATTGTTCAAGTCCCTTAGTAAAAGACACACGACAGTATCAAACTTGTGACATAAACTTCAAAGAATAACTCATCAACCACTAGGCTATAATGCTTGGTGTGTTTCTTTGGTTGCAATCTCAGGATATATTAAAACTTTGTTACTTACTCATACATAATCAATAAAAAAATATATAAAAGGGATATCCTTTTTTTAGATGAGATTTTTTACTTCGAATTTATCATTCATTTAAAATATTTTATCTTTTCTATAATATTATTGAAGTTATAATTAAAAAAAAGTTACATTCCGCTAAAATACGAACAATATTTGCTATTTTTAATGTAATTTACTTTGCTAAAATAATTAGCCACACTAATAATTTCCTCCAGGCAACACCCTTGTTCATATGTGACAAAAACATAAAGACAGACTTAATTGAAAAACTTTTGATAAAGACATAGACTAATGTAAAATATTAATGGAGTCATACATTAATGGGTTAAATAAGTAAATAGTCCTCATAAATATACCAACATTTGATTTTAGTCCTCCTAAAATATTCCTTAGGCTTTTGGTCCCTCCACAAATTTTTATCCATGAAATTAGTCCCTACTCTACATTAAGAACAAGGACTAATTTCATGGATGAAAAATTTTGGAGGAATCAAAAGCCTAAAGAATATTTTAGGTGGACTAAAATCAAATATTGATATATTTATGGGGACCATTTACTTATTTAACCCTACATTAATTTGTGAATGACATACAAAGACATGGAACAATTTGATTGTTTACTCCTAAAATATTACTCCCATCTTTTCTTCTCCAAGACAATGCTGAGATTCAACTACTAATAGACAAAAAAAAAATTGATTGCTCTTTTTTTCCAACAGAAAATTATTCAAAAAAAAAATCCACGCAACAGCATCATGTAAACAAGACAACGTGTTGTAAACAAAACTTGAAGGAAAAATCTACAGATGCATCAGATCCTGCAAGTGTTGTAATGGAGCAAGATGAGTCTCAATCCATCATAAATTCAAATCATACAAGATTAGGGTCGACGCAAAAGGCTCTAGTGTTACTAGACTTTCCACCCGTGCTGCCGCATGGGTCATAAATTTTTGTAAAAATCAATTTCAGTAAATATTCAATGTATTAAACAACGGATAAAGTATTGGTTTAAGATAAAATACAAATGATTTGACAATGTAACAAACATTTTACACGTTTCCAAAAACCTCTCGATACACGACATTTGAAGTTGTGTTAATTGAGTTCCCATATTCATCAGTCATCAAAATCTTCAAACCCTTTCTTGATGTAACCCTCGGCTGAGGAAGGCATATGCCTACTTGTTTTAGTGACTGCCCCTGACTTTTGTTGATGGTCATTGCAAAAGACACAGATATAGGAAACTGTCGACGCTGAAACTTAAAAGGAATTCTGGCATCAGATGGACTCAATGATAATCTAGGTATATAAACATTTTCTCCAATGTTGTCGCCAGTTATCACCTTACCCTCTAGAACATATCTGCCCATCTTCGTAATTATCAATCGAGTACCGTTGCATAAACCATTAGTTGGGTCCAAATTTCTCATTAGCATCACAGGTACTCCAACCTTTAATGTTATCTTATGATTTGGAAAACCAGAAGCATTAATAGTATTTAAAAATTCTGGCGTGTGTACATCATCTGGCGTATTAACCATTGAGTTGCTCGAAAGAGGTGAATCACATCTTAAGTATGTTTTTTCTTCGCCATGAATTAAAAACATAACATAGTCATTGATCTCTTGAACAGTTACATTTTTTGGAGTTAAGATATCTCTATCTTGAAAAAACGATGGATCATGCATGTTATCTTAAAGAGATGGATAAATGCAATCAACTATAGAAGCAATATGATCACCTGAGCTGTTAAGAAGCAAATCACCTGGAATCCGTACCCTTACGTCTTCATCGTTTATTTCTCCAATACTTCCATCGCCAATGCCCAAAACCCACTCACTAAATTCTTTCCTTTCTTCAACGTCGTTTGTTGTGGAAACATGCAACAGCCGCATGTTAGTTGTCAATCTCAAAACCTCACAATGATTCCACAAATACGATGAATTTATGGTTGCATGGACAACTTCTTGACTCGTTCCTTTTGGTATGACTGGGAGAATTTGTCTAAAATCACCTCCAAGTACGACCACCTTTCCACCAAAAGGTATATCTAGCCTTCCATTATTGTTATTTCGGAGAATGTCTCTTAAGCTGCGATCAAGTGCTTCAAAACAATGTCTATGCATCATTGGTGCTTCGTCCCATATAATAAGTTTTGTTTTGGAAATCAACTCAGCTAACGGACTTTTTGGATGCATACTACATGTAGAACATTGATCAATGGTTATAGGAATACCAAACCTTGAATGAGCTGTCCTCCCTCCTGGAATAAGCAAAGCTGCTATACCGCTTGACGCAACGGTCAAAACAATTTCACCTTTGGAACGTAATGCAGATGACAAAGCCCTCCATATAAAGGTTTTACCTATATTGTTTTACGAATACACAATATAAGTTAAAAAAAAAAAAAAGAAACAGATCAATATAAAAACATTTTCTATTTAGCCTTAATTGCCATAAACTAAATAAGTTTGTCCACTGTTATATACATATTTTTTTAGTTAACATGGTAAAATGTTTTACCTGTTCCACCGTATCCATACAAAAAGAAAATGCCAGATTGATTTGAATTTACTCTTGCCATGACCTTGTCGTATATTTTTTTTTTTGCTCGGTTGTCATGGTTGACATCAACCGATTGTGTTCATCAGCCAGCACATGTTTGTCATACCTAAGCTCATCATACTTCAATCTGTTGTGTGCCATATAAATTAAGGAGACATCAGGGCGAGGCATCGTTGGATAATCATCCTTCATAATTTTACCATGATGTTGCAACAATTTCTCTATCTCAGCAAGCGCATAATTCCGCAGTTGATCATCATCTAACATCAGATCTGCACGTAGTATATCATATGAAGGTGTAAAATAATCTATATATCATAGACGACATATAAAAGGAACGCACATACGCTTACCTTGAACAATACAATTTTCATTAGAATTATTATGTTGGCATATAGACATATCTTTATATTGCGGCAGCATGGTTTCTTATTCATATTTTTTCGTATACATCCCTGTCACTTGTATTATAGTTCGTTTCCAGTGACCTATAATATAATTTTGTTTTATACACTGTATGTCAAGTGTTATTTCTTCCATTATCAAGGCTAGACAATCATGTATTATACAAACACTTAATGAAATGTGATAATCATCTCACATTCAAATATGCGCGTAGTATATAACATGAAGGTATAAGATAATTTATAAATCATATACGATATGTCAAATGAATGCACGCACGTAACCAAAAGAAATCATACATATCTGTCGAATTGAAATTCGGTAGGGATTTTATCTTGCACACGAAGAAGTTGTCTTTGAAGGTACAATATATCATCACTTAAGTGCTCCCATGTCTTGCTCCAAACGTATTCTGGTCTAGAAAATTGATTTGAAACCAACAAAGCGGCAAATAATCTGCGCAGATAATTTGAAGTACCCCATTGAGATGCCTGACAAATTGCATCTATAAATTCTTTATCATCGTCTAGTAGTCCCAAAGCAAAGCAAGCCTCCTTAAAGGTGTCAGATTTAACAGTTTCGACTATTTTAATGTCATCGTAAGACTCAGGTCCCTTCACATAGTTTAGTAAAATTCTAAGATAAAATTTCTCACCTGAGCCTGGTGGCACAAAATGAATCCTTCCAATCGATAGCCCCATTTGACGTGGAGACCACCTATGCTCTGACGGTTTCCACACAAACTTCAATGGAAACTCGCTATATGTAAGATCCTTTGCTTCAGGGTATTTCTTATTCGCCTCCATCCATGCCAAAAACTTGGTGTCGTGAATATGTGGTTTTTTTATAACATCTTCAATGTCTTCATGGTCTTCAAATATAACTGGCTCCTCACCTTCAAGATGAAAATTAAGTCGTTCCACGGAAGGTTCTCTATAATTAATATCAAAGGAAAAGATACGCCATACAGCCTCACATGCTGACAAATATCTACAATCGTAGTACATTTTGATTTCATCGTTACATTCCTCACTAGCGCTGTAGAAGTTTGTTGTGACCCGATCATGTCCTTTGTTGACATATTTGAAGAGATATTTTATTGATCGTGACTGGTTACACCACCCGACATTTATGTGAGCATTGAACATTAAGAGCAGTTGTCGGTTGTAAGGCACAACGTATCTATTATCAACAAATGAATTTCCTTTCTTAATGTATACATTGTTATCTCTTCTTCTGTAAACTGGATAACCATCAGAATCAATCACAGTGCTATCAACAAACTTCTTTGGAAAATATTTTGTACACTTTCCGTCGAGCATACAGGACGAGCGCTTATTCTGATGACTACATGGACCATGTATCATAAGTGACGATACAATATTGTATAACTCAGGATCACGATCTTTGTCAGGAATCTCAACACAAATAATTCTGTCTATATTGTTGGGATGAATACACCGATTCTCTGGTTGTAGAAATACCAGTATATGAGCATGTGAAAGTCCTCGCTTTTGAAACTCAATAGTATAAATAACTGCATAAATCACACATTTAATTACGTTTCGATAGAAAAAATAGTAAGAATATTTAGTGTATGCGTAAAACGATAAACACAAATATATAGGGTACACACCTGCCATTACTTTGCCAAAGATTTTACCTTTTTTCACCTCTTTTATCAAACGATTAAGTTTGATTTTAAATAGTCTACTAACCAAATCCGGCCTATCCTCTGGTTTCAGACCATGCTTATTTGAAAAATTGACTAACTCTGGCCATTTATGGTTGCACGTAAAGGTGATGAATAGATCTGGATAACCTACCCATGCACATATTGTTATTGCATCTTGGTAATTTTGTATCATATACCGTGCTCCTCCGACAAATCTTGATGGCAGCACAATCCGTTTCCCTGAAGTGGACGGGCTCGTCTCTCCTCTAAGTACTGCCTCGGCCAAACCTTTATACGTATCGGCCCTAACTTCTTTCTGATGATCTCTGTACCATTTTAAACGCCATGACTCTATCATACTATAACCATCAACTAAAAACTATTGGAACAACCTACGTGAATATAATAAATGTGACTGGATAATAGATCGTTGTTGGATCTTGTAAGCAAACCATTCCTTCATGGATACAAATGTCCTCTTAATAGGTGATTTTTTTGTGTCTATCAGTGAATCTAATGTCCCTTCGGAAACCATCTTCACCTCTAGAAAATATTAAAGGATATTGCATCGGGAGGTAAGATGATTCAAAAACAGATATGCGCTTTAACACACCAGACAGCTTTTCGACTATGATATCCCTCATAAGTTGTGGGATGGAATCAACTCCAGTGATTTGTGTAGTAGATCGAAAAAATACTAAACTCACTTCTTGAGCAAGAGCAATATATAAATCTTCCCAGGCCATGGTTGAACTTTACCTATGTGACAAAACCGATGCTTCGTCCATCGTCTGGTCTTGAATATGAGGTATTTAACTTTTACTTGATTTTTATTTGATCAAACTCTAATCATATAGGAGTAAATTTCGATTATGATAAAATAAATGTTTTTTTATTTCACTTATAATTGTGTTTAATAAAGAAGCTAAATTGGAACATATTCTTCAAGAACTCACGGGCATACACTATATCCGTATAGTTTTTTTTTCAACAATATTTAACCTATGATTTATTTAGCAGGTCTTCAACTGAAATGTTATTGCTCGTCTTCTACTTGTTGTTGTGAAACTTGTGATCATGTGTACTCCCTCCATAACAAAATATAAGCAAAATTCAACCATTTCAGTTGTAACTAATTATAAGCAAAATTGACTTTTTTTGTCATATTTAAGGATAATATACCTGAAATACCCTTACTTTTTAAATGCACACACGTTTAACAACAACACCTTGAAAATATACTACTGTACACCACAATTAATGAGGGCAAAATAGGTTATTTAACTTAAATTAAATAACACAAACCAAATTTGCTTATAAAAAGTTATGGAGGGAGTACCTTTTTGATAATGATTATCATAATGCAAAAGATGTACTTGGAAAAGCAATTCTTGAAAAGTTCCCATATGACAACAATGGTCGAATCATATTGGAGGTAAAGTATTTCCATTAATTTTAGGCTGTCATTATATCCAAAATATGTGTTGTTAAGATTATGTTAGGCATTGTTTGGTAACAACAAATCAAAGGTATGCTAAAATCCTAACATATTTATTGTGTAGGATATTTTATTTACATTTAAGACTCGACTATGTTGCAAATTTCTCCTCTTTTTTTCTATACTATTAATTTATAAATATGTGTGTCCAATGCTGAATTTTTTTCTACAAAACTACAGGAAGGTTATCTTGTGTATGAGTGCAACGATAAGTGCATATGTGATAAAACTTGTCCAAACAGAATATTGCTGAATGGAATTCGCGTTAAGCTGGAAGTGTTTAAAACAGAGAAAAAGGTGACCACTATTTTTGTTTTGATAAATTCAAAATGACTCAAAAGAATCGTTATGTTTTAACAATCATTATTTGAGTCGTAGCCTCGCAGGGATGGGGTGTAAGGGCTGGCGAGGCTATTTCGCGCGTAACATTTGTGTGTGAGTACATTGGAGAGGTTTTAGACGAGCAAGAGGCACACAGCAGACACAAAAGGTTTAAATTTCTTTCAAAATATAATTTAGTTGGTTGATGTTTATGGATTTTTCCTGACATGGTTTGTGTCAATACCAGTTATGGAAAAGAACATTGCAGTTATTTCTATGTTGTTGATGCTCGTGTTAATGATATGAGTCGGTTGATCTAAAGACATGCCCGGTATATCATTGATTCTACTAGATATGGAAATGTGTCTTGATATATAAATAATAGGTGAGCATATATTTGATAAGACAAAAATTAACAAGGTGCAATTTGTTCAGTTATAGTTGGCAACATGATTATGACTTGGCTATTATTTACTTCAAGAAATCATGGTTTTGAAATAATTTGAATATGATTAAGCATGATATCTTATTTCAATTAAGTAATTAAATGTGTAGAAAATATTCTAAAGCATTTCAAATCTGATGAAAAAGTACAAACAGTTAGATGTTTATATAGACTACTCTAAATTTAACGGGCAAGATTAACAGGCCAGATACAACTATTAAACATAATTATAAATATACTCTATTTAAAACAAAATGATTGATGGTTTGCTCTTATGTTATTGCAGTTGTTCACCAAATCTTGTGAATTACCAAGTTCTTGTGGAAAGCATGGATTGTCAGCATGCACATATTGGTCTCTACGCAAGTCGAGATGTAAGTACTCTCCTCAATATGTACATATCACTCATTTATAAGAATAAAACATTTCACTTATGTTACAAATTACTGCTTGATTATGAATAGTTTACATCAATATGGATTATATTTCACTTTTGTTTCTTTTTAATAGATTGCTTTGGGTGAAGAACTGACATGTAATTATCACTATGAGCTTGTTCCTGGAAAAGGATCTCCTTGTCTTTGTGGATCTTCGAAATGCCGCGGGCGCCTTTACTAGAATCTCGACATTATTTCTGTTGTAATAGTGTTTTTTTATTGTCCAATTTAGGGAATAGGTTGTTTGTGTAACATTGAAAGTATTCTATAAGGAAATTATTATGTGTAACATTGAATGGTTATATTTTAGATTGTCTTCTAAAAGATGAGACACATTGAACATCTCTTTGATACATGATACCTTTGCGAATCAAAGTATAATATATTCGATAAACAGACACCAAAGATGACTTCTTTAAATCAGTCATGGATGATGCATCTGAGGCAGCACAACCTATGAAGTCCAGTACTGCTAACTACAATAGAAATAATTTTGTGTCATTCATCAAAAGACTAACAGCAGCACCAAAATAATTTGGTCCTCAATAATGCCAAAATTGAATATGAGGAGCAATGTATATAACATGAAGAATGCACAAACAATGATCTATTGTGACAAGGAGCTTAATTAGGTTTGTAACATCATTGAAATAAATGAAACAAGAATAGCAGCAAACCTCAGATGAAGAATTAGCAATTGGTTTGAGTTCCGCTGAAGAAACCAAGTTCTATTTAGTGACTAATTTAGGGTGCAAGCTGGTCAGAGCAGCCAACCGTGAGCGATTTCCATACAAATTAGAACCACAACAAATATGTTTGTCTTGTGGTTAAAAGAAGATGAGTACATAAGTGCAGAACAAGTTTGAGATGGAAAAATTATGATACATACTTTGTAGTTTTTTTCAGCAGTGAGAGTGCAGGAAAATGGATTTCAGGATATGCTTCTAATTATTTCTTCTATTCTTCACCTCCCCCAAATTCACATAAAGAATGAAATACCATGTCAATTTCAAATCTGAGATGTAAAGCTAAATATTTTTAAGCTTTCTTGGAATTTTATTTTACTCTTCTCCGTATTTACCTCTCCAAATGGACCAACAAGACACCGATCTGACGGTCCAATAAGACCTGCATTCCCACGCAACCTACCTCCCCCAAATTCACATAAAGAATGAGATACCATGTCAATTTTAAATTTGAGATGTAAAGCTAAATATTCTGAAGCTTTCTTGGATATTTTTTTTTACTCTTCTCCATATACAATTCTCCAAATGGACCAACAAGACGCCGATCTGATGGTCCAATAAGACATGCATGCCTGCGCAACCTCTTAAGAAGCAAAGCAACGGTTTCTTGTATTCTGGGAACAAATTGCAGGGCATGAAAATTAAATCTGCAACGAAGTCTCTAGATGAAGTCCTCAATTAGGAAAAGCATAATAGGGCTTGAGATTAAGAAAGTTAATAACAGTAGAGCATTGTCAGACTAGAGAATCAAATCATGAAAATTAGATTGTAATATCTAAGTATCGAAGGATATTTTACCAGCAGCTCAAATGGTATTGGATCAAAATGCCAAGCGATTCCCAAATCCAATAAAGTGAACAACTTGATTTTTAAGTATAATAGGCAGGATGTGTTTCAAGTAAAAGCTCAGCTTGGCCTCCTTTCCCATGTCAACATTTGTTACATGGTAAAGTCTTCTAACAATTAAATACAAATCGGACTGATATCGTTGAGTTTAATCAGCTTACTACGAGGGAAGGGAGTGACTTACAACACTGCCGATTGCCTCCAAGTCCAAAGACTGTAGTTTTTTAGGAAGCTCCCTCACTATCTGAATATCAAGAGTCAAGTTGTTAATAAAATGTTCCTCCTGCTAGATGTCTCTGAATTGACTATGAAATTATACAATATAAGAATTTATAAGCTAAATTGACCGTCACAAAATCATAATAGAAGAGCCATGGACTACATATGTGGCATCGAAATGGTACAAACAAGACAAATGCTAAAAGTAGAGATTCAAATAAGCCATTTTTCTGAACGATTGCCTGAATAAGTTAAAACAATAATGCAAGAAGTGGTAAACTATAAAGTCATATATTCAACCCATCCACCAAAATTGTTGATGAATCTTATAACTATTTATCTGAATAATAAATTTAATTCAACCAATATTGGTTGATCAAATTTCACATGCATACTATTATTACATGCCTCTAGAAATCAATTTCTACGTTGATTATTCACCCAGTAATTAAATATTATTAGGTTTGATTAAATAAAAAAGACATGGAAAACAAAACAGAGTAAGGTTATGTGAGTAAGGATAGGGAAGAAGGGCAATGAGAAAGAGAAATATAAAGAGTGTTACCTTTGTATCTCTCCATACACTACTATACATAAATTTTGGGATAACCAAAGTTGAATTGAGTAACCGGGCCAGGACGACAGCATTACAAACCTGTTGCAACTCACAATAGTACTCCGTTTCAAAATACATGTCCATTTTGGAGAAATTTTTTGTTTCAAAATAAATGTCCATTTGATAGTTTAATGATACATTTTTGTCTATTTTACCCTTGCCTACCAATTAATTGGATTCTAGATTTTCTCCACAATAATTATTTTCTACTAATAAATGTTGACCCAATTTTAAGTGGATTTACTCATGCACTCTCCCAAGAACTTGTTTAATTAATTTTGGTATTGGTATTGAGAGTAATTATGAGATGAGATAAATAAATAAATGTAAAATGGAGAAAATCAAAGACAAGGGTATAATAGAAACTTTTGTGTCAAACTAGCTTGTCCTTGGTTACTGCAATTTCTCTAAAATGGACATGTATTTTGAAACGGAGGGAGTAGTATTTTGCACTAAATAGAGTATTGTGAAACAATAGTAGTATTTTTTGTCCAAATTCTGCTAAGCTATAGTGCAATTATTTAATATTATATTGTGAAACTGCGACGATAGCATCACAATAGCATAGCAAATTTTTGGGACAATTTTATTGCCGTAGGCAGAGGGGGAGGTAAGGTTGGTCATGCTATAGTTTTATGACTCGATGCAACTTTGTGACAATAAATGATTTTAATTTATGTTTGAGGATTTTGTTGTATCCTTTGAATATTGGTGCTACTTTTTTTAATCTACATTTAATTTGTGATGTTTCATATGCTTTCATTAAATATTTTGTTTATAATTTGTGTTGTCTCGTGAGCATAGTTCGGTTGACACGCGGTAAACATCATTTAGCTCAATAATATATACTCCCTCCGTTCCTTTTTAATTGTCACTTTTGAAGAAATTTTTTGTTCCTTTTTAACTGTCACTTTCAAAGTTCAATGCAACTTTAAATATTGTGTTTTACCAATATTATCCTTAGTTATTTATTACGGAGAGAGAAATATATGAGATGATATATTAAATGAATAAGGTTATTATAGTAAAAATATAAATTATTGTATCAAAAGTAGTGACATTTATAGTTTGTCTTGGTTTGTGTAAAATGTCAAAATGTGACAATTAAAAAGGAACGGAGGTAGTAACTAATAACTTATTAGTATATAATAATAATTCTTTTAACTGATATATATATATATATATATATATATATATATATATA
This sequence comes from Medicago ruthenica, assembly GCA_018208015.1. Classification (NCBI taxonomy): domain Eukaryota; kingdom Viridiplantae; phylum Streptophyta; class Magnoliopsida; order Fabales; family Fabaceae; genus Medicago; species Medicago ruthenica. The sequence goes on along the minus strand of CM031378.1, from coordinate 105,674,902 downwards.
TATTGTTCTCACTTTGCTTCTCTGTGGGGTCTAGTCCGGAGCTGCCTGGGCATCTCATCGGCTGATCCGCTACTGGTTCAGGATCATGTTATTCAGTTTGTGCATCTATCAGGTGGTTCTCGCATACGTCGTTCTTTTTTTGCAGCTTGTCTGGTTATGCTGTGTGTGGGTTATGTGGAATGAAAGAAACGCTCGTATTTTCAAGAATGAGAAAAAGACTATCCATCAACTGTTAGAGAAGGTTAAGTTCCATACCTTTTGGTGGATGAAAGAAAATTATATAAATGTTCGTTAAAATTCTCATTTTTGGTGGTCGAGCCCTTTTGTTTGTTTGGGCATCGGCTAAGCCGTTGTTATGGCTTTCCTTTTTTAGGTTCTCGATATATGTACATATGTAAACTTTTGAGTTCTGTCTTGGTACATCTTGTGCTTTGATGGAGTCTCTCGTTGTCGTAATATATTTCATTTTTGCTTGTTAAAAAAAACTGATATATATATATATATATAATAATTTTGGCTTACCTCTCAGTCATATCATTTATTTTGTATAGTCAAAAGTCATCAAAGTCTAAAACCAAAGAATTTTCAACTTATAAGGTTGGAATCTAAAGTTTTTTTTACAAGGGTTAAACCAAAATTTGCTCAAATGACAGGAGGTAAACACCGCTTAACTCAATAATATATAATTAATAACTATTAATAATAATTTTTTGACTTCCTTCAAAAAATAATTCTTCTGACACACACATATATGGCTGCTAATTTACATCTATCTAAACATTAAGGATTAAATTGGCAACTTACACCCACTTGTTTTTTTACCAAAAAGTCCACTCAACACAATTTTAAATCAAGTAAAATTAAAGATAGTTTTATCAATTTCACTTACTTAAAAAAACAAAGAAAAACACTTGTTCTAGGTGTTTGACGGCAGCCACATTGTGTCCATGTTTCCTTTGTTTCATTCTTAGTTTGTTCGAAAAATTCTTAGGAGTATTATTTATTTATGCCGGTGGTTTTTTTAAGTGTTAATTTCGGTTTTAATTATCGAATACTAGCTAATTGGTCACAAAGAATGAAGTCATGGTTTTTTTTAGACAAATAAATACCATTAGTGTTTTTAGATGAGTGTTTTTAGTCAAATAAATACCAATTAGGAGATGCACATGTCTTGTAACCATCTAAAATTAACTAAGGGTTGACATTATCATTCTCAGATAAATAATTCATTCTCGCATGATATGATATAATATGTCTTCAATGTCTATGATAAAATAATCAATTTTAGTTACATGCTTATTTAATAAATTATTGTTGCTGACAAAACTCAATAAATTGTTTTAAAAACTTATGTATAAATTATTCTGAATGGTTTATCAAAATAATTAATGTTTTTGGTACAACAAAATAATTATTATTGTCAATATAATAAAAATCAAATAAATTCTATAAACTGTTCTTATTTATGATTATACTCACTTCCAATCAAGTTTTTTTAGAGGACTTCCAATCAGGCTTTTAAAACAAGAAATAACTCATGATTCATTAATCTCTTGCTTTCTATATTTGTTCTTTTAACATATTGTCCTTGTAATCCTCTTTCAAATAGAGCCCCGAATATACCCTGCTCTTTTTGTACCCATTCCCCAAAATCAAAAGCATCTGTTATGTTCTGACCATGTAAGAGCAGGGCCGGCCCTTAGGGGGTGCAAACAGCTCTACTGAGCTGGGCCTCCAAAATTTGGGGGCCCAAATATTTTTTTATATATCTAATGCAACTAAATATTTAATATATACAAATGGTGTGTTTCAAATATCAATTAGGCTGAAATGGCTCAGTGGTAACAGTGCGTGTTTGCATTCTCTTGGTCATGGGTTCAATACCCCCAGTGATCTGTTTTGCTTTAATTAACTTTTTTTCTTTTTTTGATTTTCTTTAATTAATCAAGACTCATGTTTTTCTTTAATTAATTTTTATTTCCCATTTTTTTCTTTAATTTTTTTTTTTAGTATGAGAGGGCATTTTGATTTGGACATAATTTATTATGGATTTGAAGCTCATCTATCCTCAATCCTCCTTCCAATTAACCCAAATTCTCCTTAACATATTGGATTATATATTTACAAATAAAAACATAATGTAATTTTTTTCTTCTTATTTTTGTTAGAGCACTTCTTGTAATTTTTGGCTCATACTTATCGTATAAAATAGTAAAGCACTACCAACAAATATTATAATTTTTTTATTTGAAAAACAAACATTATAATTATTCTCTAAAAAAAACATTATAAACCTTTTATTTTTTCCTTTGTACATATTAAGGAAAATAACAACCTAGAAGATTAATAAAGATATTCGCTCGAAGTTGTATTTTTATATTATTAATTAGAATATCGATCTTTTATGTGTTAGTTACAATAATGACTTTTTTTTTATCTATACTAATCTTATTTTTAATTTAAATCGATAATTGCTCTTTTAAAAAAAAATTATGTATTTTTTATTAGGGGCCTATTTTTATATGAGAGCCGAGCCTCCAATTACATAGGAACGGCCCTGTGTAAGAGCATACATTGCATGTCCATATGGATGGTATCACACTAACCAATGCTTTTGTGTCATAATATTATGGATAATTGGCATTGAAATGGAGTAGTTAAACTATTCATAGTGGTAATGCACTGCAACCGTGTCTTTCGCTTGTTTCTCCACTTTTACCAATAATTTTTTATTTAAAATGATAAAAATTTGGAGTGTTGTGATATTAATGAGACTCATTTTAGAATTTTGGAAGAGTGGTATGAATATTTAGAAAATATAGTTGAGTGATTTAAATAATTAAAAAATGTAAAGTAATATAATGTATTATGTGAGATGTATTTATACCACCAATAAAAGTGGTATGGATATGAATGCTCTAAGCACTGTAGGAAAAAGACTAGTAGCAAGTGATAGCCCCACTTCCAATACAGGGAAATGAAATGAAAGAAATCAGAACACAACCCAGAACACATTCTGACAGTGTTAAAGCTTTTCAGGTCACACGAGGAAGGGAACAAAACGATCGCATTTCATCAAGCTATGACGATAACCTATTTACTTCTCAATCCTAGTACTCTCTCCCTTCAAAATAAATATTGATTAGCAAAAAATATTTATTTAAAATAGGGATTTGCTAATATACACCCACTAGTTTTTATATGAGAGTATTTTAGCAACATGTATCTTTAGGTGTATTTAGCCACTTTTTAGTTATCACTTGCTAAAATACTCCTTCTAAAAAATAAGTGGGTGTATTCTAGCAAATGTCTATAGGAGTTGCTAACATACATCCACTTATTTTATAGAAGGTGTGTTATAGCAACATACACCTCAAGGTGTATTTATCAACTTTTTAGCTATAACTTGCTAAAATACTCCCACATAAAAACTAGTGGGTGTATATTAACAAATCCCTTTGAAATAATATTATATCATTTTATTACTTTTTCAATATAAACATCATTGAGTAAATAGGCAAAGACCCCTCGAAATTGTAAAATCTTACAATAACCCCCCTGAAATTTGAAAAAAGGCAAATACCCCCCTCAAATTGTAAACTGTCAGGCAAGTTAGTCATTTTGTCCATTTCCTCCGTTAAAACTGATGACGCGTCTATTAACTGTCCATGTGGCACTGACACGTCATAGGGGGTATTTGCTTATATAATAGTTGATATTAAAATTTACATTAACATAATAGTTGAGTCCCTAAAATTACTCACTTAAATGCAAAATAGTCCTTGAAATTAATATTAAATAAGCATATTAGTCCCTGATTTCATATACCTTTTGTCTAGTTAATACCCCTCTATGACGTGTCACTGTCACATGGACAGTTAATAGACACGTCATCAGTTTTACCGGAGGAAATGGACGGAATGACTAAATTGCCTGACGGTTTACAATTTGAGGGGGGTGTTTGCCTTTTTTCAAATTTCAGGGGGATTATTGCAAGATTTTACAATTTCGGGGGGGTCTTTGCCTATTTACTCAAATATCATTTTACTTGTTCAATATAATATTATTATTGTGTGTACAATTTTCTAGTTATTATGTTCCACTATATAGTTGCAAGAATTGAGTAGTCCGGACTAAGAGATAAAAGGTTAGAGGTTCTGCATTTAAATCCGTATAAATAAATAAATATTAATCGTTTTTTAGAAAAAAATAAATAAATATTAATCTAACATGTAGTTTTTGAAAAGAAAAAAAACTACACGTAGTTTTAAACGTTTTAAAATTGTGGTTATTATATTAAGTTTAAAATTATGGTAAATAAAATTACGTTAATTGTTTCAAAAAAAATTACGTTAATGAATAATGAATTTTCGCAACTTACGTATCCATTAATCTTATACATAACTAAGCACTTACCACAATTTTTTTTATAAGAATTAGATTTCAATAATTTTTTGTTTATTTCCAATTTTACGCGACACAAATGGACCAAATATAAAACAGTTTAAGAGGGGAAAAATCCATTTGAATCTGAGATCAGGACTTGAAACAAAACGGAGGACGAATAAAAACATGTTAGTTCACGATCGTAAAAAAATGAGCTATTCTTAAAATTACAAAAAGGATATTAAAAAATAAATAAATTTCATAATTCATGTGCATTTTAGTCATCACATATATCGATAAGATACTTGCTTCAATACCTAAATAATGCTTATATTTGAACACCAAAAATTCTTAAACACCTTACAACATTTCAGTATCTATATCTTTTTATCACATCAAATATTTATCACATCCTTCTCTCTATGTCTCGTGGTATTAAATGGGTTACGGGTATACACAAATAATTTTTCATACATAAATACTCTAACTTTTGCTCTCATTAATCTTGCACACCAGGAGTTTTTTGTCCACAAAAAAAAACATGTAACCCAAAAAAATCTTGGCAGCAAATTTGACTTTAACCTTGTACGGACAATACCATTGATCCCATGAGGCATGGTAACGTTAGCCCAAGTGCAGCTATAGTGGCTACCATCCTTTTTATTTTGGCCTCGTAAGTATATGTCATACACTTCCTAACATACCATGCAGGGCAACCTCTTCCTTGGTGTTTAGTCCTTAATTAAATCTGAATAAGAGAGGTGTTTAGGTATTGATTTGACTTGGACCTCTTATATCCAATAGCAGTACTCTAATAACATAAAGCCTACCACGTTCTCCTTATTGTCCTTTAATAATTTTGGTACTCCCACACCCTCCCTCCGGTCCTTAATATAAGAAAATTTTCAAAAAAAAATTTGGTTTTATTTATAAGAAAATGTCACAATTTTTAAGGTGTAGTTATTGTTTAAAAGACTTTTATATCCTTCATTTAATGATTGTCTTTTTAATATTAGTGGATGTATTTAATGTTTCACAACATTCTATAAGGGTATGTTTGTAAAAATGTTTAAAAAGTTACAACAATTAATGATAGCAGTGGCTTTGTTATTTTTTGGTTTTTCTTCTTATAATAAGAACCAGAGGGAGTATGATCGAAGATGTAGAATGTATTAACCGCTTAAAAAATTATAGTACTTTTTATTGTTGTAACAAAAACACGTTAAGAAATAAATACTACACATGAAGCTTCCCTTAATAATTTACATTTACACAGCTAAAGAAAAGCTGAAAAGGCTCACAAAAATCAAACTCAGTAGCAATAACTACTAACTAGCAAACTTCTCAACGAAAAAAAATTGATGTGAGTTGAGTTTCTAGGTCTCATTAAAATCATAGTATACTTCAAGGTGCCGTTTCAGGTGCGCAAGCTTGATGGGTCTCGCAGCATGCGAGACTATTGTTAACTTTTTTTTTTTTTAATTTGGCACTAACTTGTAATTGTAGGTAAGTGGACTATTGATTACCTCCTTTAGTAGGTACTCCCTCCGGTCCTATATATAAGAAAATTTTCAAAAAAATTCTTGGTCTTATTTATAAGAAAATATCACAACTTTTAAGGTGTAGTTATTGTTTAAAAGACTTTAATACCCCTTATTTAATGTTTGTCTTTTTAAAATTAGTGGGTGTATTTAATGCTTCACAATTTTTTATGAGGGTATATTTGTAAAAATATTCAAAAAGTTATACTAATTAATGATTGTATTGGTTTTGATGTTTTTTGATTTTTCTTCTTATAATAAGGACCGGAGGGAGTAATTAATATTATACTACTTTCCTTATTTTATTTCAATAATTATTTTCACATATTGAATGCAAAGGTCAAATTAGGTAATTCATACTCCCTCCGTCCTTTTTATATAGGAGTAGTTTACAAAAAAGTTTTGTCCCTAAATATAAGATCATATACAAATTTTTAGATGCATTGATTACTCTTTTTCCAAATATATTCCTTATTAATGCTACCAAATTGTCTTGATATATGAAAAGTTAACATTAAATATATATTTAATTAAGGGTAATCTAGTAATAGTCACACACATTGAAACAACATTATTACTTCAACAACTTTTCTTAATACCTGTGATTTTTGTAAACTACTCCTATAAAAAGGGACGGAGGGAGTATTTAGTACTAGGGATGAGAATAGGACAGGGCGGCCTACAGTGGCCTATGACCTAGTCTACGACAGGCCAGGCCAGGCCAGACTTTTTTCTTAAATAGAGAAGGCCTAAGCTTTTTTAGAAGCCTATTTAGCTTAAAAGGTCATGCCACAGACCATTCAAAAAGCCTCTTAAGCCTATTAGGCCGACCTATTTAAGTAAATATGATTAATATTATTTATTATTATAATATATTTTGTAATTTGAATTAAAATATAAATTCGTTGGTAATTTAAGTTTATTAGTATACATTAATTTTTCGCATATGTGAATGTATTATTATAAACTAGAATTGAAATATGATGCAATATATAGTTAAATTCCCTATAAACTCATGTTGATTACTAAAAGAGAGTTTAATCTAATTGATCTATTAGTTCGCTAGTCTATTTAAACTTAGATCACATTGCTTACTTAAAGATGTTCATATGATATAGGCTTTTAAACAGGCTAGCAGGTCTTATCAGGCTTTCAGAAGGCCAGACTCAGGCCTCAAAAGTAAGCCTATGACAGGTCGCAGACCGGGCTTAGGCCTTAAAAAATTTGGCAGGGCAGGCTTAGGCCTTGCAAAGCCTAGCTCGGCCTAGCATATTCTCACCCCTATTAGTACCACCTACTTTACATTGTCTTGGCTTTTCTTCGTGAAAGAAGTGTAGAACACCGTAGAACACGGCGCCGTAGAACACCAACCACTTTATTCAACATCATACATTTTCGATCTGGATAGTTTAATTTTGTAATCGATTTATCTGTTGGATTTGTGGCTATTGTTCGAGAATTCGACTTGAGCGTAGTTGTTGAATGATTCACAGAGGTAAGTTCTTAGTATAGGTAAGTTCTTAGTATTTTAGCATTTATTCACTTATTAGATTATTTAAGTCTGAAGTCATATTTGATTGAAATTGTATAAATTTGATGGTAAAGGCACGTATATGGAATTAATTTCAAATGTTGTTGGAGATAACGCCGGCGATGAAGTAATGGAAGCTTATTATGTCAATCTTTTTAAAAAGATTCACATTGAACTAATGTAGGTTATTCTTCGGAAGATTCACATTGAACTAATGTAGATCATTCTCGATCTGTTAAGAAAATCATTCCATGTTATGCAAACTCCTTCTTGTTCATAACTTCATCATCATGTTCATATGAACCCAAACAAAGGAAAAAAAACACAAATTCATCATTTACAAACACAAAAGTTCATCCCAAAATATTTGATGATACAATCAATCTCAAATTTGGGAACCCAGTAACGTTGATGGACAAGACAATTAGATGAAATTCCTCATTTACTACTTTCTTCTCAATCTTTTTAAACCGAATGAAATTGTGAAAGGGAAGAAGTGGAAGGAATTGCAATCTAATTAATTAGTGAACCCTTTGTTTGGATTTTATTGAGAAAGGAAAGAATGAAATAGAAAGATGCCCCGTTTATAATGAAAGTTAGTTCCCTGGAGCTTTATATCCCCATCAATAATTTATGTGTTTTTCTTGAAATTGATTGAGGGTATCTCTTAATTGATGTCTAACGATCTTATATCCTAAAAATCTCACTAAAATCTTGCATGTATATAAAGATCGAGTCGGGTCGCAATCCGGATTGTAGAACCCATTTGCAGAGTGCGGGCGAAGAAGATGAATCTTCTTTAAGTTTGATTTTTTTTTTCATTCTGCTTTTTAATATAAAAAGTTAATCAATAAATTAATTAAAAAATCATTTTTTATTTTTGGATTTGTAGCGCCACATCAGCACGATAACTTCAACTCAGTCTTTTTGTAACCTCAAGGGTAACTACTAAGAGCATCCACAATGAAGACACACATTTTTTGGTACTTAAATGGGTCACACGTGTACACATCACTCGTTTATAATTTTTTAATAGTAGTACCTAATAAGTACTCAATTCCTCAACCCAGCATCTCACATGAATTTCTTAAACGAGACCCACTATTCAACTATCAATAATTTTATATCATTACATCTTAATTTTTTAATATTAAAAGCGTGTGGGTCCCGCTTAAGATTGAAGCTCTTAAGTGAGACCCTGGGTCTTATAAGACCTTGGAAAAGTTTCTCCCAATGAGGGTACCTAATAGGTACCAGGTCTTAAATGTTTAAGACCCTCCCATTGGAGATGGTGTAACAATGCGAACATTTATATGCTTAAAAGATTAATATGGAAAAAAAATTAAAGTAATATGCTCCCGTTTGGATTGACTTGTTTTTGAGCTTATGAAAAATAGTTTATGAAATAAATAAGTTTTTATGTTAATTTATAAGTTTTCACCAACAAAATTGTATTTTCATAGCCTGTTTTTTCATAAACTACATTGACAAACTTATAAATAATACAAAAAAGTTCATTTATTTGCATGAGCTCAAAATAAGCCTTATCTAAACCAGCCCTATGTGTTACAAACTTCAAACTTAAATGACAATTTGGTGTAATTTAATAACAACAAAAAAACAATATACCAAGATATGTGCACAATTTTTTATAAAAATAAATAAATATCGAACGGATGTTTTAATCAAAATATGTTAGATTTCAATCTAATTAATGTTTATATTTAAATGTTTATTTTGTAAAGGTCTAATTTAAATATTTTTTATTGTTGGAGGAATAAGATACCGATAAAGATTGAACATCTCTTCTCACTGTATATATATCCACTAGCGTATTTTCTCGACGTTGCTTGAGTTACATATATAATATTATTAGTTGGTTTCATAAACAATTCTTATATCTCAGAAATAATAAAAGGAAAACGTTACTCATATTACAACCCACAAATGAACTGTTAACTTATATCCAAAATATAAAATAAATAAATGTCGACATTCTCAGATTCACTTTCAGAGACATTCAAGTTAGCCACTAGATCGATGTCCACAAAATCACTGAAGTTTAATCTGTAATCTGTTATGTTGTTATCACCGTCTTGTAATGTGTTTTTCTTTCAAATCTGGCATACATTAAGTACTACAATGGAACCTTTATTTGATGTGTACTTTTCTTTCAATATGCACTACATTAACTACTACTAAGGAACATTTATGGAACCTTTATTTGTTATGTAATTTGCAAATGATTGGAATCTATTTTATATTCTGACTGGGTTTCAATCTTAAATATTGGTCGAAGTTATTAATCATATAAGGTCAATAATAGACCTACTTCTCCAGTTAAATACTAGTGAATTGAATCCAAAATGACATTTTTCATAGACCACACACATTCATGTTTTGTGCTCAGGACTACACTTAAATATTTGGTTACATTAATTCAAGGATAAATTTCACTTAAACACGTGACGGAAATAACGGCTTCTATAAAAAATATCCGGTCTTTGGTGTATGTTAGTAGCAAATAATAAGGGCACGTCTAAAATTTTCCCCAACAGGGTCGATTGATTTTTTATGAATTTACAAGATCGTTGAGTTGGTAAATAACATCAATTCTTTAATGTTAGGGCAACATATGCAAAATAAATGGTTGCTGGGATTTTTACAATTATTCCAACATTGACAAAAACACCTTTTATTACAATTCATTCCAAAATCACTAACTTTTTTAAAAATCAACATTATTGTTTAAAATATACAATCTTAATGGGTCAAGCTGCCAACAAATTTGTGCCCTTCAATAGCTGCTTCCTATATCCAATGGCTCACATTCGATTTTAAAAAAATAAAATAAAAAATTGAAGTCTCTTGCAGTAGGAGACCCATTAAGGTCGCCTACCGTAGCCAACACCATACTTCAAAGACGCAACAGGTACTAACATAGATACTTAAGTTACTTACCATGGAAGCCATCATACTGAAATTAAATCCACGTTCTTCTGAAATATGAGTCAATTTCTTCCCAACTCACTTGATCTATAAAAAAACTACTTTCTACAAAATTGATAATAAATACTCCCTCCGTCCCTTTTTATAAGATTACTTTACAAAAAAGTTTTGTCCCTAAATATAAGACTATCTACAAATTTCTAGATGCATTTATTACTCTTTTTTCATATACACCCCCCATTAACATTATTAATATACTTTAAAATATGAAAAATTAACATTAAATATCTCTATACACAAAGAGTAATTTGGTAATAGTAACATACATTTATGACAAATTTATTACTTCAAACCCTTTTCTTAATACCCGCGATTTTTGTAAACTATTCCTATAAAAAGGGACGGAGGAAGTAATTATATTATAATTACAAATAATATAATATACTACAATATAAAGGTTAAAATATAATAAAAAGACGAGACACTAGTGAGTTAGAAAGGTTTTGTTGGCGAAGAAGGTGCGCAGATTAAAAAGCTTACTACCACCACCATTACTGACACTGTTACTGTTTTCCTCGATTCTGCAGCTTATGTTGTGACTGTACCCAACACACATTGGAACACTCAAATTTAAAACCTTCGCTTTGGCACTACCACCGCCGCCGCCGCCGCTGCCGGTTGAAGCGAACCTACTCCGGCGACTCGTGGTGGTTTCTCTTTTCGACTTATCAGGGTTCATTGCGTTCTTAGCGGTAGAGCCTCCATGGCGAAACTGCCAAACCGGGCTGCTTCTTCCCAAATGGACCCCCACCCGACCAGGACTACTTGACTTTGAGTCTCCGGCGGAGTTGCTCCTCGAGCAAGGCGCACTGTTTACTTTCCGAGTAACCGGAGCTCCGGTGGAGGACTTGGGTCTGCTAAAAGGATGGAACATGGCGTTTTTGTGTTGATAGACCGGCTGAAAATATGCTCACTTTATTGCTCTCACTGTTCACTATTCAGCAGTTTCATTAGCTCCTGTGTTCATGTCTGAGATCTATCGCACTTATTCACCTTAAAACAAAGTGAATTTCTAACTTTTGAACTACTTGACAAAAAAAAATGCTTATTTGTCTAACTATTCTTATTTTATTTGCTTCCATAGTATCACAGCTAATCCATCATAGTATACAGTATCCAACAGAAAGCTTACACATTAACATGATGGACCCAACAAAAACTAACATAATCCCCCATAATCATGTGCATGGTTCAATAAAGTTTGTTTGAGACGTATTCCTTGAGTTGATACATGTTTACCAAGTCACGCTACTTAGCCAAAACAATTTAGCCACTCGTGTTTGTATCTGAATGTATGAATGTGTTTAGAGGAAGCAAATTAAGAAGACAGACGTGTTTTCATGTGTGTTAAAGCCGTAAAGCGACTAGTTAATTATCATCCACAATGCTAGATCCAATGACACAATGTTTCAACACTTGACTCCATTACCCCACCAATGTTTGATCGTCAACTAGAATTTCAAGCATTGATATGACCATTTTTTAATCTAATTTATCATGTAGCTCTTACGTCATAATATAGATATTGAACATCATGCACATGTTGTGGCCGGTAAGGCCACCAAGACAATCGCCTCGGACTTTTACAAGTATAAAAACAAAATCACTCGATTAAATTTCTTAAATTCTACTATTTTAAAATTAAAATTAGGAAATATAATTTAAAATTATTATTGTCTCAATAAAGATTAAGTTGATTCACAATATGTGGTGTTACTCATGTATGGGTATGTAGCATGCCTGAGTTTGCGGATGAACATTTGAAAGCTGCCGGAGATGGATTGGGAAGTTAGCATTTCTCATACATATACAAAGAGAGCAATGCATGTGCAAATGTACTAGCTAGTATGGCTTGTGAAGATGGTTCATCTTTGATTACCTGAGCAATGTCTGTTTGAGTTAGTTTAGTTTTTTTAGTTGATTGTAATGGTGTTGCTATACTTCGGTTAATTAGAAGTTAATTTTCTGTTTGGACTTCTACACTCTTGTCCTCCAGGAAAAAATAAATAAATTGATTAACATTACAATTAATCGGAAAAAGAAAATGAACGAAGTTGATTGCATTCATTTAATAAATAATTTGTATTCTAAAACATCTGAAAAAATAAGTAATTTTCCTAAAATATCAAAGGAATGATGTTTGTACAACTATTTTGTGATAATTTTTTGAACAACTTTTAGGACAAAAACAATAGATTAGAAAAAATGGAGAGAGAGAGTAAAAGTAACAATGAGAATATGAGAGAGAGAGTCAAAGAGAGAGAGAGAGTAATCCCAAAATAGTCGTACAAACATTATTTTTCAAAATATTATTGTGATGAGCTTAGAAAAATCCTTCATAGGCATCAATCAATATATGTTGGGCTGACCATAAACACAATTCGTCGTAGAATATTTCATTCAAATTGTTATACAAGGATTAATTTATTTATTTTTACGGATATACAAGGATTATGTTATCTCTTAAAAAGGGGGAAAAGTTTTGTTAAATTAAATAGATGAAAATATTCCTTAAAAATATAAACCATGGTGAGATTTAGCGTGGAATGAGTTGATGGTTTATTTGAAAGTTCACTTTTTAATTTAATTAAGGTTCATTTTTCTAAAAATATTAAAAACTGTATGAGTTCTTCCTACTTTTCATTGTCTTCTAAAAGAAAATCCTATCAAATTTACATATTCATAATTTTCCCATACAATTGGGTCCTTACAGAAAAAAGTGGACTCTTGCAAGAAAGAATAACATATTTTTTTTGTTAGAGTCCATTTTTTTTTAAGAACAAGTGCATAGGAAAAATAATGAATATGTAAATTTAATAAGATTTTTTTTCAGGTAATGACAGGAAATCAAAGCAAAGTAAGAATAACCATGAAAACTGCCAAGGCCAAGTATCAGGTTGTAGAGTGTACACACTAAACAAGTGTTCCTAATTTTAGTCAAGTGAATAAACAAGTAGACAGTCCAATCTTCTATTCCTCGTATTGGAGACACTAGACATAGTTCCATCTTATCTCATTTAATCTTTTGACAAATGTCTGCTTTTAGTCTTAGACCACGACACTTTGATCCTTAATCACCACATATAGCATTAGTTTAGAGTTAATAATAGAATGCACGGATATTTCTAAAATTCCAAACGTGATGCCTTTTTATTCAAAGCAAAGTGATACTACTTATGTCATTGACCATTGTTGAAGTAGTAACATGCATTTATCCTTCTTTAATCAAACACATCAAATAACTAATCAACTTTTAGCTTGCTTTTCAGTTTTCCGCTGATTTATCAGTTAATTTTATCAAACACAGCCTATGGAAAAACAGTATCAAGATAGTGAGAGAATCGAACCAGAATAATGCAGAAAAATAATTTCAAAAATGATCCTCAGATTTACATATTTGCAAGCTTAATAGGCTTAATCAATTTGAAATAACCTCTGCAAATTTGAAATAACCTCAGCAAAAGCTTTATTGTATTTTTTTTATTCATGTTTTTCAAACTTGTGATTGATTATATATATATCTATAGACACTCTTCTCACTTAATTTACTATATTGAAGTTCAACAGAAACACAAGCACTACATGTTTCCGGTTTATTATATTTGCAGTAGTTCCTAAAAATATATGAATTGCCGCCATCAAAATGTCGTCTCATAGCACCCCCTAAGCTTGCGCACCAAGCTCCAAGAGTAGCGTGTGACTAATTGCATCGGATCCTGGGCCAGTGAATTGAATCGGACCTACAGTGAAGATCAGGATCATGAGTGTTTCTTCAGTCCAAAATAAAACAAATTCTGAATTGCACCAATAATTTCCAGGTAACAACTATAATTTTCAAGAAAAATGTTGAAAATACATTCTTAAATATACTTATTCCACAGCTTTTACTATTGACAAAATAATGAAAACTACTTTTACCTAATAAGATTGGACTGTACAAACAAAGTGAAAGAACATCGCCTTTTAGAAGCACACAGAAGAAACAATAAGTTCCTTCAAAAAAGAAGAAACAATAAGTGAAAGAACAATCCATGCATACCTGGACTGATGTAGCAATTCTTTAGGGCCCACTCATCCCGCAAGGATGCAAACTTTTTGAAGGGAGCCTCTGAAAATTCAAAATGAAATGTAGTCATTTAGCGTAAAAGATAATTGGAGCTGATATTATAGCAGCAATAATCACAGTATCTGTTTTTTAAATCCACTTTTATATAGCACTCAAAATCTGGAAGAACGGATTCATGCCCTGAAGGTTGGCCATGAAGTACCCCATGGTGATTAATGAAAAGGGAGGGGAAAACCTAATTTTTTGTGCCACATTATGGATCTAGAAGAAGAAAATATTTTCTCTCCCTTTTCATATTAACGTCAACTTTCTACGTGGCTGAAAATATAGTTCTCGGTTTCTTACTATTGAGGAGTAAAGAATAGATGGGTAAATATACCTTCAAGCTCCACCATTGCTTTCTTAATCACAGGCTTGAATTTACCTGCACGGAAAATCACACAATTCATATACAAAATAACATTAGACAATACATTGAAATAAATGAAATGTGTAGTGCTGTGGAATGTTAACATTACCAGACATTGTTAAAAGAAGCAGCTTGTGAATATTGATAGTCCAGAAAATACATAAAAAATATTTCTTAATTTAAATACAAGCTTAAATACCTCTTTGGCCCCTAACTTATTTAAAAAGTTCAGTTTGGTCTCTTAACTGTAGAACTGATCAATTTGGTCCCTTAACTTATGTTAGTTAATGCAACTTGGTCCCTTAACTTATATGGAGATAAAAGGTTATTTAATGAATTTTCATAGAATACAATGGGGTAAATTGTGAAGCAAAAGCTTTTATAGATTGCAATGCATACCATGTCTCCTCTCCACGTCCATTAGTGAGGTAAGCGCAGTTCCACCAACAGTCCACTCTTCTACCGGAGCGCACAAATTCCCAACCTGAACAAAATATGATAGTCAATCCAAGAATCACTCATCAAGACTAATCTAGAAGTATTTAATTTGAAAACCAGAAGATAGTGAAAAGAAAAGAGCATTTGGAAAGGCACAAACTGATGATATTAATCCAGTCTTCCCACTTTGAAGGAGGGCTCCAGCACCATAACCCAATGCATAGCAGTAAGTAGAATCAAAATTAGTCGGCAAACCACATCTCCCTTCATAGCTGCATATTATAAATGAGTTTTGGTAACTACAAACACTAATCAATGAGGTTGAACATAGTCATACCATTAGCAATTGTATGGTGAAAATATTTTTTTAAAAAAATAATAGTTAAAGGCAAATTATAAAGCAATCCCACAGAACCTCTGTTTTGTTACAGAGCAGCTTATATCATCAAACCTTGCAACTTCAAGACTGATAAATTAGATGGAGTACCCGAAAAAGTGAGACTGTCCTTTGAACCCGCCTTTGTATCTGCCTTCTTGTTTTCTCTTCTCCAACTCAGTTTCAACCATTTGAATAAACATTTTCTCTGTTTCTATCTTAGCAACCTAATTGAGAATATACCAACATTGAGGTCTAGTCGAATTGCATAATGGGCAAAATAAACACAGCTAGCATAGCAACATAACACCATTAAGCACCTGAACATTTCCATGTGGATCTCTTTCAAGCATCAATTGCTCTTGAATTGGTCGAGGTAAAAATTCAAAAAGCTTCAATGACTGATCAGTGAGTTTCTTCTTCCATAACCCACACTCATCCACAGTTTCATGGGCCAGAATTTCATTGAGTTCTGAAATAAGGTGCTGGATCTGCAAACAAATACAAGATATAATCATTATTATCAGCATGCATTTTCATATTATTTGGTACATGAACACATGCCAAAACATCATACAGGAAGAAAAACTTTTAAAAGAAATCTTTTTATGAAGAGTGGTAGCTACCTCAGGAATGAAATCAATTAGACCTTCAGGGATAAGAATGACACCATAGTTATAATTATCCTCAGCTCTTTTAGAAATGATATCCACCATGTAGTCAGTGACATTCTTCAGTGTCAGCTTCTTGGCAGCAACCTAAATTAAGATTTTACTGGTCAAACCAAATATTTGACAGGGCCCCTTGACATGTAACTGAATAAAAGTAGATAAATTGCACAAGGAAGTCATCTATTGCTTGGGAGGGAGGAAGTAATGATATTGAAGTGTATTAGTAACTTAAGCTTTCACTAAATTTCAGCAGCACATTAGATTGCTTTACCATTCAGGTCCATATATTGAAGGGGTTATTCACATGTTCAAGCAAAAATTTAAACCACACTTTTCATTTAATTACACTTCTCAAGTTACGCCCTTCATTTAATTATACTTCTCTGGATAAAAAGCTGTACCAAACAGTTATTTCTGTTCCACTTAAAAGTAATGACAAAAAAATAGAAGCAGCGGAGAGCCGTTAGCAAACTTCAATCGGCAAATCAACATTGATGCATTAAATATCAATCTTATTAACGTCTGCACTTCCCAAACACTAGATGACATAATTAAATTTACAACAAACCTCTTCTCCAATAATAGTAATGTTCGGATGAGTTTGTAAAGCGCATTCCAGTGTAATGTGTGAAGCTGCACGCCCCATAAGCCGCACAACTGCAGAAAGGTGACCATATCTCACCCACTGTTTGAAACTCAATAGAACAGTAATGAACAGGTAGGGCATTGGTTTATTTTCATGAACTTGTTAATGACTCGATAAAATGTAATGAAAATAAATGAACCTTTCAGAAAGAGTAAGTCATGAGCACAGATGCAATAAAGGACAATCAGAAGGAGGAAAATCCATAACAAGTGAACATAATGCAAGGAAGTTTTATGAACAAGGTACTTCAATCTCAAAAGTCAGATTGGAAGATTTCATAGAAAAGTATAAAATTTAAGTCAAAAAGATGGCATAAGCCACAAATAAAGACCTTTTATGTATTGGGATGTTTCTGTTGTCACAATAATTGTATTTTCGATTTCAAAACCAAAGAACTGAAAACATGACTTCAGATCTTCACATGTCATGTTTATATTTATATTTATATTAGCCATTCGTAAAAATAAAAATAAAAAAATAAATCTTCACATGTCAGAATGACAACAAGTAATATTGGGAACTGAATTGCAGATATGTAAAACTTATAAGATTAAGTGGTCCATTTGGTCAGAAAGGGGAAGCAAATGAGTTGTAACAGAAATCTATATTTGAATATCCATGGTGATGCATTAAGATTGGTCCATGCAGCTCTGTAAAGTATCTACTCATTAAATACAATTTGCAATAGTTCTAAAAAGTTTTCCACGATCGTATACTTACAGTGGTAATATTTTCCTGTTGATCGAGCATCTATCATAACATTTCCAATCATTTCTGCATATATCTGCATAATATGTACATAGAATATGAACAAGGTCAGACCATGTAAAAGCAGCATTAGTGGTGCATGCCATAAATCATGTACAGTTCAAGGAACATATAATGGTCAAAGAAAGAAAACATCGAAGTTATAGGAGTCATTGGGCCTATTTATAATGTAAAGAAAACATTGGAGTCATCGATGTTCCTATAACTTCGAAGTT
The DNA here is from genome assembly GCA_018208015.1 of Medicago ruthenica. Taxonomy (NCBI): domain Eukaryota; kingdom Viridiplantae; phylum Streptophyta; class Magnoliopsida; order Fabales; family Fabaceae; genus Medicago; species Medicago ruthenica. The sequence continues at coordinate 105,656,846 of CM031378.1, read as the reverse complement.
TCTTTACATATAACTTCGTGGAGTCATTGGGCCTATTTTATCGAAGTTTCGATAAAATGTAATGAAAAAAATAAATCACCGTTTTGAAAGCTTAAACAAATAGGCCCTTTATTGACATTGGGTGATATGTTCCACACGATTCTGAAAGACAACATTGATTCGTATTTATTCTAGTGCTAGGCTCATGTTTTTAAAATCAAATAATACATCGTGATAAATAAGGAATTTCGGAAAGCAACCAAAAGAGATAATATGGCTATAAATTACTCAATATATAGTCAAGAATTCAAGATATAATAAAATATATTCCATATATTTGAATGGAAGTACTAAAAAAAAAAGGTTGATGATGTTGCGAGGACTACTAGCTGTTATTTTTGGAAAATTATTAGTGATCGAAAAACAGGATTTCATTTTTGAAATGTTAAAATATAAAGTTAGACCAATACAAAATTATAAATGCACAGTGAAGACTATCTGCATAGCCTTGTTCACCTTGCATGCAGTATCAAACCCAAAACTAGTGGGTACTTCTTTGCATTTCAAATCACCATCAATGGTTTTAGGGCACCCAATCACACGAGTTTTCACGTTTTTGCTCCTGTATAAATCCAAATTAAACAAGATGTAGTTCAACAAATAGGAACACTTCTATAATCGTAAAAGGTTACTATTTTTCTTCTCTTTTGTATAAACAAAACAAATTTATATTACAAAACAAATAGGAACACTTCTATAATCGTAAAAGGTTACTATTTTTCTTCTCTTTTGTATAAACAAAACAAATTTATATTATAAATGGACAGCTGAAAGGCTCTCAAAGGTAAATCATAAACTAACAATAAGATACAATTGCATTACCAAATACTATACCATGCCCCCCACACACAAAATATCCTTGTTCTTAGCCATAAATCATGCCAAATTAAAATTGCATTTTCAAAAAACCTGAAATATTCAGCAAGGAGGCACGCATTTGTGTTTGAGTCATCTCCACCAATAACAACAAGACCATCCAAGTCTAGCTTATGCACTGTTTCTTCAGCTTGTTTAAACTATACATGTAAAATACATCACTCGTCATACTAAAAGATACATAAAACATTTCATATAGCATATAAACTAGCCAACCTGTTCTGGAGTTTCAATCTTGTCCCTCCCACTGCGAATCATGTCAAACCCACCCTACCAACAAAACTTATTTCTGTTAGTTGTCACAAAATATCACAATTTCTAGGAGAAAAAAAAAAGGTGAATGCTAACATGTGCCCTTGATGCACATGTTAATGAAGTTAATGTACAAATTTTGTCTTGGAATTCCAAAATTCAATTCCTTGAAAGTTTAAAAATTACTTTTTTCTACACAAATTTTCTATTTTTAGATTCCTTAAATGTGCCCTTGAGGCACATGTTAGCATAACCCAAAAAATTGTTATAGAACACTTGAAAACATTTGTATGAAATGAGCCATAAATAGAAGGCATGTCAAATGCATCAAGCTTACAGCAAAAGAAATACAACACCAAAGTGAAAAACAGATATTTATCCCACACAACCTTCAAAAAAATCGAAATTATATTTTACCAGTTGTAAACTCACTGTTCACAGAGGGAAAAATGTTGAAGCTCTAAAGATGAAAAATAAAACTATGAAAATTAAAAATTAAATAAAGAATTGCCAAACTACAATTATAGCAAGTTTTTGATGCTCAGAAAACATGTAACTAAGAATATACACCTGATTTCTATAAGGATAAATATAATCTGAGGTGAGCTCAACGTATTTGCACTTCATGATACCTGCAGGACCACCTCTGAAACCATACAATGTGCTTCCTTTTGCTCTATCTTGTAGATAATCTATAACCAAAATCAAATTCACAAATTGAAAATTGAATATTTCTACAAACATTGATTCTGTTGAATTGAAAACTATCATTTCTTACCGAAAATTCCAGAAATCACATTGTGACCACCAGGAGCTTGACCACCGGACAAAACCACGCCAATCTTCAACTTCTGATTACGCTGCACCGTCTCCGAACCACTTGGCACCAGCATCGCAGACGGTTGCCCGAACAGATTCGGAAACAGCTTTGCAATTTCATCTGCAGAAACGATAAAATCGAATGATTAAAGCGAATTCGAGAATTTAACGAGAAAGTGAAAACTGTTTGGATGAGAGAAAAGGTGAAGACCGGGGTTGCCGGCGGCGGAGCTTGGAGGACCATCGATGATCGTGAAAGGGGTTTTGAGAACGGAGGGAAGAGGGAGAGTGTGGAAGATACGACTGTTTTGGACTTCGCTGTAAACTGAAGCGAATCGGCCGGTGACAGGAGGAGGAGGAGGTGCTCTGTTTGCGTCGGAGCCGCCGTCAAGTGCAAAAGACGGTGCCATTGGTGTTTGTCTGATGATGATGATGATGATGACGACGGTGATCACTTGTCAATGCTAATTCAAGTGCTTACCAAACATTCTTTCAAGTAAATAGAAAAAAAATTACATTCAAAAGTACTATACTTTACTATACTTATATAAAGTATAAACGAACATTCTTTCTTGGTCAAAAGAAAAAAAAGGGCATTCTTTCAAATAAATAAACTAGTAAAAAAAATAATTTAATCTAATATTGTTATAAAATAAACTAAAAGCACAAGATCAAAGATGAAGAGGATGAAAACCTTTGTGATTATTCTCTACACAAGTGTGTCTTTACACTAAAATATGAGTCTTAATTATAGGACACAATGTGCAAGTGAATGATCAAAGTAATTAAGGTCCACTAACCATCCATTCACTTTAGGGAGTTATAGGAAGGTGGAAGACTAAGGATGGACATCCACTAAACTAATTATTCATAACACTCCCCCTTGGATGTCCATCAGGATATGCCTCATTAAAATCTTACTAAAAAAACCCAATGGAAAAAAATTATAGTGAAGGAAAAAGAGTACACAATCCTTTTACATAATACATTTATTTCTTCCCATCAACAATACAACCATCTTTGAGTCGACGAAGACCAATTTTTTGTATCAACTGTTCAAAAACTCTGCTTCGGAGTGACTTTGTGAAAAGGTCTGCAAGATTATCACAAGAACGAATTTGTTGAATGCTTATATCACCATTCTTCTGAATATCATGCGTGAAAAAGAATTTAGGAGAAATATGTTTTGTTCGATCTCCTTTAATGTAACCTTCTTTCAACTGAGCAATGCATTCATAAATAGTTGTCACATTTATTCTCCCGATAGATAAACCACAACTCTCTTGTATGTGTTGAATTAGAGACCTTAACCAAACACATTCTCGACTCGCCTCATGTAGTGCTAAGAGTTCAGCATGATTTGATGATGTTGCTGTTATGGTTTGCTTCACAGATCTCCATGAAATGGTTGTACCTCCACAGGTAAACAAGTAACCTGTTTGTGATCTTCCATTATGAGGATCTGACAAACAACCTGCATCTGCATAACCTGTTAATTCAAATTTTTGTACTTTTGAATAAAACAAACTCGTGTCCATTGTACCTCTAAGGTAACGAAATATATGCTTGACTCCGTTCCAATGTCTCCGTGTGGGTGAAGAACTATATCTTGCTAATAGATTGACAGAAAATGAAATATCAGGACGCGTATAATTAGCAAGGTACATTAGTGCTCCGATTGCACTGAGATATGGTACTTCAGGACCAAGTATTTCTTCACCCTCTTCTCGAGGTCTGAAAGGATCTTTCCTCCACATCCAGTGATCGAACAACCATTGGAGTAGACAATGGATGAGATTTGTCCATATAGAAACGTTTTAATACTTTTGCAACATAAGCTTCTTGATGCACAAATATTCCATCATTCAAATGCTCAATTTGTAATCCCAAACAAAACTTTGTCCTTCCCAAGTCCTTTACCTCAAACTCTTTCTTTAAGCAATCTATAGCTTTTGGAAGCTCTTCAGGAGTTCCAATAATTTTTATATCATCAACATACACTGCAATTATTGCAAATTTTTTTCCAGATCTTTTTATAAAAATACATGGACAAATGGAGTCATTTGTATACCCCTCTTTTATCAAATATTCACTAAGGCGATTATACCACATGCGCCCTGATTGTTTTAGCCCATATAAAGACTTATTCAATTTGATGGAATAGTCTTCTCGAGATCTAGGACAATCTGTCTCAGGAAAATTAAATCCTTCTGGGAGTTTCATGTAAATGTTACTATCAAGTGATCCATATAAATAAGCTATAACAACATCCATCATGTGCAATTTGAGCCCTTCATGTGCTACAAGGCTAATTAAGTACCGAAAAGTACATGCATCCACTACAGGTGAATATGTCTCATCAAAGTCAATTCCAGGTCTTTGTGAAAATCCTTTGGCAACAAGCCTAGCTTTGTATCTCACAATTTCACCATTCTCATTTCGTTTTCTCACAAAAACCCACCTATATCCAACTGGTTTCACACCTTCAGGTGTTCGGACTATAGGTCCAAAAACTTTTCGCTTGTAAAGCGAGTTTAATTCAGCTTCAATTGCATCTTTCCATTTTGGCCAATTCTCACTTTGCCTACAATCTTTGATAGACTTTGGTTCATGATCCTCACTATCATTTATCACATTTAGCGATATATGATATGCAAAAGCATCGTCAACGTTGACTTTTTGCCGGTTCCATTGTATTCCATTACTGGCATAATTTATTGAGATCTCTTTATTTTCATGAATTTCAGGTACCTAATCAGTCTCTTCCGGAACTGAAATATCAATTATGCCTGAAGACTCTTTTAGAGTTTCTATATCCTCACTTGAGCCATCTTTCTTTTTTAGCTCCTTTTCTCATTCGAGGATTTTTATCTTTGGAACCGACTGGCCTACCACGCTTCAGGTGTGGTTGAGACTCATTTGCAATATGAGATTGCCCAATTGTGACATCCATTTTTATCGGAGCATTAGCAGCTGGTATATATGATTTTGTCACACTTTTTGGATCAGTGAATGCATTTGGTAATTGATTTGCTAAGCTCTGCAAATGAATTATCTTTTGAACTTCAAGTTCACATTGTTTAGTTCGAGGATCAAGATGAGACAATGATAATTCTTTCTGTTGAGTATTTTGAAGTTGGCTGCATGTTTTGGTAAATTCAATGTGTTCAAGCAAAGCATCTCCAAGCGTTAGAGAAGTCTTCAGTTGCAAGAAATCGTATTTGAAGTGGTTCAAAAGCTGAAAAAGCCTTCAGACGCACTTTGGACATTCAGACGCACTACAGTGCTTCAGACGCACTACAGTGCTTCAGACGCACTATTCATCCGTTGACCCGTGTTGACTTCTTCAGAAGCTGGGTTTTTGTGCATTCTTTCTGTGCGAATATTTGTGAGATTTATCAAGGATTTATTATGGCTGAAAATTTCTAGAATGCTGATTAAATTGATGAAGATCTTATGAAGATTGGCCTCGTGTTTATGCTTAATTATATTTACTGAAGCAATCTTTGCCAGATACATTGCAGCTTTATTTGTTTCCTTATTAAGCCATTCATAATTCAGAAACATATCAAATGCAGAAGATTGGATTTAGATTAATGCTGCTTGTTGAAGCCTATTTAAGGAGATTGCTGCTACCTGTTGAAGACTTACGAATCAGAGTTTAAAAATCAGAGAATTGAGTCTTTGTGTTTTTAAAAAACTTAGGTTTTATTTGTACACCACTCAACTGAGTTGGTTTAGAGTTTATTGAATTGTAATTCATTCTAAGCCTTTAGGTACGAATGAAGTCTTTGATGTATTGAAGTGTGTTCTTCAAAACTGGGTAGTTTTCAGAAGTTATTTTAGTAACTAGGCTGTTACTTGGATAGAAAGTTACTAGTGTTCTAATACTCAAGGTGCTGGGTAGAAATCAGACTAGAAGGAGATTGATTGCTTAGGCTGGGAACATGGGGGTCTGTGTCTTGAGTCTTAAGGATTAATTCCTTTAGTGGATTTCCTTCCTGGATTGGTATCCTCCAGACGTAGGTGGCATTTGCACCGAACTGGGTTAACAAATATCTGTGCCTTTTACCTTTATGCACTGTTTTATTGCTGCTTCTGATACTGTTTGTGTGTGCTCTGTTTTACTATCTGTGTGCCCTATTTTTCGTATTTGTTAAGTTCCAGCCAGAATTTCACTTTCTAAATGATTTCCTTTTCCAGCTGCTTACTCTCTCCCCCTAATGTTGGGAAATCTGATTCATCAAAATGACAATCAGCAAATCGGGCTGTAAATAAATCTCCCGTTGTTGGTTCAAGATACTTTATAATAGATCGAGATTCATATCCAACATATATTCCCAACCTTCTTTGAGGACCCATCTTAGTGTGTTGTGGTGGAGAAATAGGAACATACACAACACATCCAAAGATTCTTAGATGGAAAATATTAGGTTCTTGACCAAAAACTAATTGTAAAGGGGAAGAGTTATGATAACTTGTTGGCCTGATGCGAATCAATGATGCAGCATGCAAAATTGCATGTCCCCAAGCAGAAATTGGGAGTTTGCATCTCATGAGAAATGGTCTTGCAATTAACTGTATACGCTTGATAAATGATTCTGCAAGTCCATTTTGTGTATGAACATGTGCTACAGGATGTTCAATGTCAACTCCAATGGACATACAATATTCATTAAATGCTTGAGATGAGAACTCGGCTGCATTATCAAGTCGTATTTTCTTGACGGGATAATCAGGGAAGTGCGCTCTTATTCAAATTAATTGAGCTAGCAATCTTGCAAATGCCTGGTTGCGAGTTGACAACAAACAAACATGTAACCATCTAAAGGATGCATCAATTAAAACCATAAAGTATCTAAATGGTCCACATGGCGGGTGTATTGGCCCACAAATATCACCATGTATACGCTCTAAAAAATTTAGAGATTCACTTCCATTTTTGTTGGTGATGGCCTAATTATCAACTTCCCTTGTGAACAAGAGGTGCATGAGAACTTATCAGATTGAAGAATCTCCTGGCTCTTCAATTGATGACCACAATAATTTTCAATTATTTTTCGCATCATTATAGACCCGGGACGGCCCAACCGGTCATGCAAAACAAAAAATTTGTTATGATTCGTAAACTTCTGGTTTACGATCACATGTGCTTCAATTGCACTTATATAAGTGTAGTACAAACCAGAGGAAAAGGCGGGTAACTTTTCCACTACACTTATTTTATCCAAATTATGTCTCGTTATATAAAGATATTCAACATCTCCTTCATTTCTTGTTTCAATATGATATCCATTTAGACGGATATCCTTGAAACTTAATAAATTTCTATGAGACTTGGGAGAATATAATGCATTCTCAATGTTTAAATTTGTTCCTCTAGGTAATTTTATATTAGCTCTTCCGGAGCCTTCAATTATTTTTGAACTTCCAGATATAGTACTAACATCGGTTTCTTGCTTTACTAAATAAGAGAAATATTTTTTATCCTTGAAAATTGTATGAGTAGTTGCACTATCAGCGAGACACATATCTCCATTATTGAGGTTAATGTTAATACTCATTCTATCTATAAAAAAAATTAACAAACAAAAGATAAGTATAAAAACAAAATTATATAAACGTAATATTTATCATGACTAGCATTGGAGGTTGAAAACACACTTAGAAATAAGACTTTATTATCATTAACATAGGAAAGTTAAAACATAACATAAAATTTTTATTATCATAGGAAATTCAAAATCATTCGTAAACATGATTATTTATTGCTAGGTTTTATTTTTTGACACTTCCATCTCCAATGAGATGATCAATCTTTCCATCAGGATCAGCAAAGAAATCAGCAACGTCTAAGTGGGTAACATCCATATTACCATAATCATAATCACCATCTTCACATGCAAAATGTGTCTCAGCCTTTTTATCTTTATTTTTAAGTGATTGTTGGTAAAGATCAACAAGATGCCTTGGTGTACGACATGTACGACTCCAATGGTCTTTTTCTCCACAACGATAGCAAATATTCTCATTATTTTTGCTACTCTGACCACCATTTTCATTCTTTCCAACATTTTTCAACTTCTGGTGAGAAAATGTATTTTTGTAATCTCTACTGTGATTATGATTAAGACTACGACCACGTCCACAACCATGACCTTGCCCACGACCACGACCATGTCCACGACCACGAGTTTGCCCATAGTGATCGTGCGTTGCTACATTCACTTCTGGGAATGGAGCACTACCAGTGGGACGGGCCTCATGATTTTTCATCAAAAGCTCGTTATTTTGTTCTGCCACAAGCAGGCAAGATATCAAGTCAGAATATTTTGTAAATCCTTTTTCGCGATATTGCTGCTTGCAGGAGCACATTAGACACATGAAAAGTGGAGAATGTTTTTTCTAACATATCTTCATCGGTCACTTTTTCTCCACACAATTTCAATTGAGAAGTAATTCTAAATACAGCCGAGTTATACGCGGTTACAGATTTAAAGTCTTGTAAACGCAAATGCATCCATTCGTAACGAGCTTTAGGAAGAATGATATTTTTTTGATGGTCATATCTTTCTTTTAAACTGTTCCAAAGAACTTGTGGATCTTTTACGGTAAGATATTCATTTTTCAGATCCTCGTGAAGATGGCGACGAAGGAATATCATGGCTTTTGCCTTATGCTGATCAGATGATCTGTTTCCTTCTTTAATAGTATCTCCATGACCTTCGACATTTAAATGAATTTTGGCATCTAGGGCCCAAGCCAGATAATTTTTTCCCGAAATATCAAGAGCCTCAAAATCAAGTTTTGTAAGGTTCGACATAATGAGTACTATAATAAAAGTTTAAACAAGTTAGATAATATAGAAATAATTGATAAAATTTGAATTAATCATTTCTAACTCGGTCTCAAATTGAATCAATTTGGATAATTGGGTATATAATATATGAAAAATGTGAGAAACATACATAAATGTCGAAGTTAAGATTTATATATATCAACATAAACAACACAGAAACATACAAATATAACAAAAACATACATAATGGTCTAAGTTAAGAAAGTAGTGTTTTTCAACTTACATAAACTTACAGTATAGTTTGATATATAACAAAAATAAACTAAGGAATTCTGATAAAATAATTTCACAGAATAATCAAAACAAAATAAACTAAGTCAATGGATAAATTTTGAACGAGTCTTGTTTATATTCTTTTATTTTGTAGTAACTGCTCTTAACAACGTTAACTATGGTTTAGTTTCAGAAACTAAATAAACATGAGAAAAACAACTTCAGATAAACAATAAGTATTATTATTCAATATGTCAAGTTTGGCAAAAGATTGATTTCGTCTATATAGATGTTATTTCATACCGATAACAACTTGATCTATGTTTGGTTCATCCATATATGAATTCAATTCTAAAAAGAAAATAATGAATAAAAAAAAACTTGAAGCAGCATACATACTCACTGCACACAAATCATAATACATACAAACATACAACACAATAAGTAATATCATGAAAAACAAAAATCGGTATTACCTCAGATTGATAGAGCTTCGTGTTGATAACATGTTATAAAATAAACTAAAAGCACAAGATCAAATATGAAGAAGATGAACGCCTTTGTGATTATTCTCTACACAAGTGTGTCTTTACACTAAGATATGAGTCCTATTTATAGGACACAATGTGCAAGTGAATGATCAAAGTAATTAAGGTCCACTAACCATCCATTCACTTTAGGGAGTTATAGGAAGGTGGAAGACTAAGGATGGACATCCACTAAACTAATTATTCATAACAAATATTTTATTTTAACTTTTAACTTCACAAACACACACTACTTAGTCCATAAAAAACTTAAAAAATACATACTGTGAAAATGCTAGCCCTACTCCCATTCAACACATTTATCAACGATAAACTTTCGAAGCGTTTTCTCTTCTTTTTTGTGGTTCTAAGTTTTTGTTGGAAAGTTTGTATAAGTTGTTGACGAAGGTGTTAACTAAGAGATTAGGAGGAGTCGTGGACGTACTCTTTTAAAAAAAATCAATCGGCCTTCATTAAATGGAGACTTTTGTTGGATGGTATGTTGGTGGTTAATGAAGTGTTCGATTATGAATAGAAATTCAATAAGGAGTGTTTGCTATTTAAAATGGATTTTGAAATGGCTTAAGACTTGGTAAGTTAGAGATTTTTTTTTAGTATATATTGTCAAGGTTTGGGTGATGTGAAAAAATGACATGGTTGGATGAAGGCGTGTGTGTTTAGGGAATTTTTTCATGTTGTTGAATGGATGTTCGAAGGAGCAAGTGCAAATTAGAAAAGGGTTAAAACAAGGGTGCATTTTAGCCCTTTTTTTATTCCTTTTGGTGGCGGATGGGTTCGGTGTGCTGATGAAAATGGTTGTCTCCTTGAACTATTTTAGAGGATTCAGGATCGCTAAATTCAAGGGGGTGATTTCGCATTGTAATATGCTAATGATACATTATTCATTGGAGAGACTTATGTGGAGAATTTGTGGACAATGAAGGCAATCTTGAGGTGGTTGCAACTTATCTCCCGAGTGAAGGTTAATTTTCACAAAAATAAACTAGTTGGAGTTGACGTAAATGGGCACTTTTTGGAGAATGCGGCGAAATTTCTAAAGTGTAAAGTGTGTTTCCTCCCCTTTATTATTTATCTTGGTATTTCGGTAGGTGCAAACCCAAAGAAATCTTCAACCTTGAGACTAGTGGTGGAAACTATCGAGCAAAGGTTGGCCTCTTCGAGGAATATATATGTTAATTTGAGAGGTAGGGTGGTGTTAATAAATTGGGTGTGTTTTTCCATCCCAATTTTCTACATGTTTCATTTTCAAAATGTCGTCGTCAGTTTGGAGAACAAGTGTTCAAATTCAATGAAGGTTTTATGGGGAGGAGTGTTTAGAGTGAAAACGATATATGGGTTAAGTGGGGGATATTTGAATGCCGAAGGAGGATTAAGGGTTGGGTGTTAAGGATTTATGTATCTTTTTTTTGTCAAGTAGTCTAGTGACTAGAAATTCACTTTTTCAAGGTGAATAAGTGGGGTGTCCGGGGTTCGAACCTCAGCCCCTGCATATATAATGCAATGTCCCTACCAACTGAGCTAAGCTCAATGAGACGGATTTATGTATCTTTACTATTGCTTTATCGGCTAAGTGGCGGTGGTGCTTATTATTTGACGAGGATTCTCATTGGAAATAGTACAAATAGCGAGTACAAGAAGTACTAAAGTCAAGCAATAACAAAATCAAAGGATCCCTCCCACAGTAAAACAACACCATAGTTACCTCATATCAGAATCATCCAACCCCAACTGAATATGAGAAAGACTAGGAACAGATCCCCCACAGTCAACCAATCACTAGTCAAATCTGTCATATGACATTATCGGTTCATGATCTCACTCATAGAAGGAACACATGTAACCAAAATATTGTTTTAAAAACCACTTTCAAGAGGTGAATTTAACCATATTCGCCAATGGAGCACATACGTCATCTGCCTCAAAAAGATGTTAGCATTTCAGGATTGTAAGTTTATATCCTATCAATCATCTTTATAAAATTTTACACAAATATAAAATCATTTGATATGTTATTGACAATTACATTGGTGTAATTTAATTCATCCTCTTTGTTTGTTTTCGATACCAAATTTTAATTTAATATAATATAATAGTATATGGAAAAATGCATCAAAAAAATAAAAAGAAAACAAAAATCAAATAAATAATCCGAAAATGTGATGTCCATAAAAACCTAACCTCTTTCTAAATAAAAAAAACCTAACGACGCCTAAAACAAACCTATTGCCAAACTTCAACAATCGCGCAACGACCACCGCCAGCATGCAAATCTTCATATATACTCCTCAATAGCGACGACGGCGACAACAAAAGAATGAGATTCGTAGCAGATTCATATTTACCCGATGAGTGTTGGCAGTATATCCTCAAACTCCTCAACAGCGACAGCGACAGCGACAACAACAACAATTGTAGCTACTTGAAGGCTCTCTCCATGGTCTCAAAACAGTTATTCTCCATCACCAATGGTCTTCGATTCTCACTCACTGTCTATAATCCAACCCGGCCTTTCCTCCTTCGTCTCTTTTATAGATTCTCCAACCTTACTTCACTTGACCTTTCATTCTACCACGGTGATCTCGACGTACTTCTCCGTGAAATCTCTCGTTTTCCATTCAGCCTCCTCACATCACTCAATATCTCCAACCAACCCACCATACCTGCTAAGGGGTTGCAAGCGTTGTCTAAAAAGATTAAAACTACTTTGACCTCTCTCATTTGTTCCAATATTGAATACATTGAACACACTGATTTGTTCCTCATCGGTTGTTGTTTCCCTTTGCTTGAAGAACTCGACCTTGCAGATTGGAAAGCAGGACTGCAATGGACCGAATTCGATTGCTTTTTCTATGGTAAAGAGTTAGAGACTCTTTCATTGGCACTTTCCAAACTCTGTAAGGTTAATCTCTCTTGTCATTACTACATTGACGACCAATTGCTTTTCCACTTGTTCAAGAACTGTATGTTTCTCAAAGAGGTTATCATGTTGGAGTTGTATCTCATAACCAGTGTTGGCATTGCTTCTGCTCTCCGCGAGAGACCAACATTGACATCTTTATCCTTTTCCATACATCCAAGCCAGGTACCGATAACAAGTGTTACTCAATGTTTTAATGACTCGTTGGTGAGTTTGAAGGGTTTGACTAGTCTTGAATTGTCGTATTTGCGTATCTCAGATGAGTTCCTCTCCTCTATTGCAAGGAACGGTCTTCCTTTGACAAGGCTTGCCCTCCAAGATTGCAACGGCTATAGTTATACTGGAATTTTTTCTTTATTATCCAAGTGTCAATGTATACAACATTTGGATCTTCAAAAGATTGAGTTTTTGAATGATCAACATGTTGTTCAGTTATCTTCGTACCTTGATGATTTGATGTCAATAAACCTTAGTCATTGTCTTAAGCTCACAGATTCAGCCTTGTTTGCACTTGCTAGGAATTGTCATTCACTTAGTGAGATCAAAATGGAATCTATTGGGGGTAAGAATGTGCATAATTCTGATTCTTTGATGGAATTTGGAGTACAACCTCAATTAAAGTCTCTCTATTTGGCTAACAATTCATGGTTAAATGATGAAAGCATCATAATGTTTGCTTCCATTTTCCCTAATTTGCAGCTGCTTAATTTGAGAAGTTGCAAAAACATATCGAAATGTGTTGGTCAAGTTTTAAAAAGTTGTTGTAAGATTAGGAATTTGAACCTAGCCTACTGTTCAACAGTGAACCTACTTGGAATGAACTTTAGAGTCCCCCGGCTAGAGGTGTTGAACTTGTCATATACAAAGGTTAACGATGAAACACTTTATGTGACCTCAAAGAATTGTCGTGGACTTTTGCATTTGTTACTGAAAAATAGTCATGATGTCACAGAGAAGGGAGTGAAGCACGTGTTAGAAAACTGCACACAACTAAGAGAGATCAACTTGAAGGGTTGTGATAAAGTGCATGCTAGTGTTGTTGACTCAATGGTATTTTCAAGTCCATCATTGAGAAAGATAATAGCGCCACCTGGTTTTCATTTGAGTGACAAAAAGAAGAAACTCTTCTTGCGTCAAGGATGCATTGTTTGCTCTAAAAGTACTTTCCTTTGAAGTGTAAGATGTTTTTGTTTTCAGATCTATTTCTATGAGATTTTTTTTTAAATAAAAAGTTATCATTCAATCGTATATTTAAAACTAACCGCATATACAACGCTTTTGTCCTTTGAATGTGCATCCAGCATATTACAATATGGATGGCTACACATACTAACTCATAATAATTGCAATGATAATCCATAAATTATGAGGTTTTGGATCCTCTCCTTTTCCTTGTGGGGAGATGAAGGTATCGTGTTTGGAGACAAAACTACATGTTCTACTGTATTACTTGGATTCATCCTTTCTAGTGCAAGGGTTTTGAAATCATGTCTTACTCTCTTTGAATGTTACACTGTCTTGTTGCTAAAGAAAATGGGAGGATCCAAGTTTTCTCCGTTCCATCTTTGATCTTTCTTGTAGAGAATAATGGAGAGTGAAAATAGATTAATTACTTATATACATTCTTTGGGCTATTAGTCTAGTTCTATCATTAATTTTGGTTGACAATGTCATGCAAGCTGTATGTAAATCAATGTAACTATTTTAGCCAATTTGACTATAATAAGTTACTTGAATTTCATGGGGAGAGCACTGATAGAAACACTCTAGGTTCTGTTTCTAAGAGGGGGACGGAAGAGTGATAGAAAGATGAATGGAGGAAGCTTTTCTATTTTAACCAAGCTTTCCCCTCCATATACCTCTCTTTTTCTGTTCTTGCAAACTGGCCATTAAAGTTGAACTCCTTGAGCTGTACTTTTTCATATTTAGTTCTGAGAAATTCTCATTTTATTGCAGATAATGGCGTTTCATTGCAAGCGTCTACATCCTCTTCAATGCCCTGTGTTTCTGGGAGTGGAAATTCTTTACTTTGCACAATCATTTATGAGGCAAATGGCTATGCATACATAATACATTTCAGTTTGCATTACCAATAAAGACAATTTGGTGTCTCTTTTATTTTTAATGTTTATCATGAAAAATGAACAACTATAATTTTGAATGTGTTTCCAACTTTCTTGGATAGATTCTACTCCTTCTGGAAAAAAGCGAACAACAATAATTTTTGGATCGTAATAGATTAGACTTTTCTAAATTTAGACTTTGTCGATGTTGATCCTTGCCAAGGGTTCTCTTCCTTGTTGTTTATGTTGTTTGCTTTGTACTCTTGCTCTCTTGGCATGGTCTATCCATCTGGATTTTCCTGACAAGTTCCCTTCGTTATTCTGACTTTAGTTTTGGTCTATCGCCCAAGTGTCTTTCTATCTTTCTCTTTATTTTCATAATGTCTCTAGAATATTCAAGTTGATAGATGGCGGCTAAGGGGTGCTAACATAGTTGTAATGTCTTGATTTTTTGTCTTTGCACACTTTTTCTCTAATAAAAGAAAGTTAGATCTTGAAGCTTTTACTTTTACAATTGATTTTTAATTTGAATTTATTGTTCTACTCCTAGTTCATGTTAAAAGTCATCTTAAATATACATTCAAACGTATATAACTTTAGATTTAATTCAGGCATAATAGAAAAAGAAAACTCACTTTAAACCATAATCATTTTCGTATAATTATTTCATTTAAAATCAATTTTTACCGAAGGTAGAACCAAAGACACATAAACGTTTTTCACCCAATTCTTATATATTTATAAAAAGCAAAATTTAAAAGAACATGTCTCGTGTTTACCTACTCTATGTATCCGACCAACGCTTTTGTTTTATTTTTTGCATGTTTATTGGTTAATAAAGTAAAAACCATTATTGCTTCATGTGCTTGAAGGCAATGCAAAGAAACGAGGATCATGTTTCTCTCAAATTAGCTAAGTAATCAATGATAATCACATGCTAATCACCTAGTGACCTCCTTTTGCTTTCTCTACAAGCTTTGCTGCCTAGTACTGTGTACCATACAAAGTAGAATCAGTTAAAGAGATTCTTAGTTAGCTGTGTGTATCTTTTGCCCCATTTTTTTTCATAATTGGACTTGACTACCACTACACACAAAAGCAATTCATTCAACTGAAATTTCTTTTTCTTTTTCATAAATCAAGCAGCTACGATATCAATCAACAAGAAATGAGAAAGAAAAACCTCTCAAAAAAAAATGAGAGAAAAAAATGCTTTTGTGTGTAGAAGGCAAATAATTTAGACATTTTTAGCTTAATTACTTAAGTGATTGGTTATCAATTGCATTTATAATTTGTCCAAATTCAAAGAGAAAATTGGTGTGTTAAATTACTAACCTAGTGTGCTAAAGCCACAACTAGCTCTTGTTAAAGAGGCTTTATGACCCCTCTTCTTTTCCTAGATTATTGATAAGATTTCAAAAGTAAGACCACCTAATGTTATCCTAAAAGGGTTTAGATCATGATATGTCTAGTTAAACATAATGAACTTTGGCTCAATTAATTATTTGTATATATGTCCCCCATCAAGATAACACCTAACTTAGTTTTGAATGTTCCAAGTTAAACATAATGATTAAATGCACCAATATGTCCCACTTGACAATTGTGCATAAGTGATTATTTTTGCACAAAATTTCCCTTCAAAACATTGTCTCTGTGTCCTAAAATGAAAACCTCAAAACAACAAAGAGGATGCAAGGCCTTGTGTTGCAGTAGCAACAGGTTTAGTGTTTCTTCTTCAGAGGAAGCAGAGAGTTCTTCTTCTGCCTCTGATAGGTTCCCTTCTGTTTCTACACTAGCACATGCCATGGTGCAAGAGAGACTTGACCAAATGATAAGAGAAAAACTTGAAGCTAGACATGTAGAGAGAAAAAGGGAGAAGAGAAGAGAAGGAACTAAGTTTGTTGTAATGTTAGCAACGGAAAAGTGTTCTTATGATCCTAGAGAGGATTTCAGGGAGTCTATGATGGAGATGATAACAGTGAATCGCCTTCAAGATGCGAAAGATCTTCGTAGTTTATTGAACTATTATACGTCGATGAACTCGGAAGAATACCATAGTCTTATACTTGAGATTTTTCATGAGGTTTGTACTAATTTGTTCTTATCATGTAAATGCCAATGGCAACAAATGTGAATTTGCCAAATATTTCCTGCACAAATGTGAACATTTTCAAAATTTCAACATGCTTTTTTTTTTAAGGATTCAACAGTTTTTTTACATTGGATAGTGAGAGAATTGTCATTACAATAAGAAATTATATTAAGGCTTTATATAGCCAATGACTAATACCGTAGAATCTAATAAACTATGAATAATCTCAGACTTCATTTTATTTATTTGTTTTATAATAAAATACTGTTATTAAGAAACGCTTAATTTCAGAACATTCTTTAGCAGATTTTCGTGTTCCCATCCCAGAAGCACTCTTGGGGTCTGGCCTTTCCTGTTTCTGTGCGTGCTATAATGAGCAGATTCCACACGCTGCTTACCTTGCACACAAATTAATTTAGGCCAAGCTTCCACATCTAAGGAAATGGACATGTAGACATATTAAAATGCTAATATGAATATGGAACATTTAGAGTATTACAATAGAATTTATAATAGAATTCAAATTGAGAGAAAAGTATAGAAAGGTGAAATGAAAAGAGAATTGCTACATCGAGTACTACATTAAGGTTTATATAGCCAATTAGGCCAACAAACTTCTAACTAGCATGTAACTGACATTTATATCTCTAGCTTGGGAAATACAAAAAATAAATGTCAAAAAACGTCGAAACAAAAGAATACTAAACGTCTAAATATAACGACTAAAAAAATGCTTAGTCATCTTTTTTTTACGGAGATAATCTAAAATGTTAAGTAGGCTAAAAAGAAAGAGTTTTTTTTTTGCCTAACTATCTATGATCTTTATGGATAGAAGCTAGAATGTTGATTAGGCGAAAATTAAAGAATTTTTTACTGTTTAACTATCAATTATCTTTATAGATAGAAACTAGAATGTTGATTAGGCTACAAAGAATGAAGTTTTGCTTAACTACCTTTTATTTATGATGTAAGCTAAAATGCCAATAAGGCGAGAAAGTATGAAATTTGCTTAACTATCCATTATCTTTATGGATATAAAGAAGCTAGAACGATAATTAGGCTAAGAAAAATGAATTTTGAAAATTTAACTATCCATTTTCTTTATATATAGAAACTAAAAAGCCAATTACTATAGGCTTAAGCCTATGTTAGGAAAACAACAAAAACACGGCAGCAACGTACATCTAGTTGAAGCTCTAATTCTTAGCTTAGTCACTTTAGAATTGCATTGGAACGTGAGAAAAATGGAATGAACCTGTATCCAAACACATAATAAAATAAAGAAAGAATGATATCACCAAATATGTGGTGTTCTTGAGAAACTTTAACAATTGCTTGATCATGATGAATTTGATTGACCAAATTAGTGCATCTTCCAAACTTTCGCACTTCATAAGAAGTACCACTGTAACATCCCGCTTAGATGCGATTACTATCAGTATTAGACGTGATTAAGTAAGCTTGGCAATTAAATAATAATAGGCATGGCAAAATGGTAAATAAGTTAAAAAGGAGGGAAAAGTTTGAAAGAGAAAAGTAGAAAAGAGTGATCTACACTCTTCTATTCTCATTTTCTTTCTCATTTTTCAGCTCACTCTCTCCCTCTCCCTCCCCATTCTCACGCCTCACTCCCTCTCCATAACCTCATCTTTTCATCATCCAATTCTTAAAAGAAACTTCACAAGCAAGGTTTGGGTAGTAAAGCTAGAACAAGTGAAGGAAACAAGGAAGATTTTGAGAGAAGAAGTAGAGTTAAACCAAAGCTTTGGGGAATCAGTAATAACAAGCACCAATAGGAGGATTAAGGTGAGCTCCACAGGGTTTTAGAACCCGCTTGTGTAAGTTTGTAAGCATTTCTACATCTTGAGCTAAGATTAGAAAATTTACCCTAATTTCTTGTGTTTGCTAATTCCTTATTCAATCACATGTTAGTCATTCAATTTATAGTTGTAATTCATTCCTTATACTGTTATAATGTTTGGGTATGCCTTAATATGTCAAAAATGGTGATAAAATCAAGTTTTGAGCCATTCCTGTGCTGACAAGTTCGCAGTGCGAACTCAGGGTTACTGTTTGGCGAGGCTTCACTGCCTACCTTCGCAAAGCGAAGTAGACTTCGCAGAGCGAAGTTGAACAGACATTTCATGTCTGTTCTGCTTCGTTCTGTGTACTGTTTACGCGTCAGGCCAGGCTTTTAATAACTGTTTATAATGAAAACCTTATTTTCCAAGATAAACACCATTCTTGACATGTTCAAAGGGTTATTCAACATTTAATGAATGAATGATCGGATAAGGAATTTGGCTAAAGCATTAGGAATGCAAAGTAGAGTTATTTTAAGTTATGGAATGTTACCAACAAGCAAGTAACGGCTTATGAGAACGATAAGCCTATGGCATAATGATAATGATGAAGCTTAGAACCTTACATAGGTCAAGAGTATAAGAATTAATAAGAATAAGATGTGGCCTTCGATGTTCACGTCAGTGGAACATGAATGGTTCACGTAGAGAACAGACTTAGATTATTACCTTTAAGTCGTGACTTTCATTGTTCACGCCAGTGGAACATGGAAGATTCATGCATAAGATTAAAGAATATTAAATTGCGTTTTCCGTCGTTCACGCCAGTGGGACACGGGAGGTATACGCATCAGTTAAGACTTATTATTAAGTCGTGTCTTCTGCTGTTCACGCCAGTGGGACACAGGAGGTTCACGCCAGTGGGACGTGTTATTCCGCAAGGATGACCGCACGACGACAAGAGGAGTCCGGTGTTAGCCTGATATGATAGGAATTTTCACCGGTTATCAGGGGAATGTGCTTCGGGGTTACTCCACCCGGGGGCATTCCGTAAAATGAACTCAGATAACATTGTTTGTTCAACGCTAACAGCTAACATAAAGATCAGTTAATACTATATTACTTTATCAGTCAGAAATATTTATTCAGACAGTTATCAGATGTCAGTTAGCAGCTATCAGACGGTGATCCTAGGACTCCCCTTGATCACCAGATTATCAGTAACAGACAGATAACCCTCTATGGGTAAGGTTAAGACTTGGCGATCATAGGTATCCCCGAGTTCGCCGAGGTAGGCACGGCAACCCTAGGTTCCCCGAGGTTGCCAAACAGTAGGTAGGGTAGGAGCTCACTGAGACGTTATGTCTCATCCCTTTCCTTCTGGTGCAGGTTCTTCGCAGGTAGCACGAAGAAAAGGTAAAGAGAAAGCTACGGACTGATCGTGCCGCTCGTGTTTTCTTGTAGTTGTATTATATTGTATTATGATGTATATAAATATTATGGGCAATGTATTGTACCGGGTTAAGGTTTTGTAACCAAAGACTTATGTTTTGTATAATTATCAAACAATTTTCTGTATTGTATTTAAATGTATCCAGTATCAGTTTAACACTCTCGCTAATATACTAGTTAAAATTAGTATGGGTGTTACAATTGGTATCAGAGCAGGTCGATTCAGACCGTGCCTTGGGTCATTAAAGTACAATCCAAGTTTCTGGACCTCTTGGATCCAGGACATTATTCTAGATGTTATGTTCAGTTAAAACTGATCACTTTGACTTGTATATGACAGCTAGGATAAGATGTCTGGGAGAAGAAGAGGTAGACCTCGTGCTAATCAAGCTAGTGACGAAAGTGGAGGACCTAGTCTTAATTCATGGGAACAGATGATGCAACAACAGCAGGCCTGGCAGCAGCAATACCAAGAGCAACAAGCTCAGAATGCATTACAGTATCAGCAAATGATGCTGATGATGCAACAGCAGTCTCAGCAACAGGCCCAAGCTCAACAGCAATGGATGGACATGATGCAGCAGGGACAAGGTTTCCATCCACAGCCACCACCTCCCCCAGTAATTGGCAACCCCGTGTTCCGGGAGTATAACAGACATCACCCTCCGGAGTTTAACGGAGAAGGTGAACCACAAGAAGCTAGGAAGTGGATTAAACAGATGGAGAAGATTTTTAGAATGGCAGAATGTTCTGAAGAAGATAAAGTGGTTTATGCCACGAACCAACTCAGAGGCGCAGCAGAAGACTGGTGGGAATCTGCTCAGCGCAGGATGGAAGCCAATGGTGTAGAAGTGAATTGGGAGAATTTCAAAGGAGTAATGTTGGAAAAGTATTTACCTTTGTCTTACAAGGTAAAGAAAGAGCAAGAGTTCTTGGAACTGAAGCAAGGTAGTATGTCGGTTGCTGAGTTTACAAAGAAGTTTGAAGAGTTGTCCTATTATTCCACACACAACGAGTATGCTGAGAATGAAGTGTGGAAGATGAACCAGTATAAGCGAGGTTTAAGAGGCGAGATTGACACTGCAGTGAGTCTCCAAAGAACTGCAAGTTATGATGAGCTAGTACATGACAGTCTGGTGGTTGAGGCAGGACTAGCTAAGACCTCTAAGGAAAGATCAGCAGCTTATGAGAAGAAGAAAAGCAGGATGTCAGATAAGTACCACGATAAGCTCAAGCCAAAAGGATCCCCGCAGAGAGGGAAGCAGACATACTCACCACAACATAATCCTTTGCGGACTAATCCTACTTGCAAGACATGTGGTAGGATGCATAAAGGAGAGTGTTTGATAGGTGCTGGTATTTGTTATGGATGTAAACAGCCAGGGCATTTCATATCAGAGTGTCCAAACAGACGTGGTAAAGGATCAGCTGAAGGAACAACTACTAGTAGGGGCAGAGTGTACTCCCTTGACGGTGCAAAGGCTGTAGCCAATGAAGATTTAATTGCCGGTATGTGTTATTTGGGTACTAATCCAGTAAAAGTTCTTTTTGATTGCGGCGCTACATGTTCCTTTATTTCATATAAGTGTGTGGAGACGCTGCAATTACCTTTGTCTCCGTTGAACCCTCCAATGTTAGTAACTACCGCCACTGAAGGCGGGATTGAGGCAAAGTATGTTTGTGAAAGCTGTCCTATCACTGTGTCTAGTAAGACCTATTATGTTGATTTAGTTTGTCTCCCGATGGAGCAATTGGATGTGATTCTAGGCATGGATTGGCTCTCTGCCAACCATGTGTACATTGGTTGTTCAGAGAAAAGTATTTATATGCCGACCAGTGATACGGCGGAAGGTGTGGCTCTGTCTGAATTGATTAACCGCACCCATCAGTTAATTCAATTCATTTGTGCTCAAGATAAGGGATTCTATGTGATGCTCACTGTGGCTTCAGAATCAGAGTTAGGCCCCAGTGATATTCCTGTTGTGAATGAATATCTAGATGTATTTCCTTCAGAAGTGTCTAGTCTGCCTCCAGAGCGTGAGGTAGAGTTTTCAATTGATTTGATTCCAGGAGCGGAGCCAGTATCTGTGGCACCGTACAGAATGTCACCAACAGAGCTGAAAGAGCTGAAATCTCAACTTGAAGAATTAATTCAGAAGCATTTTATTAGGCCCAGTGTATCACCTTGGGGTGCTCCGGTCTTGTTGGTCAAGAAGAAAGATGGTAGCATGAGGTTGTGTATTGACTATCGTCAACTTAATAAGGTGACTATCAAGAACAAGTATCCTCTTCCCAGGATTGACGACCTACTAGACCAGCTTAAAGGAGCAACGGTATTTTCCAAAATTGATCTTCGGTCAGGTTATCATCAGATTCGTATTAAGTCTTCGGATGTGTCTAAGACGGCGTTTCGAACGCGTTATGGGCACTACGAATTTCTGGTTATGCCTTTCGGTGTAACTAATGCCCCAGCAGTATTCATGGATTATATGAACAGAATATTTCAGCCTTACCTTGATCAATTTGTAGTGATTTTCATTGATGACATTTTGATCTATTCTAAAGATCCTCAGGAGCATGCTCAGCACTTAAGAATTGTATTGGATGTCCTTAGAGACAAGCAGCTGTATGCTAAGTTTAGCAAGTGTGAATTCTGGTTATCCGAGATTAAGTTTTTGGGTCACGTTATTTCTCAAGGAGGGGTAGCTGTTGATCCATCTAAAGTTGAAGCCGTACTCAGTTGGGAAAGACCCAAGAATGTAGCTGAAGTCAGGAGCTTTCTCGGCTTGGCAGGTTATTACCGCAGATTTATCATGAAGTTTTCTCAGATTGCTTTACCTCTGTCACGCCTTACCAGAAAGGATGTACCCTTTATTTGGGACGAAGAATGTGAAAGGAGTTTCAGAGTTTTAAAGAAGAAGTTGACTAAGGCGCCAGTGTTAGCAATACCAGATCCTGAAAAGAGATACACCGTTTTCTGCGATGCATCCTCGAAAGGACTGGGTAGTGTTCTTATGCAAGGGGAAAATGTCATAGCATATGCGTCCAGACAGCTCAAGATACATGAAGAGAATTATCCCACGCATGATCTTGAGTTAGCAGCAATAGTTTTCGCATTGAAGATATGGAGACATCATTTGTATGGAGCACAATTCGATTTGTTTAGTGACCATAAGAGTTTGAAACACCTGTTCGATCAAAGAGATCTTAACATGAGACAAAGACGATGGATGGAGTACTTGAAGGATTTTGATTTTGATCTGAAATACCATCCAGGAAAGGCTAATGTGGTAGCAGACGCATTGAGTCGGAAGGCTTTAGTCAAAGCTGAAGTGATGATGCACACGTGTGGACTGTATGAAAAATTTAGAGATCTTAATCTCCATGTTACCGAGATGGAAGGTGGCGTTTTGTTAAACAAATTAGAGATTTCGTGTGACCTACGATCTAGGATTGCACAGGCGCAAAGCATGGATATGGACCTTCAGAGAAAAGTTGGTCAAGCAGAGTATTCATGGGCACCAGATGGTGTGTTATTGTTTGAAGGGAGGATTTTTATTCCGAATGATGAAGAATTAAAAAGGTTGATATTAGAAGAGGCGCATAAGAGCAGTTTCAGCATTCATCCAGGTACCACCAAGATGTATCAAGATTTGAAAAGAGATTATTGGTGGCCTAGCATGAAAAGAGATGTGGCGGAGTTTGTGTCGAGATGCATTGTTTGTCAGCAAGTGAAGATTGAGCACCAAAGGCCGGCAGGGATGTTAGTGCCTTTGGAAATTCCACAATGGAAATGGGAGGATATAACCATGGATTTTGTGAGTGGATTACCTCGAACACAGCGAGGACATGATTCTATATGGGTAATAGTGGACCGGTTAACCAAGTCAGCTCATTTCTTGCCGGTTAAGACTACGTATCGAGCCTCACAGTATGCTGAATTGTTTATTTCTGAGATAGTGAAACTCCATGGTGTACCAGCTAGTATTGTGTCTGATAGAGATCCCATTTTCACATCACACTTTTGAAAGGCTTTTCAGAAAGCTTTGGGGACAAGATTGAAAATGAGCACGTCCCATCATCCTCAAACAGACGGACAATCAGAAAGGACTATTCAGACGTTAGAGGATATGTTACGTGCGTGCATTCTAGAAGATGGAGGAAGTTGGAACCATCATCTACCATTGATTGAATTCTCTTACAACAACAGTTACCATTCTAGCATTGGAATGGCACCATATGAAGCTCTATATGGTAGAAAGTGTAGAACCCCGCTTTGTTGGGCTGAGGTTGGAGATAAGAGCATTTTGGGTCCAGAGATCATTCAGGAGACGACTCTAAAGATTAAGTCCATTCAAGATAAAATGAGAACAGCACAGAGTCGCCAGAAAAGTTAGGCTGATAGGAGACGAAGACCGTTAGAGTTTGATGAAGGAGACCATGTATTTCTTAAAGTTACTCCTAAGTTGGGTTTAAGAGGAGCCTTCAGGACCAAGAAGCTTTGTCCAAGATATGTTGGACCATTTCAGATACTTCGACGTGTTGGACCGGCAGCTTATCAGTTGGCGCTGCCACCAGCCATGTCAGGATTACACGATGTCTTTCACGTCTCGCAATTAAGGAAATTCATTCCTGATCCTTTCCAACCAGTGGAGCTGGACAGTATTAACTTGAGATCGGACTTGACCTTTCAACCTGAGCCAGATCAGATAATCGATCGCGATGTTAAGACTTTGCGGAACAAAGAGATTCCTATAGTTAAGGTTGTATGGAAAGGTTCTCCCGACGGCGAAGCAACGTGGGAGCTAGAGTCAGATATGCAAGCAACCTATCCTCATTTATTTCCAGGTAACTTCTAAATTTCGAGGACGAAATTTCTTTAAGGAGGGTAGATTGTAACATCCCGCTTAGATGCGATTACTATCAGTATTAGACGTGATTAAGTAAGCTTGGCAATTAAATAATAATAGGCATGGCAAAATGGTAAATAAGTTAAAAAGGAGGGGAAAGTTTGAAAGAGAGAAGTAGAAAAGAGTGATCTACACTCTTCTATTCTCATTTTCTTTCTCATTTTTCAGCTCACTCTCTCCCTCTCCCTCCCCATTCTCACGCCTCACTCCCTCTCCATAACCTCATCTTTTCATCATCCAATTCTTAAAAGAAACTTCACAAGCAAGGTTTGGGTAGTAAAGCTAGAACAAGTGAAGGAAACAAGGAAGATTTTGAGAGAAGAAGTAGAGTTAAACCAAAGCTTTGGGGAATCAGTAATAACAAGCACCAATAGGAGGATTAAGGTGAGCTCCACAGGGTTTTAGAACCCGCTTGTGTAAGTTTGTAAGCATTTCTACATCTTGAGCTAAGATTAGAAAATTTACCCTAATTTCTTGTGTTTGCTAATTCCTTATTCAATCACATGTTAGTCATTCAATTTATAGTTGTAATTCATTCCTTATACTGTTATAATGTTTGGGTATGCCTTAATATGTCAAAAATGGTGATAAAATCAAGTTTTGAGCCATTCCTGTGCTGACAAGTTCGCAGTGCGAACTCAGGGTTACTGTTTGGCGAGGCTTCACTGCCTACCTTCGCAAAGCGAAGTAGACTTCGCAGAGCGAAGTTGAACAGACATTTCATGTCTGTTCTGCTTCGTTCTGTGTACTGTTTACGCGTCAGGCCAGGCTTTTAATAACTGTTTATAATGAAAACCTTATTTTCCAAGATAAACACCATTCTTGACATGTTCAAAGGGTTATTCAACATTTAATGAATGAATGATCGGATAAGGAATTTGGCTAAAGCATTAGGAATGCAAAGTAGAGTTATTTTAAGTTATGGAATGTTACCAACAAGCAAGTAACGGCTTATGAGAACGATAAGCCTATGGCATAATGATAATGATGAAGCTTAGAACCTTACATAGGTCAAGAGTATAAGAATTAATAAGAATAAGCTGTGGCCTTCGATGTTCACGTCAGTGGAACATGAATGGTTCACGTAGAGAACAGACTTAGATTATTACCTTTAAGTCGTGACTTTCATTGTTCACGCCAGTGGAACATGGAAGATTCATGCATAAGATTAAAGAATATTAAATTGCGTTTTCCGTCGTTCACGCCAGTGGGACACGGGAGGTATACGCATCAGTTAAGACTTATTATTAAGTCGTGTCTTCTGCTGTTCACGCCAGTGGGACACAGGAGGTTCACGCCAGTGGGACGTGTTATTCCGCAAGGATGACCGCACGACGACAAGAGGAGTCCGGTGTTAGCCTGATATGATAGGAATTTTCACCGGTTATCAGGGGAATGTGCTTCGGGGTTACTCCACCCGGGGGCATTCCGTAAAATGAACTCAAATAACATTGTTTGTTCAACGCTAACAGCTAACATAAAGATCAGTTAATACTATATTACTTTATCAGTCAGAAATATTTATTCAGACAGTTATCAGATGTCAGTTAGCAGCTATCAGACGGTGATCCTAGGACTCCCCTTGATCACCAGATTATCAGTAACAGACAGATAACCCTCTATGGGTAAGGTTAAGACTTGGCGATCATAGGTATCCCCGAGTTCGCCGAGGTAGGCACGGCAACCCTAGGTTCCCCGAGGTTGCCAAACAGTAGGTAGGGTAGGAGCTCACTGAGACGTTATGTCTCATCCCTTTCCTTCTGGTGCAGGTTCTTCGCAGGTAGCACGAAGAAAAGGTAAAGAGAAAGCTACGGATTGATCGTGCCGCTCGTGTTTTCTTGTAGTTGTATTATATTGTATTATGATGTATATAAATATTATGGGCAATGTATTGTACCGGGTTAAGGTTTTGTAACCAAAGACTTATGTTTTGTATAATTATCAAACAATTTTCTGTATTGTATTTAAATGTATCCAGTATCAGTTTAACACTCTCGCTAATATACTAGTTAAAATTAGTATGGGTGTTACAACCACATTGATCTTGATCCCAACATGAGTGCCTCAATCGTTCGTGATTGTACTTGATTTGCCTAACCATGGCTTCATGAAGATAAGTTTGGTATGTTGTGACGTTGAGGGATTGGGCGAAAGAAAAAGCAAACTCATTGATCTTGTGTGTTGTTATTGACTTCAAAATTAGGATTCTGAAGAAGCTCAAAATCGTGACACGATTTGGGCATCGTGACACGATTTTGGAGGCAGGGAGCATGGTTTCTGGGAGTGCCAGTCGTGACACGATTGGTGGCCATCGTGACACGATTTGTGGATAAGATTTGTGTACCTTGGGTCGTACGCAAGGAATCGTGACACGATTTTGTCTGTGCCCTGCTACTATTTAAGCTTTTCAGATTTTGAAGAGTGGCTTAGAGAGAGAAACTTGGAGAACAAAGGAGGTAACTTTAGGGTTGAGTGTCTTTGTTGAGAGTGATTCTCTTGGATTGAGAAACATTGTAATCATCTTGGGTAGTAAGATTTCATACTTGGAAGGATCAAAAAACTTCCTTTTGTGTTTATCTCTTAGGATTCATGGGTGAGTGTGGGTGATGGAAAAATGGGTAGAAATTAGGGTTTGTTCTTGTGAGGCTAATTTCTTGTAACTCATTTGTATCATTTTCATCTTAGTGGATTGGAGAGTTGCTCTCTCCCCCAGAGTAGGTCATATTGGACCGAACTGGGTAAACAATCTTTTGTGTGTTTGTTTCCTTAGTTTTATTGCTTTGTTTATGCTTGTGGTGCTGTTTTACACTAGGACTTAGGTCTGGTTGTTGTTGTTGTTGCTTGAAACTCTTTATCTCATTGATTACCACTTCCTTTACTCCACGCATCTTTGTTTATCATTGGTGTGATTTTGCACGAATTCACAACAATGTGTATTTGATGAGTGTTATTTGTGGGCACATATTGAGGTTGTGGAATCCATCTTTCGTGGCTTGCAGCTATGAATCTCAGTGAGTCTTGAAATGGAGGGGAAGGATGGTTAAAATCCAGTTGAAAGGAATCATGATAGCAAATCTCTAGAATCCAAAAAGAAAGTATCAAGAAAGGAATCAAAAACGAAAATTTGAGAAAGAAAATATTCTTAATAGGATTTAATTAAGAGAAAAATATAGAAAAGTGAAATGAGAAGTAAGAAAGTAATATTGATTATGAGAGAATGGTTACATCAAGTAATACATTTAAGGTCTTTATTGCCAATTAAACCAATTAAATTCTAACTAACACGTAACTAACTTTTATATTTCTAATAGAAGTCACATACCATTCCCCAATTAAAAATATGGGTTAACTATGGAAAATAGGTGGATAACTCCTATGGATGATGATGAATGTTAGACAAATTGATAATCTTGATGTTTCCGATGTATAATTTGCAATTGTGTGTTCTTGGTGATGATGATATGAGAAAAATTGCGTGATAACAAGTAAATGTTCTTACTTCTATTTTAATGAATCTCAAGCATTGATTAAATCTGACATTTTGTTTTCTCTGCTCCACTGTTGAGAGACTTAATAGAGCTCTCACCCTAAAATCCACTTGAAAAATTAGCATGAAAAATGTTTTTTTTATCGCTACATATATAGTAAGTATCCTTTAGGGCGAAGACTTCAACATGAACGTGGCTACCTTTTTTAAAATAAAGATAAATTTTTTTATTTATCTCTCTTTAATAATATATTTTTGGCTTAATTGAATCAGCAGTCCCTTAACTTATTTCTTTGTTTTAATTTGGTCCCATAACTCTTAACTTTTCCAAACGAGTCCCTTAACTCATCTTCCGTCAACCAATAAAGTCCTTTCTGTTAGATTTTTGAAAAAAAAATGTTAAGTGTTGTCCATATGGCAGTGCCAGTTGTGAAAAATATTAGATGATATGACATATGACTCAGCTGGATATAAAGGGAGAAAAAATTGAGGGATCAAAATTAGGTCATATTTTCCCCTTTCTTCTCCATCGGGCCTCTCTCCATTTTCTTCTTCTATCTCCTTCATCTTCTCCAATTTTCTCTTCATCTTCTCTGTTTTTTTGCAAGCATGTCGAATCAAGCTTCGAAGACACAGCCACGGCCTTGGGTACACGATTATGGTTCAACTGGATCCAGTTTTAGGAGAAGAACAAGCATGAATGTAGGTGTGGAGATTTTCCAGTAATAAGAACAGTGAGTGATACTGCTAATCAGAATTGTGGTAAGAAATTATGGGGTTGCAAGAACTACAGGAATTCATTTGAAAAAGGGTGTGGGTTCTTTAAGTTGGTAGAGGATGATAATTCTCAAAGTCATGAAATGGAAGTGAAGATTGAGAAGCAAAAAAGAAAGAACAAGAAGTTGAAGATTGAGTTAGCAAAGACAACAAAATGGTTGAAGATGTCACTGGTTTTTGGGTTTGTTTCATTTGGGATATGTTTGGTATTAGGGACAATGATATTGTGCAACTAGGTCCTTAATTGTTGTTGAATTGTAGTTTTTAGAAGAAAATGAATTCTTGTATTTGGAATCAGTTTCACAGTGAAATTGTAGTGAATTGAATTGTAATTGAGTTAGCAATGACAACCAATGTAATATTAGGTAATGATGTAGTATTTTATCAAGTTAATGAATATGATTTTATTTGGTATCAAATTTGAAGATTATGCAATTCAATATGGTTGATGTGAAATATGAAAATGTTTGTTTAATTAGGGCTTAATTAGATATGAAAGGTCTATAACCCTGTCATCAGTTCATGACATTATGAAAGGATGAATAACAAAGCCAAAATAATGGAACAATAATTAAGCAAAAGCGCATATCATTAATTAAGCAAAAAATATGGTCTTAGCCATTACATCACTTGTGCAGATGCGCATAAGATGTTCTAGATATTACATCAACATTACATAACCAATATTAGATGTTCTAGACATTACACAGACTTTTGCATAACCAAAATTACTTAACCAAAAATGCATAATCTTTGTGGATATGTTCTAGACATTACATTACATAATCCAAAGTAGTTAAATTAAGTTAAACTAAGTAGTTAAAGTAGGCTGTGTAGAGGCCACGCCCTCTTTCCTTGCTTTCTGTCTTGGTTTTTTCACAGTAGTGGGTTGAGATGATCCAACCTTCTCCTTGCTCCTTCTTTTCTTAGTCTTTGGTTGCTGAGATGATGCATTCTGAGTTGCTGGAGCAAGAATTGATTGAGTAGTAACTTGCTGAGATGAAGCTGATTGAGTTGTACCTTGGTGAGTTGGAGTTGTTGGAGTTCTACCTTGGTGAGTTGGAGGTGTTTGAGTAGAAGCTTGATGAGATGGAGCTGATTGCGCAGGTGCCTGCTGAGTAGGTGCTTGCTGATTGATAGGTTGTTGAGTAGGAGGCTGCTGAGTGGTAGATGTACTACCATTTTTAGGTGCAGGGGGTGGTGGAGGTGGTGGTGGTGGAAGTTTACAAGTTGACTTGTTATGGCCAGCTTGTTTACATCTGCTACATTTGATACCATAAGTTGCCCTTCTCATTTGTACCTCATCCTTCTTTAATTCTGCTGCTTATAATCTCCTCTTCTTCTTTGGCCTTCCAGGTTGCCTTTTTATGGGTGGTGGTTGTAGTTGTAGATCACCAAACTCAGTCCTCACCCATAAATTTTGTCCATTAACAGGATATATCATGCTGCTATAACATTCAGCATATTGTTCCTTTTTGTAAAATGTTGGGACATATGATTCTATGTCTAAGTTATGGTCTTTCATACATGCAATAGCATGACAACAAGGCAGTCCTGTCAGCAGCCATTTCCTGCAATCACAAACCTGCCTCAACAAGTTCACAACATATTTGTCTCCAGTGTCTGAGATATGTCTTACTTCATAATCATATTCCCCACCACGCCTAAATTATAAAAATACAACACATTATCAAAATTCAAGCATATGATACAAGCTTCTGATATAGCATGTGACAGAATTACAAAATTACAAAATTAATCTTCTGATACAAAACCTGTTATTTAGGCAGAAAAATCAAACAGTTTTTAGGCAGAATTAGGCAGAATTTTTAGGCAGGATATGTAATAGAATTACAAAATTAATCTTCTAATACAAAACCTGTTATTTAGGCAGAATAATCAAACAGTTTTTAGGCAAAATTAGGCAGAATATTTAACAGAATTACAAAAGTAGAATATTTAACAGAATTAGAATATAAGCAAAATTGTACCTTACAATCCAGTTCCTTGTATAAGCTGATTCATTCTCAAGCTTTTTCTTAATATTAGGCAGAACACCATCTTCATACCTTGAGATTTCCTGTCTATTTGTCTGCCATCTTTCCATCAAGTACACTCTGATCTCTTCCATGTTAGTTACCACAGGTTTGGTTCTTGCATTCACTATGGCTGAATTGAATGCTTCTGACATGTTATTCACCAAAGTATCACACTTTGACCCAGATTTGAAGAATGTTTTGCTCCAATGTCTAGGAGGAATCTGCATAAGATACTCAAATGCTCCCTCTGAGATAGCCTTGATCTCCTTCATCTCCCTTTTCAAATGCATTTGGATATGTGGCCTTTGCAGCTCTCCACATCAACTCCTTCAATTTCATCCCTGGGTACTTCTTCCTAAAGTTGTTATAGAGATGCCTGACACAAAATCTTTGTTATATTCCAAGGAGTAATTCATCAATAGCTGGTAATAGACCATGTAGCATATTATAAATTGAATTATAAATAAAAAGTAATGCATAAATCTATTATGTATTAAGAAAGAATTAACATGGAAATTTATTAACCTTTTGTTGATCACTGATAAGTGTATATGTCTTGAATAGTCTAGTGCCACCCAAGTCATCAATCAAAAGCTCTAAGAACCATTTCCATGAGTCTTTAGTCTCACCTTCTACAATTGCAAATGCAATTGGAAGCATTTGATCATTAGGATCCCTCCCAATAGCAGCCAGCAGCTGACCTCCATAGTAACCTTTAAGAAAGCACCCATCAAGTCCAATTATGGGTCTGCATTTGAAGAAACTTTCTTTGCATCCTTTAAAACACACATAAACTCTTTGAAAGTGAGGGCAAAAGACTGCATCAGGTGATTCCAAATCTGCCTCAGTACCTTGAAATGGTGGAGTAGTGACTTTAACAGTTGATCCATCATTAGATCTGAACAGTTCATGACAATAGTCATACATCCTTGTAAATTGATCCCTAAAAGACCCATCAACTAGGTCAACTGCATAACTCCTAGCTCTGTATGCTTTGCTCCTGCATATACCCACATTCCACTTGCTTTGTGCCCTCTCAATGATATCAGGAATACCCAAGTTAGGATTCTCCTTAACCCTTGTATGTAGTTTCTTTCATAGCCATTTAGAATTGAGCATCTTCACCCTATATGCTTGACTGCAGCTATGCTTACCAATAATTTTCCTGAGTTGCCATGTTTCTTCATTTGATATCTTAGCACAGTATAGTTCCCAGTTACATCCAGGTTTGCATATCACTCTCATCCTCTTCATGTCATTCTTCTTAAACTTGAGGGCCCTTCCAGAGTGTATTGCATATGTCCTAATAGCTTCCTGAAATTCAGATTTTGATGCAAAGTAAGTCCCAAGCTCCCACTTATAATCCATCATCTTCTCAGGTAGCTTGAACAATGGGTATTTAGGTCTATCAACATCTTCTTCATCACTATCAACACCACTTTCCAGCTCATCAGTGTTATAATTTCAGCATCACTCAGACCCATGTCCCTACTTAAACTTGACTGACCAACCTCTCCACCATTATTAACTGATTTTCTTAGTTCTGCAACAACTTCATCTTCAAATACAGGATCCTCCAAATTATGGACCTTCTTTGGCCTTCCTCTCCTCTTCTTTGGCTGACCACCACTTCCATCCTTTTCTTTACCTTTGCTAGATGTTTTCTTAGAACCAACCTTCTTTGTACCAGCTGCATCTGCATTATCTTTCTCCTTCCCATTCTCAAAACCAACCTCATTTGCACCACTGCCATCATCATCCACAACAACATTCTCTCCACCTTCAAATTTTTCCCTCACTGGATCATCAATATTATCTGCATCCCTTCCTTCTTCATCCTGAAATCCTTCTATTTCATTGTCTAAATCAGCTTGTAGCCAAACCTCATCATCTGAGTCCCCAAATTGTATATCCAGAGCACTGTCATCACTACCAAACTCTTCCTCTAGGTTTTCCTCCACACCATCTGTCTCATTTAACCTTACACCACCTGCATCATTTAATTCTACACCACTTCCATCATTTATTTCTCCACCAGGATTAGGCCCATTTTCTTGCAAATATGGGCCATTACCTATGATTGGGCCTTCAAGATTTTCACACACATTTGTGGGACCAGGTTCACTTGCTTTCTCAACTGTGGTCCCCACATAAGTTGGAATATATTCCCCTGCATTTTCTACTACTTTGGGCCCTACAACAGCTGGACCATGTTCTTTTTCTTTCCCTCTAGTGGACCCTACAACAGTGGGGTCAGCTTCATTTTCTTTCCCTACATTGGACCCTACAACAGAGAGGTCAACTTCCATTTCATTCTCTACAACAGTGGGACCAGTTTGCTTTGCTGATTGAGCCATAATTGGGTATTCAATTAAGGGGTCAAGGGCTACTATATCAGGTTTACACAAAGGGTGCAGTATATATAAGTGGACTCTCTCATAGTTCAAAGCAATGTTTTTCATCCTTCTACATCCTGCATCATCCCTTAACTTCACTATCTCTTGTTCTAAGTTTGGGTCATAGTACCAAAGAGATTGAATCATTGGGTAGCCCATTTCCTTTATCTTCCCTATTATTTCAAAATAAGACCAGAAATCTTCATTACAGTCTCATACATCCTCTAAACCAAAGTAGTCTAACTTATTTAACCCAGTAAACCTCCCCTGATGATGAACCACACACTCAAATGTAGTACCCATCTGTTTTAAATGACAATAAATAATATCCATCTCAGAATATATGCACAGAATTCGAAAAAAGGACCACAAAAACAAACATTTGAATAATGGCTACATGACAGATACATACAAACCCAAGAACAGTAAACCCTAAACTATTATAATACACACACACAGACAAATTTCAACTTTTTCGTGTTCAAAACCCTAGGAATTTTTTAACCCAAAAAAGCAACTGATAAAACCCATAAAACCCTAACCCTAACGTTAAACAATCACAAACATCCACAAAAAACCCTAACCCTAAACAGAAACAGAAGAATACGATGAGGATTAGATGACAAACCTGAGTTTTTTTCCCTTCTCCCTTCGTTCGTTCGTTCTGCGTTTTGTGTCTTCTCCCTTCTTCGTTCTTTCGCTTTCTCTCTCTACGACGTAGTTTCTCTCTCTAAAGTTCTGGAAAACAAAGGGTTATGCCATGTAATTCGCCATCTGGACAACACTTAACGTTTTTTTTCTTCAAAAAGCCAACAGAAAGGACTTTATTGGTTGACGGAAGATGAGTTAAGGGACTCGTTTGGAAAAGTTAAGAGTTATCGGACTAAATTGAAACAAAGAAATAAGTTAAGGGACTGCTGATTCAATTAAGCCTATATTTTTAGTTATTTCAAACACAAGTTTATTGGTTCAAAGAAATACAACAAAGGTGATTTTAGGGAAGTTGGATGAGCAATCACCGACAACAAAGGTCAAGATGTGGAGGATTGATCAGGGATGATAATGGTGTTTGGATTTACGAATTTGTTGAAAATATAGGGCAGACTACGACTTCTATGATAGAAATGTGTGGAGTGTATAAATGTTTGAGTATGACTACGAATAAATGTATCTCAAATTTGACTGTACAAGTGAAATCGGAGGTGGTTGTTTGAAGGTGAGAAAAACACACAAGAAGGGGGGGTTGAATTGTGTGGGCTGTTTCTTTTCTTTCTCAAAACTTTGGTTAAGTTCAGAATCAGATTCTGAACCTTTTTCAGAGTTAATATGCAGCGGGTAAATAAAGATGAGAAAGGGAAAGAGAGAGACACAAGAGTTTTTATACTAGTTCCTTCCACAAACCGGAAGTAGTCTAGTCCCCCTGTTACTTACAGGAGATCTGAACTATAATCAACTGATTACAATTGCTCAAAGCACAAAGCTAAGAGACTTCCAATGCTCAAGCACTTAGCAAGAGACTTCTATGCTCAAAACACAAAGTTAAGAGACTTCTATGCTCAAAACACAAAGTTAAGAGACTTCTCTGCTCAAAGCACAAAGCTAAGAGACTTCTAGTTGCTCAATACACAAAGTAAAGAGACTTCAGGTTGCTCAGCACGCAGGCTGAGACTTGAATCAAACTGATTTACAAAGAAAGTAAGTTTGAGTTGAACACTTGATCAAATATCAGAGGTGTTCACAAAATACAACTCAGGTTTAAGACTCTAAACTTAAGAAATTCTAAGATGATAAGTTTGTAAGAATTTCTAAGAGTTTTGGTGACTTTCGTATTTTTGACAGCAAAACAGAGCACAAATATTAAGTCTTTAGTTTCTTGAGTCTTAGCAATTTCTTCTTCAAATCTTCACCCTTTTATAGAGAATAAAAGAGCTGTTGAGAATTGCCCAGAAATCCAGCAAAGAGCCGTTGCAAATTAGAAGCTAGGTCAGCTGAAATTGTGTGCAAAACTGCAGAAAGCAGAGCACGCAATTTTTGAATTTGTTTTCCTTAAAAGCTGGAGAATGTTTCTTCAAGGGAGACAACTGTTCCATTGAGTTGTTCTGACAGTGCAGGCATTAAATGCAGACAGTGACAATTGCTTTTTCCTTAAGGTCAGACTTCAGAAGCTTCTTCAGGAACTGTTCATCAGAAGCTCACTTCAGACGCAGGTCTCAGACGCACCCTTCAGAAGCATTGTTCATCAGACGTACTTCTTCAGACGTTGACTTTTGTTGACCTTTAGACTCAGCCTTCAGACGTTGACTTTCGTTGACCTTCAGACTCAGCCTTCAGACGTTGACTTCTGTTGACCTTCAGACTCAGTCTTCAGAAGCACTTCTTCAGACGTTGTCTTCAGAAGCACTTCTTCAGACGCTGTCTTCAGACTCAGTCTTCAGAAGCTGCTTCAGACACAGTCTTGCTTCATACATGCAACATAGGCTTCTATGCTTTCCTTCTTGCTCTCAGCTTGTTCTTTCATAACCAGTATTAAATACCAAACATTAAGGACATGGTTCTGCACACTTAGAACAAAGCATTAGCAATACCAATTTTCTTTTTAACACTTTGTTATCATCAAAACCCAAAAGAGAGTTGTTCATACATTTTGTTCCAACAATCTCCCCCTTTTTGATGATGACAAACATAAGTATTAATAGAAAATTGTTGTTAATTTAATTAACAAGTTGACTGCAGGATGTGAGGTTTGCAAGCGGGTAGCTAAACGGGTAGCCACGGGTATATTAAATGGGTATTTGACAACCCGTTATTTTATGGATACATACACGGATTTGATGATACATGTGTCCACGAGTACCCATACCCGATAATAAATTAGTAAATGACATTGTTAGTAAATGTTATAAGATTTTATTTCAATTATCATTGTTATGTTGATTATTTTGGATTTTTATTTGGAGATTTATATGCTTTTATTTCAGGAATTGGGAAGTCAAATGAAGTTATTGAAGCTTGGAATGCATATGAAATTTGGATGTTTATTTGAATGTCTTTATGCTTTTATTTTACTTGTGAATGTCTTTATGCTTTTATTTTACTTCAGTAATTTGTATGGATTATATAAGCATTACTACAGAAATGACTTTTTACATCAGTTGAAAATGACTTTTTACATTAGTTGCCAACCGATGTAAGGTGGCTTGATGTAGTATGTGCACTACTTTTTACATCGGGTACGAACTGATGTGAAAACCTATTTTCTACATCAGTTCTATTTTCCACTGTTGTAATAGATGCATTTTAAAATTTGACAACGGGGTTTTCACATCAGGTATAAGGTAAGGACTGATGTAAAATATGTGTTTTTCACATCAGTTCTAATCTCCACTGTTGCGAAATCTATATTTTTTTTTTAAATTGCTTAATAAATAAGCTTAACACTTGCTCTTTTCTTTTATATTAAAAATATAAAAACAAATATGGATAATTTTAATGCCAAAAAGGAAGTTATATTATCTAATTTGATATTACATAATCAATCCGCAACTTTTCACATCAATATTCCAAAATATTAAAAAAAATACATATCAATACAATATATTAAAGAAAATACATATCGTCAATACAAAATATATTAAAAAAAATACATATCAATACAATATTCAAACTCCTGACATACATCCAATAAAAGAGCATCCAATTTCTGCAAAGTTCTTCCCAGCCAAACCTACATTGATAATATGATGAATTAAATTAAAACAACAAAATACACAATTCATCATGAATATGTACATTGTGCAATTTCACTATCAAAGTCCTAAAGGAATGTAGTGCGTGACAACAACTAAACTTCATGCCAATTGGATGAATCCTACTAGTTGAATTCATTCTAAATGAATATGAAGGTACTAACACTCAAAATAGGAAAAATAAAATTATGCATCTGAATCCTAATTCACATTTCAATTCCTAGCATTTTATTATGTCACAGATATGACCAACATCAAACACATGTGTGACATACTTCGTTTAGACAGAAAATCTTCTTAACAACATGACATAACAGATTCTTAAATGCATGTACAAAATTTACGCAAATATTCCGCAACCAGAAAAGAATATCAAACATCAACGGCTTGTCATACCCTAGACAATAATCCTAAAGTGATGCAGCTATAGGTCCTACCAACCAGCTATACCAGAGTTGCATACATTGGAAGAAAGGACATAACCACCACAAGCAAAGAGCAACAATTCAAAATGTTTTTGGAATTGTTTCAAAGTTTTCAAATAGTACTCTAGTTTTCACAAAAAAGAAGATAAACAAACTACATATAAATCAAATCCTGAGCTTTGAAACATACCATATAAATCCTAAGCTTTAAACAAGTCAAGAAAACAAGTTGCCCATTGGTTTCGCAAATCGTATAAATCATCATCTGTTAATGACGTTGGATCATTGAATACCTACAATGTGTATAAGTAATTAATACCAATAAGGATATGTTTATTTTTGGCAATACATATAGTCTAAACATTAAGTTATCATAAAATGAAAATACCTCCATCAACACTGATTATATTGAAAGTATATTGTGGCTGTGACCTACATCAATTCATTTTATTGATGAGCTCATTGATGAGATCCTCACGGTCCCCTGAATCTCCACCATCCTTGTATCGGTTTTTCAATCCTTTTAATCCATCTGCTGGCTTGTTCAGTTCAAAGGGCCACATAAATCGGACAACTTCCTTGAAGTGTGGACCAACATTGTCAATTTGATGCACCATGTCTTCTATGCATACAATACCAAACTTTCCCAATTCCTACAAGGCAAAAAGTGGGAACAGTTACAAAAACAATTCAGTGAGTGGGTCAAAGGAAAACTAGGAATCTAGGAACACCATGTATGTATTACCTGCTCAATAAGGTTATTGTCTGTCAAAGGAACTTTTCGCTTATCTATTTTTGCATGTCCCTTCTTGTAAATCAGCTCCTTTATGCTTTTAAGATTTGGATATCTTCAAAAGAAACAGATTTTCACAAAATTAGGAATAATCCTCAGCAAACTGAAATTTGGGGATAATGCATATACATAGGAAAGTAAAGATACAAGGAAATAGAAAAACCAGTTTTTCTAATAAAGTGGTGTGATTGACCATATGTGTACTACTTTACATAGTTGCTGATGCATCATGATTCATGTGTGACATGCATAGGAACACTCTACTATTGGTAGACATAAGGTTTAGCATTTTCCTTTCCTAACATAGTTGCAAGCATCTGCTATAATAATAATATCCTTGATCTCCAAACATTCCACAAACAATTTATGAAGTTTTTTTGAAAAGGAAGAATTTATGAAGTTAACTTTCTGGACAGAAGTTTCAGTTCAAACTCTCAGGATAGGAGAGGCAGCTATGCTATTGGAATAAATTTAGTTACAGGAGACCATAAGAGAATCATCTTTGATATTTATACAACTCATTCAACTTCCTTTTAACCTAAAAATAGTGTCCGTTGATCGAGGAATATATAGGTTAAGAGACCATAAGAGAATCATCTTTGATATTTATACAACTCATTCAACTTCCTTTTACCTAAAAATAGTGTCCGTCGATCGAGGAATATATAGGTTTGTTCAAATTCCGCTACCCACATGGCTATAGTGCCTCTATCTGTACTAAATAGTCTATCGCAAAACAACAATGATTTGTTCATATTCCTCTACGCTAAAGCACAATAGTGCAGCTACAGACACTTTATTTGATAACACTACCTAAAAACATATGAAAGTTCAACAAATCTACCCTTCCAATCACATATCATAACATAAACTCATAAATCATAATCATCTCATACGCAACTGCTATAAAATCATGAACATCAATCAATCGCTTACCCATAGGTGACATATGGTTCAACTCTCGCCAGCTTGGCCATCACTCCATCGGTTGGCTTCACAAAGACAGCACTGAAAATTCTTCTCAATCCCAAACTGAATAAGTGCTTTCTGGTTGTAGCATGCATGTCTTGTTTCCTAAAAACAAACAGAGCAAAAAAAATATGTTATGACAGTTCACAGAGACAAAAAATCAAAACATCAAGGTGAGAAACAAAGACACTACCCCTGTATACGAATGACTATTATGGGCTTGTTGCTTGGCCTCGATATATCTCCCCGTTTCCTCTTGACCCTTCGTTTCATTCTAATAAGGTCAATCTCCTACAAAAGTGAACATAGATGGATAATGATATTAACAATAGAAGTCATAAAAAAAAATGCATTTAGCTTAGTGATATCACAAACATCATAAGCAAGTAAAATGTTGCAAAATTCATAAATCGAATATAACAAAATAAAAGGAGGGATATAAAGATAAGAAAAGCTACCCTGTTGCGATATTCAAAAATGAAATCCTCGGGCTTTTTTATAAAGTCCTTGGACTTTCTGAGCTGGAAACCTTTTTTCTGGAGTTGCGCCTTTTTACTCAATGCCCATGCTTCACTGTGTTTCCTTTTCTTCAATATAACCTCTGGAATATAGTTGAGATCCTTTGGTTGTTCCTCTTCAGCCATCTTTTCAAGTCTTCACTGCATTCACAAACATAAAATCTCATTTAGGCTAAACCAGTAATAAATAAAATACCAACAAGAAATATAGTGTTAGCGGTTAATAGGCTAATACCATTAAGAGCAAAATAGATTAAAGGTAAGGCCGATTATCCCCTGAATTACCAGGCACTCATTTTCGACTATAGATATAAACTTACTTCATAAAAAAGTCTCATATTCTACTAAAATTGATAAAAAGGTATCATATTCTAGTAATTCTACTTATGTATTATTACGAGCTTCAAAAGGGTCACATATAAAACTTCGCCTTCAACTTCAATATGTGTTGGGTCGGCCCTGTGAACTACTAACATGTAACGGGTCGGTTTGGTTCATAGTTTCGCCCATTTGGGGCTAATTTCAGATTTTTGTTTCTTTCAACAAGAGAAAATGAAAAGGAGGAAATAACGAGCGAAATTTCCAACAATAATCTAAAAAAATATATACAATTCCACAATAATTCCAGCATCAATTTCAAGAAGAATCATACAACTCAAATTTCCAATAACAATCTAAAAAAAATCATACCACTAAACAACCAAAAAAATAAATAAAAAAACTAGGCTTTCAGAAATTGATCTAAATGGGCATGGCTTAGTTTACCCCCAAAAGCTAAAAACTCGAACAAATCGATCAAAAATAAGCTAAAAACTATGAGTGATGGAACAAAGCTGAGAAAGAGACGAACCTGGATTAGGTGTGGTAGAGGCGGAAGCGGGAAGGAGAAAGAAGATCTGAAACCGAAATCGAAATCAAAAATTGAAATTGGGGGAGCAATAATTGAAATCGAAATTCGTAAGGGTTTGCAAATAGATCTGATTTTGTTGAATGAAAAAGTACTTACAAATGAGAAGGGTTTGCTGAGGAACAGTAGACGGCGTGAGGAAGATGCTGAGGAACAGTAGACGGCGTGAGAATGGAGAATGGCCAGGTTTGCGTGAAGGTTTGCGTGAATGGAGAAGGAAAAGGGATGAGGTTTGCGTGAATGGCCAGGTTACGAATGAGAAGAGGGATGAGAAGAGGGAAAAGGGAAAAGGGAAAATGAAATATTGAAAGGTTTTTCCCTACAGGTAATATGCACCTGATGTAAAATGTAGTTTCTCAGTATTACAAAACTGCCACCGCGTGTATCTTTCCCTACAAGTATTATATCAACTGTTGTGAAAACTTTTTATCATTTACTTTTCCCCTCAGTTATTCCTTTCCACTGATGTGAAAACTTTGTTAGTAATTTCAAAAATGCCACTGTGTTAACTATTGCATCAGGTATTATTTCAATTGTTGTGAAAACATTTTTGACCATGTTGTAAAATGTATATTTTCCACTAGTGAAGAATCATGAATTTTGTATGGATTAGGTATGATTTATGAAATTTGAATGGATTATGTATGGATTTTTAAAAGTTGAAGTTTTTTGGTAATTAAAAAAAGTACTTCTTTGTACCAAAAAATAAATAAATTCAAAAATTCATGGGTACCAATGAATACCCGTGGATACCTCAATACCCACGAGTTACCCGTATAATGGGTACCCACGCGAGTACGGAGCGGACACGGGTATCATATTTATCCAATGGGGCGGGGACGGCTATCATACTATCTTTACCCATGGATACCCATTGACATCCCTAATTATGCCTAAACATATATAAGGGCCCATAACCTATTATTATATTAAATTAAAATTAGGGTTAATTAAGTTAATGGTTCCTATAAATATTTAGATTTTATTTTTAGTCCCTACAAAATAAAATCACATTTTTTTAGTCCTTGTGACATTTTCCTTTAGCATTTTAGAGACTATAAATGTTGACAAAAAATTTGTACAGGGACTAAAAAAGATGATGGAAAATTTTACAAGGACTAAAAATGTTGACAGAAAATTTTACAATGACTAAAAAGTGTGATTTTATTTTGTAGAAACTAAAAATAAAATTCTAAATATTTATATGGACCATTTACCTAATTATATATAAAAAAACATTTCCCTTTTTTTTTCTTTCTTTCAAAAAACATTTCCCTTTTGAAACTGGAAAAGGAATAACAGCAGCAACAATCCCATCATCAAGTTTTAGCTAGAAACCTACCTCTCAATTCTCATACGCACAACTCAACGTGTGTTTGGTATTGCGTCCAATATGCAATTATCGCATTCTAAAGCTGTTTTCACCGCAATTTCAAGAAGCTATACATTCAAGCTTCTGCGCTAACGTGCGGCCAAGTCCAACTAAACGCGTTAACAAACACACGCTCAGTAACTCACAAGTGCAAGCGTACAACCCTCCTCTCACAAGTACTTTTGACTTTGAGATTCAATGAGCAAATAATGAAACTTCTACTTTTAAGTACGATTTTAGACCCTTCTTTCGAAACAAGTTAGCATGAAGTTTTTATTCTCATTAAAAATAAACTTTTTATGAATTTACAATACTAATATGTAATATTGATGATATTTGTTGGTTAGCATAGAGTTTCTTCTATTCTCATGATTCATTAAATTTTCCTCTCTAATTTTTTTTTGTGTTTGTTAGACGTGCAAGGGGTTTCGTTTTCTCAAACAAAATTTGGAGTAATAGTCATTTTGGTCCTTGAATGTGTAAGGAGTAGTCACAATAGTCCCTCAATATATCAAAATTCTAAAATAGTCCCTGATTATGCACTTTGTTAGTCAAAATAGTCTCTGATGTTAAAATATTGTTAGTCAAAATAGTCTCTGACGCTAAAATAATCCTTCAATACTCACAATAATTTTTTTCATATAGGGAATGAAATGACAATAAATAAGTACTTATAAGGACTGATATGACAATAAGTAAGTATATTGAAGGACTAATATGACAATATTAACGAAATATTTTAATGTGATGGACTATTTTGACTAACAAAGTGCATAATCAGGGATTAATTTGAAAATTCGATGCATTGAAGAACTATTGTGGCTACTCGCTACACATTCAGGGACTAAAATGACTATTATCCCCAACAAAATTTAGGTTAATTGTATTTATTTATTTATTTTTGCTGAAAAAGGTTGATTGTACCAGGTGCTGTGGTACACTACTTGTATTGCCCACTATTGAATATAAATAATGATTATTGAATGAATAGAGAGCCTCAACTATTTTCCTCCGTTAAAGAATGTTTGATTGTTGCCTTACAATGATTGCTTTTGGATATTCCTATGTGGGTGTCAAGAAGGCTGCGTTTAGGGTGGGAGACCTTATTAGGTTTCCTACCGTGGGAGACCCCAATTTTTTTGAAAGAAACTGAAAAGTGATTTTTCAATTAGACCGTGCATTTTTTGTAAGTCTGACCTTAGACTGTGCATTTTTTCTGTTAGTAAATTTCGCACGGTTTGTGCGTTTTTTTAATAGACTGTGCGTTTTTTTACTAGACCGTGCGTTTTTTGTAAGTCTGACATCAGACCGTGCATTTTTTTCTTTCAGTACCGTGCATTTTTTGTACTAGACCGTGCGTTTTGAAAAAAAAAACAAGTCTCTCACGGTGAGAGACCTACTGAGGTCTCCCACCGTAGCCTTTGCCGTCAAGAAGAACAAATATTATGCAATGGACACGTTAATAATTTGGATTTAAGACAGTCACGCCAGTGACCAAACCAAAGATAAACTAACAAAAGTGTTGCACTGCTTTTTTTAAAGCCTATTTGCTCTGGTCAGAAGTTTTGTATAAAATGAGCAAATTAAAAATTCTCCGAGCTTTAACATTGTTTAGAAAAATAAGCTTCATGGTTGATTAAATTAAAAAATAGCATCAAGAATAAGATAATTCAATGGGAAGAGAGCGATTTAATTCTTGGCAAGTGGGTCTACAATTTTCACTTCTTCACCGAGGCCGGCAGCCAGCAGATGAAGTGAACAAACAACAATTACACCAACCACCTCAAATTAAACTTGAACTTTTTTCTTCATTACTATAAATTACAAATTTTTCATACAACGTATAAAAATAACTAAATAAATGCTAAAATAATTAATGAAAGAAGGGGACCCCACCCAAGAGTGAATAAAGTAAAGAGGTCATTGGTCAACTCTGAAAGGATGTGTGTTTGAATCTTTAAAGAGTTAGGTCATGTGGCAAAAGGATAGGTCTTAAACTACGAAGGTTGAAGTTGGAGTTTTGTTAGTGTTTTTAAATTGAGATAAATATCAATATTTTTTTAAAGTGTTTTTTGAATCTTAAAATCTTCTTTGTGTTGAAATATGTATTATCCCTTCACTTTAAATTTATTATGAAAATGTTATCATACATCTTAAGACACAAGTTAAAAAGTAAAAAAA
Organism: Medicago ruthenica; assembly: GCA_018208015.1. NCBI lineage: Eukaryota > Viridiplantae > Streptophyta > Magnoliopsida > Fabales > Fabaceae > Medicago > Medicago ruthenica. The sequence continues at coordinate 105,612,391 of CM031378.1, read as the reverse complement.
AAAGTTAAAAAGCTAAAGATAAAAATTATTTTTTGAAAATTGTATATTCAATGTTTTGAAAGTTCACACCTTTATATTTTCAATACAAAATTTATTTCTTATTTATTTATGTGGTTCCTTGACATATATCCTAAGATCACAACTTAGTTTTATCCAATTTGTTAGGGGTTTTACTAATGAAAGCCTTCAGACACTTTTTAAGGATTCCAAATCAAGTTATTATTTATTAAAAGAATCAAATATTTTAATAATAATGCATTGAATACAAATATTTTTATTAACACTTATCATTTATGGTCCTTAAAAAATATCCGGAAGCAACTCGTTAATATTTTCCTTTATTATATTAGCAAAAGAAGAATAACAGCGTGTGTTTGTGTAATACATTTGGCTTTGTACCGTAAAAGAGGAAATTTTGGGTGTTTAAATAACAAAAATTAATTTTGAATGACTTGAATTTGCAAAATTGATTTACTAGTTGAATTAAAATAAAAGTTTTTCTATCATGTGTAAATTTGTATTTGTATTGGAATTTATGTATTTGATATTAAATATGTATCTTTTTAGTAAATAATTGTTGTTTTTTAATAAAAAATTTTATATTTTATTTGTTTTAACATGTGCAATATTGCATATGTTAAATAAACTCTTAAAATTTTTTTACGTAAAAACATTTTTTTTATCAAACGTAAAAACTGAACAACAAATTTTAATGTAAAATTACATTTAGAAAAAAAAAAACTTCAAATTCAGACATTTTTTAAGAGGAAAATCCTGGGTTTTATGTTATGTTGATTTTAAAGATAAAATTAATTTTAAATCCAAAAATAAAATCAAGAAACATAAATAAAACAGTCTCTACCGTTTCCTCATCCTTTCTTTGTTGTCTGTCTTTCTCTCAAATCTCAATCTCTTCACTTTACTTCCCTTTCTTATCTCTCACACACTTCCTTCCAACCAACTTTCCAATTTGAACAAAAGAGTGTCCAAATGAAACTAATTTAATTTTATTTATACGATCCATTCTTTTGGACACTTCTGTCTTCTCTTTTTTTCTGCTCCCCCATGAATTATACCGTACAACGCACCTCACCGGATCTCGCTGCTCTCTGATCCGTTTCATCTTTTTCTTTCTTCGCAACTTCTAGAAACCCGGTCAATATGAGTCAACTCGGTCTCATATTGCAGGAATCACTGCGTTCTCAGAGAGAATCAAGAACCATTCTCGGTTTATTAACCGAACAAATGGACGGTTTAGATTCAGGAACCACGAGAAGACGTAGTCTCAAAGAACGGTTCAGATTCACCGGTATGGGTTGTTGTGGTGCCACCTGGGTTTTCCGTCCAATTATCCGCCACGAACATCATCATCATCATCAACAACAAAACGAAGAAGGTGAAGCTACGGTGGAACAACAACAACAGCTACAAGTTCAAGATCAAGATCCGAACCCAGTTGAACCGGAATGTGAAGCTCCGGCGGGTTCGTCTGGTTCTGGTATGAACCTAGCGGCGGCGTTGGCAGCGGAGCGGCAAATGAGGGTATCGGAGGAGACTAGTGGCGGTGGCGGAGAAGGAGCGACGCCGTGGAGAGTTTCGTTGATGAAACTGTTGGAGGAAACGGAAGGTGAAAATGAGAGTGCGGTGGTTGTGGAAGGGAGTGATTCGGTGTGCTGCGTGTGCATGGGAAGAAAGAAAGGTGCAGCGTTCATACCGTGTGGACACACTTTTTGCAGAGTGTGTTCAAGGGAACTGTGGTTGAATCGAGGAAATTGTCCCCTTTGTAATCGTTCTATTCTTGAGATTCTCGACATTTTCTGAATTTCATTACCCACTTTCTTGGATCCTTGAATCTTCATGTTAGTTAGGTGTAATAGTAACATGAGAGTTTTAATATCTTGAATTTGCTGTAGTTTGAATTTTGTGATTAGTAGTAGTAGTAGTATTAGTAGAATCAATAATTTTTTCCTTTTGGTAGATTTTTGTCTTTATCTTAGGTTCAGTTAGTATTGGGGGCAGTGGTGGGGGACCTAAGCAATGCAGAAAAGCTTTTTCTAAATAAAGAATAAGATCAAGGAATACGAAGTTTGTTATTTTTAATTTTATATATATGCTTGAAATTTATATTTATAAATTTGGCCTAGTGTATTTGATCACATTTTTCATATCAAGTAGTCTAGTAAATGTTCATCCTTTAGGCGAATTCGGAATTCCAATCGTTATATATTGTAATGTTTTTATCAGCTGAGTTAGATGCTCACTAGACATATTGGATCACACTCTATTAGTTACAAGCGGTTGCCTTTAATGAGGTCATGTGAGAACTTTTGAAAGAGGGTTGTGTACATGTGTTTAATTTTATGACGATGACAAGTGAGTGTTTGGAAATCTTAAATTCAACTGTGAAAACTCACTTTGGACTAGAATCTACAACGGTTAGAACGCGGATGTTGCACAGTGAATAAGAATATGCACAGTACATGATTCCGAACGTGCCCTAATAGAAAAATATGGATAAGGAAAAATGTTTGTTAGATACCTCAAATGTGTACCCACCATGATAGAGATAGAGATAAGAGAAAATAACATGTTACATATTTTTGACAAAGGAACATGTTACATTACATGATAGTTGTGAAAAAATTTAGATGAAAAAAAAAATAAAGTGTTGAATAGAAGTAAAAAAATTTGATATTTTAAAGAACATTATTAGTAGATAAAATTCTGTTTACTCAAAAAATGTCCATGTGAAACTCTTGACAACATTTCTTTTAGGTGGCATTTCACATTCCTATCATGGACAAGTTCATTTTTAAGGTGGCATTTGTCATAGGACACTTGAATCCATTCTCATCATGGGAAAGGTGATTTTTGACCTTAGATATAATAATAAAAAATTTCAATGGTTGTGATCTTTTACTTGTTACCCTTTTGCAACTTTTTGGTTTTTCATTTGAAACAAAAATTGGGACCCCATAATGTTAAATGACGGGGAGAACTTTTCTATCTTTTCCAAACGACCGGATTCTGTTCAATCAACATGAGGAATGATCTTCTCGTCTGTCACCACCATAGACTGTCTGCACCATATTTTTTTTCCTTTCTCTTTTACACTCTTATATTTTTGTTTATATCTGGAATTTTTTTCTTTTCTTGATCTGGAAACAATTGGTCGGATTCTCTCGCTCGCGCGCGCGGGCGCGCGCGCGCGCCTGTTTTATAAGAGTGACTTAGAGGTCGAATTTTTTCACGATTTTTTGCAGCCATGTTTAGGACATAAAAACAACATCGCCCACAAAAAACGAGAATTTTCTGACAAGAGACAGATTAAATATGAATTTTTTACGCGCCAAAAACGCAAGAACGCGAAACAACAAAACATGCACCTAGAAAACGAATTTTGAGCTGGTTTTTTGCAGATCCTCTATATGTATTTTTATAGAGGTGTCTGCAAAAAAACCAGCTCAAAATTCGTTTTCTAGGTGCATGTTTTGTTGTTTCGCGTTCTTGAGTTTTTGGCGCGTAAAAAATTCATATTTAATCCGTCCCTTGTCGGAAAATTCTCGTTTTTTGTGGGCGATGTTGTTTTTATGTCCTAAACATGACTGCAAAAAATCGTGAAAAAATTCAACTTCTAAGTCACTCTTATAATACGAAATATGAATTTTTTACGCGCCAAAAACTCAAGAACGCGAAACAACAAAACATGCTTCTAGAAAACGAATTTTGAGCTGGTTTTTTGCAGATCCTCTATATGTATTTTTATAGAGGTGTCTGAAAAAAACCAGCTCAAAATTCATTTTCTAGGTGCATGTTTTGTTGTTTCGCGTTCTTGAGTTTTTGGCGCGTAAAAAATTCATATTTAATCCGTCCCTTATCGGAAAATTCTCGTTTTTTTGTGGGCGATGTTGTTTTTATGTCCTAAACATGCCTGCAAAAAATCGTGAAAAAATTCAACTTCTAAGTCACTCTTATAATACGAGCGCGCGCGCACGCGGATGCGCGCGAGCTAGAAAATCCGACCAATTGTTTCCAGATCAAGAAAAGAAAAAAATTCCAGATCTAAACAAAAATATAAAAGTGTAAAAGAGAAAAGAAAAAATTATGGTGTAGGCAGTCTATGATAAAAATCGTGTATTCCAGATCTAAACAATATAAAAGTGTAAAAGAGAAAGGAAAAAAATTTGGTGTAGACAGTCCATGATAAAAATCGTGTTCCTCAACAATCTAACCCTTAGAAAAATCTTTCCCATTATAGTTTGTTTGTCCATTCCAACATACCAAACAAAAGCTTCAACCGGTTCTTCTGCCACCTGTGGGTTAAAACACAACTTTCCCATGGTGGGAAAGCTTTCAAGTGTCCCATGGTAAATGCCACCTTTAACCAATATATCAAACAAAGAACACATTATTATCATGGTGGCGTGGTGGCGTTTATAATGGGAAAGCAGAAAGCTTTCCCACCATGGGAAAGCCTTTTCCAATGGTTAGATGGTTGAGGAACATAATTTTTATGGTGGACTGTTTACACCAAATTTTTTTCCTTTCTCTTTTACACTTTTATATTTTTGTTTAGATCTGGAATACACGATTTTTATCATAGCCTGCCTACACCATATTTTTTTCTTTTCTCTTTTACACTCTTATATTTTTGTTTATATCTGTAATTTTTTTCTTTTCTTGATCTGGAAACAATTGGTCGGATTTTCTCGCGCGCGCGCATCCACGTGCGCGCGCGCCCGTATTATAAGAGTGACTTAGAAGTTGAATTTTTTCACGATTTTTTTCATGCATGTTTAGGACATAAAAACAACATCGTCCACAAAAAACGAGAATTTTCCGACAAGGGACAGATTAAATATGAATTTTTTACGCGTCAAAAACTCAAGAACGCGAAACAACAAAACAGTCTACACCAAATTTTTTTCCTTTCTCTTTTACACTCTTATATTTTTGTTTAGATCCGGAATTTTTTTCTTTTCTTGATCTGGAAACAATTGGTCGGATTTTCTCGCTCGCGCGCATCAGCGTGCCGCGCGCGCCTATATTATAAGAGTGACTTAGAAGTTGAATTTTTTCACGATTTTTTGCAGGCATGTTTAGGACATAAAAACAACATCGCCCACAAAAAACGAGAATTTTCCGACAAAGGACGGATTAAATATGAATTTTTTACGCGCCAAAAACTCAAGAACGCGAAACAACAAAACATGCACCTAGAAAACGAATTTTGAGCTGGTTTTTTGCAGACACCTCTATAAAATACATATAGAGGATCTGCAAAAAACCAGCTCAAAATTCGTTTTCTAGGTGCATGTTTTGTTGTTTCGTGTTCTTGAGTTTTTGGCGCATAAAAATTTCATATTTAATCTGTCCCTTGTCGGAAAATTCTCGTTTTTTGTGGGCGATGTTGTTTTTATGTCCTAAACATGTCTGCAAAAAATCGTAAAAAAATTCAACTTCTAAGTCACTCTTAAAATAAGGGCGCGCGCGCGCAAGCGAGAAAATCCGACCAATTGTTTCCAGATCAAGAAAAGAAAAAAAATTCCAGATATAAACAAAAATATAAGAGTGTAAAAGAGAAAAGAAAAAAATATGGTGTAGGCAGTCTATGATAAAAATCGTGTATTCCAGTCTAAACAAAAATATAAGAGTGTAAAAGAGAAAGGAAAAAAATTTGGTGTAGACAGTCCACCATAAAAATTGTGTTCCTCAACCATCTAACCATTGGAAAAGGCTTTCCCATGGTGGGAAAGCTTTCTGTTTTCCCATTGTAAACGCCACCCAGGAGGGGAAAGTCCGGTTTCAAAGGACACGTGGCGGTTTCTAGAAATTGAGACCAAACAAAAAAACCAGACTTGTATATTTTAATGTTGTTGGTTGCTTTACAATTCCACCTCCCTTTCTTGGTAATGAATTAAAACTACACCCACCATTACAGGCATTAAAGTCGAGTGGATGAGTGAAAGTTCATTACAACAATTTTTTAAACTTAGCAACTGGGAAAAAAAAATGTAAACGTCCCTCACTAGTGTTGAAAAACAAAATCCTTCGTAACAACCATTTTTCTTTCGATGACTAAGCAATTCATCAATAGTAATTTGCAAATTTACTTAAACCATGTTGTTTAACCACACATTAAATAAGATCTAGAAAGTGCTGGAACGGATCCTTGTCAATCGAAGAAAGGTATGGCTTACACAGATTTGTAATTGAATTCACAGAAAGCAATGTACCAGCAAGATGAAGAGAGAATCGATCAAAAGTCTCACTGTTTTTCACCTTTTCAGTTTTGAATTGCAATTTAGGGTGAAGAAAAGGCGCAATTTCATGAGTTTTCATCATTCTCTTATTAGTTGTAAGTCAAAATTGAAAGATGGAACAAATGGGTAATGAAAATTAGTGGAGAATGAAGAACTGAAGAAGAGATTCGAAGAATATGAATTTTTTTTTGTTCTACAAATAAAGATGAAGTTTGAAGTGTTAAGAAAGAGAAAAGACCCCTATTTAACTAAACAAAAACCACATGCGTTCCTTTACCAAAGTCCATAACAAGTAAATCAATTAATATATAAAATATTAGTTGTGGGGTCTATTTTTTTGTTTTCATATACAAGAGCAAAAAGTTTACTAGAAGGTACCCCGTACAAAATCTAAACCATTGAATTAAACTAATAATATATCAATGGCTGAAAGGACTACTTTCCCATCATGGGAAACAACTTCCCTTTCCCATGCTAAACTTCACCTATTATCATAGTCTCACAACACTAAATTTTTTTCCATATTATCTTCCATCATCCTTCTCTCTCCTCCATTCTCCACTCACCCACCACCACTACCTTCATCATTTCCGCCAACTCTAAATCTGGGTTCATTTTCTTTTGAAGTTATTTCCATTTAGGTATTGATTTTGCAGGCTCTTGTTTTACTTTTAGGATGGGTATGTGCAATATGCAAGTAAGAAGCCTTTCACTCATACTACATTGACAGTATCGAAGCTCCCAACAAAATCATTCACAACACATATTGCATCATCAAAAGTTGATTTTGAAGATTCCACTTCACCACCCTCTCAAAATCCCTAAATGGGTTCCACTTTTCTTTCCCTTCTTTCCTCACCATAGATCCCAACTATGTAACCTAAAAATCATGCCTTTTTCATATAGGTATGGAGGAAAATAGACAATTTTTCTATCTTCAAATCTAACATCAAAGATACTCAGAAAAATGAAGAAGATTATGAACATTGCTTAAAGGTTCAATCGAAAATGTTGAACAGAGACAAAAGAAATTGAAAGGCAACCATGCACAACATTTGGTGAGAGATGAGTGTAGAAGATGAATGATTAAAATCCAAATAATAAAAATAATAAATGTTTAAATCTCTCGTAACCATATAATCTTAATAGTGGTAATAGTGATCTCTTGTGGTATGGAGGAGAGAGAATGATGGTGGAAGAAAGCTTAGGAAAAAAATTTAGTGTTGAGTGACTATGATAAGATTGTGTTCTCTGTTTAATCTATTGGTCAAAGTGAACTTGTCCATGGTGGGAAATTTTTCTACTTTCCCATGTGAAATGCCACATTTCTTTTTATAGTTTTACGAGCTGTACTAAATGGTACAAAAATGAATGAGAGACCCCAAATTTGACTGAGTGAAATGAAACTAAGCAACCATTGACAAAATGGTAAAATAGAACTTTTGTTGTCGAAGAAGCAACTGTAAGATATAAAATAATTGATGGATAGGCATGCAGTTAGTAAATGACAACAGTTCATTTCTTAGTTGTGATGAAAAAAAATTGCCCAACATTCCTCACAATTATTGTTTATTTTACTATTTTATCAATGTATGGTTAGTTGTATCCGTGGAGTATCTTACTAACGCCAAATTTGGTATTACCCATTTTCGTAAGATTCGGCATATATAGCTCTTTCTCTTATTAATCTCTTATAGTATAAATAAGTCGTTTGCTAATATACTTTGGTCTTGACATAAACGACTTAGGGCAAATTATATAGCTTTTCTTAACTCGTGATTACCTCGACTTTTATTTTGAATTCATTGCCACAATATCCAACAAGATATGAAGGGTTTTTCAGATTTTTTTCTCAATAAAATCAAATTGGTTTGGCTTTCAAGATGGTCCTAAAAGTGTATATATGTTGGGAAAATTGGAGGGTCAAGTATACAACATTTGGATGATTGCTCAATAGGCACATCAAAATTGCTCATTTGGCTATAAAAAGTCGATCCGATAAAAATAACTGGTCGGAATTTACAACCTAATTGAGAACGAAATTGAAGTGTTTATTACGCTACTTTCTAACATTTGCAAAATGTGGGGATCTATACCAAGATGTCTAAGTCCAAGAGGTCCATATCTTTTAAATTGGGCTCAACTAGTGGTTGTTAACAGAATGACCAAGGACCAAATGCAAAACAGAAATTATTAGAGAATTTCTTTTTCCACCTGCTGTCTTTCTCGTGCGTCCTCCGTTCTGGCTATTTTAAGCATACTTGATGTTTTTTAGATTATAAAATCTGGATTCTACTTATCCAATTTTGTGCAGATTCTATTCAATTTTTTAAAATGACATGATTTAAAATTGACAAGAAAATGTATTAATTCAACACAATTTATTATTTGAACACAATTTCATAATACATTTACATTAACATCATTATCAGATAAAGATAAATAGAATACACCAAATAGTCAAATGCGGTTTTTATTCTGGGACGGAGGACTTCTAAGTACATTGTATTCAACTTTTTATTTATGATAGCGGGAAGCAAACTAATAGTTAATAAGAATAATTTGGTAAAATGATTTTTTTTGTTTCTTCTATTTATTGCATTTGTTAATATGTGTGTAAAAATCTTAAATGACATTCACTTTTAAAACAGATGGAGTAAAAATATGTGTATAGCAGATCATTTAGAATCTATACATAATATTGGGTTTAATTGCGAGTGGTTAAGTTTTGCATCGACTATAAATTGGTTGAATGTTGGATAAATAAGATATGTGACTTATATACCTAGTTTCTTATGGTTTTAGATCATGATATGTTGTGTCATTCTCTTCGCAGAGGAGGGGGAGTAGGGTCCTTGTATTGGGATCATTACATGTTTATCCAATCAAATCACACTAAGTAAAAAATTTAGAGATATTTTAGGAATTATCCTAAAAAAGGGCATCATGATTTAATTTAATTAGAATCATGTGTAAAAAAAAATTTGCATTGTCATTGTATACAAATTAAATTTTTGTTTTAATTCGAATACATTTCATCATGCGTAGTTATACAAATATTTTAGGACTTGATATAACTAGTACCATAGTGTGAATTTGATTTAATGCTGTAAAGAATTTTAAGATACGGTGCATAAAAATCAAACTCTTTGTACTTTACAATATATATGAATTATTTTAGAATGAGATCATTGATCAATTTTACAACTGTCATTTGCGAATGTTCAAATAATGTATGTATCCAATGCAAATATACACTCTAGAATAATTTGCAAGTTGTAAATTACTTTATCAATCATTTCAAAATGGGATCGTTGATCAATTCCAAAAATAAGGTAAAATTGACTATATGGCCGCCAATAATTATCCATCTTTTTGTGAGGCAAAACATTTTCGGTTTATACACAGTTTCACAAACTAGTCTTTCTGCCTCTCGAGACAGAAAAAAATAACTAAAGACGAGAAAATATGAGAGATATTTCTTTGAACAAAATGATAAGAAATAAATCAAGAAAAATTATCTTATCCAGAAAAAAAAATCAACAGAAATGAAAACGAATAAAAGAGAGAGCAGCTACCTGTGGATGTGGAGTTGGATCAATTTTCCTAAGAAACAGAGAGGGTAGTCGCAAAAATAGGGTCCCATTTCCTACCATAAACGAATATGACTCAAACCTTTAGAGATATCATCATAGTCACATTCTCACTCAAGAAAGATGGTAGGTAGTGCTCCATCAGTCACAATGTGAACACACACAGAAACTGCACAATTGCCTGCTGTCTCTTTAAATTTTGAGATTAGATTTAGCTTCTTTTTTTATCTACAAATATTAATAACTTAGTTTTTAGTATTTATTTGTTACTAAATTTATTTTTTAACACCGAAAGAATGATAGACCTTGTCTTTCTATTAATTCACAGTGATGTATATACACAATTATACAGTGTCAGTTTCTCTGACTATTTTACTATACAATCATTACTATTTAATGACAATTATATGCTAATAATATATAAAGATATTCTAATAATATATAACGATATTCTACGATATTCTAATAATATATAAAGATATTCTAATAATATTCTAATACACCCCCGTAGTCGAAACGGGAGGCTGACGAATGTTGAGACTCTGACGAAAATCGTCAAAGATTCAGATACTACATTGGCGACGAAAGAGTTCCAATAGCAAGTTTCTAATCCAACAAGATTCAGATACTACATTGGCGACTTCGGCTTCAGCACTAGACCGAGAGAGGGTGTGTTGGCGTTTGACAGACCATGAGATTAAATTGTCACCAAGATAGACACAGTAACCAGATGTGGATCGCCTGATGTCAGGGCAACCAGCCCAATCTGCATCAGTGTAAGAAACCAATTTGTTGTTAGAGGAGGGATGTAAGTGAAGGCCGAAATCAATAGTGCCATGAATATACCGAATGATACGCTTTAGTGCTGACATATGTTGCGTTATAGGGTCATGCATGAATGGGCATACCTGTTGTACTACATAAGAGATATATGGTCTTGTGAAAGTTACATATTGCAATGCTCCTGCAAGACTTCGATATTCAGTTGGGTCATGATACAGATTTCCAGAAGAACCACTGAGTTTTGCATTGGTGTCGACTGGAGTGGGTGATGGTTTGCAGGAGGACATGTATGCTCGTTCTATAATTTCCTCTGCATATTTTCTTTGAGACAAGAAAAGACCACCTGTATGTTTAGTGACAGATATTCCCAGAAAATAACTTATAGGACCCAAATCCTTCATGGCGAATTCAGAACTAAGTTTAGACATAATAGAGTCACGAAGAGCATCAGATGAAGCATTGAGAATTATGTCATCCACATATAGAAGGATATACGCAGTATCATCACCGTGATGAAACACAAACAAAGAGTGATCAGAGATGCTGTGAGGGAAACCCAATGTGGCAACATAGTCAGTGAATCTTTGGTACCAGGCACGAGGTGCTTGTTTTAAACCATATAGAGACTTCTTGAGGAGACAAACATGCTCAGGATAGTGTGGATCGCGGAAACCAGGAGGCTGGTGCATATTCTGTTTGGGAGTCACAGGGAGGAAGAATAAAAAACAAGGGGGAGGCACAACCGATTTTAGGAAAAGAGAAAGGAGAGAAGAAATTAGGTTTTAGGATCAGTACCTAAGCGTACTGATACCATGAAAGAATGATATGTCTTGCCTTTCTATTGATTCTCAGTGATATATATACACAATTATACAGTGTCAGTTTCCTGACTATTTTACTATACAATCATTATTATTTAATGACAATTATATTCTAATAATATGTAACGATATTCTAATAATATATAAAGATATTCTAATAATATTCTAATATATTCTACGATATTCTAATAATATACAAAGATATTCTAATAATATTTTAATAAACACTTTCAACTCTTTAATGCTTAGTTCAAACTAGTTCAACTATCTAATTTCCAAATTTCTTTTATTTTATCATTTTTTTTTGCTGAGATTAAAACGTTACCACCCAATTTAGTTTATCTTTTATATTCTTTCAAGTGACACTACATATATGCGGCCTAGCATCCTAATCTATGATTAATTAATTCTAAGATACTTATCAATGATCCCCCATCAAAATGCACATTAAACTTTTTAACCTTATTACACACCTACCTTGATTTGTTACTCGTCCATTAGAACTCAGGTTGTTTTCAACTTAAATACTGTTATTTTGTCCATATGAGAGAATGAATATCGATACTCTATTCATCTTACAAATTTACAAATGATACATTTATTTAAAAGGACAACTTGTAGGTATGTGTACTTGTACTTAAAAAAATAAAGTTAATGGATGATATGTTACTCCAATAAATCACGATTATTTAAACTATTAGGTATTAAAAAAATTATTTATTTCTAAAACTGCCAAATAAAACATTTTACCGGTAGTCTCCATGAGCTTAACTCAGTTGGTAGGGACATTGCATATTATATGGAGGAGCCGGGTTCGAACCCCGGACACCCACTTCTTCACATTTAAAATGTGTGACCTCCAGTCACTAGACTACTTGACAAAAAAAAAAATTTCCAGTAAACTTTCAATTTTCTATTACAACATACAAAATTAGTCCTTTTAAATAATTATTAACTCAGTTGATGTGTTACCTTAAAAAAAAACTCACTTAATAATCTGTTCCCTTTAAAAAAACTCACTTAATGTGTTAGATTTGTTAGCAATTTCATGTCAACGTGGGAGCTAGATATCATGAAGAGCACACGAGAAGGCAACATCAGCAGAACTTTTTCTCTAAATAATTTTTTAAATTAAATAATATATACTTCTTTCCTAGGCACTCTCCTTGAAGCCAAAGGCCTATAAATTGCACCCAAACAACACCACTCTTCACACTCTCACAGCAAATAGTCCTATAGTCACTGCCCATTAAAGTGAGAGAAAAACAGAAAGAAACAAATGGAGAAGTTTCCAGTAGTTGACATGAAGAATCTTAACACTGAAGAGAAGGCATCAACCATGGAGATCATAAAAGATGCTTGTGAAAATTGGGGTTTCTTTGAGGTACTATTTATTTTTTTTGAGATTTCTTTGAATTACTCTATAATGCTAAATTGGCCACATATATATTATATGCATTGTTAAGACTCCCACATCGGATAAGAGATGACCTGATAATGTGTTTATAAGTGAGGGCAATCCTCACCTCACAAGCCGGTTTTGTGGGGTTGTGTTAGGCCCAATCACGATTTCTAAGATGGTATCAGAGCCTCTTCAAGATCTATTGGGCCACCTGCTATCAGGTTTCCGCTATCGGGCCACCCACCATTTATGTCCACGAACCAAGTCCAATAGTGCTGGTCGTGAGGGGGTGTGTTAACCTCACAAGCCGGTTGTGTTAGGCGCAACCACGATTTCTAAGATGCATACCAATTAGTAACTCTTTAACTATAGGTATATGCTTCCTTCAAAAAAAAAAAACTATAGGTAAATGCTAGTGATTAGTGGTCATGATAGTTTTCAGGATCGAACCCGGAACCTCCTGCTTAAAACTCATTCAATATCTCTTAGCTCACTAACCGAACCACCTATGCGAGACATACTAATTAGCCCTTAATTGATAACTCTCCTTTAAAAGACTGATTTCCCCTGCATATTCATGTTGTGTACTTGTGTTTGAAGGCTTTGTTTCTTATTTGTGGGTTTTCTTTGTTTTGTTTGATGAAGTTGGTGAACCATGGGATATCCATAGAGTTGATGGACAAAGTTGAGAAGCTGACAAAAGAAAACTACAAGAAGCGTATGGAGCAAAGGTTCAAAGAAATGGTAGCAAGCAAAGGGTTAGAGTTTGCTCAGTCAGAAATCAATGACTTGGATTGGGAAAGCACTTTCTTTTTGCGCCACCTTCCTAACTCTAACATATCAGAGATCCCTGATCTTGATCATGAATATAGGTCATTATTTATTCTCAATATAAATCATGCACACCTCTTAATTTAAATTGCGGTTCGAACCTTTATATTGCGGGAAAACGTAGTTGGTACGGTCAAAATTACGATTATGATGCCGTTGTGGAGATAAAAAAATCCTTTATATTGTGGTTGCATAATGCAATTTAAAACCATGATGTACGTGTATATTTTTTGTGTTATTAATTTTAGGAAGGCAATGAAGGAATTTGCAGTGCAACTTGAGAAACTGGCTGAGCTACTTCTTGACATGCTGTGTGAGAATCTAGGGCTAGAGATAGGGTATTTGAAGAAAGTCTTTAATGGATCCAAAGGACCAAATTTTGGAACAAAAGTTAGCAACTACCCTCCTTGTCCTAAGCCAGAGCTCATCAAAGGACTCAGAGCCCACACAGATGCTGGTGGCATAATTTTACTCTTCCAAGATGACAAGGTTGGTGGACTTCAACTCCTTAAAGATGGCAAATGGATTGATGTCCCACCAATGCGTCATTCCATTGTTATCAACCTTGGTGACCAAATTGAGGTATAGTACTAATCTATATATATCTATATGTAATACAAAATATATACATAGGTTATTGCGTTTGCGATGTTGTTGTAGAGACCTCAAAATCCATTATATTACGGCTGCAATTTAAAACTGTCTGCTAGTTTATGCATCATTAATTTTCTTCATTAATTTAATTTTTTGTTGTTTATGATAAAAACAGGTGATTACCAATGGCAAATACAAGAGTGTGTTGCACCGTGTAATTGCTCAAACAGATGGGAACAGAATGTCCATAGCTTCATTTTATAATCCAGGCAATGATGCAGTAATCTCTCCAGCACCAGCCTTGGTGAAGGAATTAGATGAGACAAACCATGTTTACCCAAAATTTGTTTTTGATGATTACATGAAACTCTATGCTGGCCTCAAATTCCAAGCCAAAGAGCCAAGATTTGAAGCTATGAAGGCCATGGAATCCAACATTCCCATAGCAGCAACTACCTAAACATGTGATGAGAAAATTATATGTATATATTAATTTTGTATGTTTATTTGCTAAGGTTTCTGAATGCTTTTGGTCTCTTTGATGTGTAGCATAAATAAATATGTAATATATAGTTTCAAAAAAATAAAATATTAGCTTGATCTGATAGTTTGTGATGGTTAAGTTAGTGTCACGTTGCTTCACTGTTTTATAAAGTAGAGCTGGATCTTAATTCGTGTTATTATAACTTAAAATAAGAAAAAACAGTACACATGTGTGGCCATGACATTGACAGCAACCAAACTAGAATTGTTGATAATATTAAGAATCCCAATTTGGTAAGAAAGCATCATGTTGGGTTTGAGTAGAAAAAAGTAGGTGATTGTAGTGGATGATAGAACTAACAATGAACTATTGTTTCACTCTTTACTCGATTTATGATGAGTAATATCAACTAGTCATAATAATCAATTGGGACCACAAGAAGAATAGTACACAAGTCAAGAACTAACTCAACCCAAGTCCTCTCTTGTGGCACGTTCGTCTCCTTTGACTTGTGTTTTAGTTGATCCCTCACTAGACTCACTATCATACACAGGATAAACAAACTTACCAGGCATTGAAAATTATAAGTTTTATTTTAAACTTTTTCTTTTTATTGTAAGCACAGTGATGAGTATCGAATACATTACTCAATGCGAGTTTGGAGCAACCGTGTTCATTCAGTGCTTGTTTGGTATTGTGGTAAGTTTGGAGCCACCTTGATTTTGCTCAACCCATTGTAATACCAAACTTGCAAGGAAATGCTCAGCAACAGATTGTAAATTTAAGAGAAGACGCTCAATATAATTTAAGATCTCCACTTACATAGTAGTTTAATCTTTTTGGAAAGAAAAAAATGTCATTTGTTTTGTCACTTAGAAACACACCAACATAATGGATATAGGTCGAAACGTGTAAGACATCCATATTGACCCATCTAAATCAATTTCACCGATCAATAATCAATCACACAACCAAGAAACTTGTCCTATGAACATTAAAACGATGATTGCCAACTCAATGATAGAGACCACGAAACTCGATGATTGCCCTATGCTAATCCTGTTCATTAAAATTGGATTCAGTGTACAAGAATCCATATACTTTTGCTTGGTCACGTTGCACAGTTTATTTTTTCTACTTTTTCGTGTACAAGAAAGCGTTTTGCTTTAACCGTCCTGCCAAAGGAAACTGACGTACACACTTCAATCACTAACCATAGTCCATGAAAGAAACACATTCAGTAAGGCATAGCTTAATAACCATATAAAACTTTAGGTTATAAAATCCATAATATATGCAGCAATACAATTCTCAATAATTTGCAACTGTACAAAGTACAAAGCAGGGGATATAATGATCGACCAACTGAAATTCGTAACTTGTAAATAAAACGAGATTCCAATAGTTGCTTTCGAGATCTTGATGCCAAGGATTCCTTGTCCATGGTTCAAGGAAGACAACTGAACAAAAATGAGATTTCAAAACCACACATCATTTATCTCATACTTCATTGGTGTTTGGACGGATGTTGAATTGTCAACAAATAAGGTTATCAAAGGTTTTTTTGGAAGGCAACTACGAGAGGAAACGCCATTACAACGTCATTGCACTTGGTCCACATGCAAGCTACCTGGACGAAGGATGGAAACCACATATTATACACACAACCCCCTATCCACTTCAACTACCTGAACAAACAAACCCCTCTCCTACATCTGAAAGTGATCCACCTTCACCTGACCCCATTTCCTTAGCCAATCAAATTGGTATCGAAATTGTTGATGTTCTTGAAACAGGTAAAACAATGGATGACAAACCAATTAAGACACCATCTTCTCATCCTAAACCTGGATTTTAACCAACTTTTGCAATTCCATCAGCTACAACACCATTCATTTCACTTCCTCCCTCTGGCAGTCCTAATCTCGATGAATTAATTAAACATTATGTTGCTCTTGTGCTTTCTTGATAATTAATGTCCACTGATACGATATTTCCACAGCTTGCTAAAATGTTGAGGGGTTTTTATGATATACATAAGAATCGTATATCTTGTTTTCTGTTATAAAATGTTGAAATGAATTCTCTAATCATTATTGATAGTAAAAGTTGTATATATACATCAGACTTTGCAAAACTAAAGAAACGACTAATTAAACCAATTGAGTAACTATCAACAAAGTTAACTAAGCTACTATCAAAATTGATTTACAAACTATAAATACATATAATCTAACAGCCCCCCTCAAGCTAAACAATGAATGTCCTTCATGTTGAGCTTGGATACAAATTGATCAAACTGAGATGGATGTAGGGGCTTGGTATACATATCAGCAAGCTGGGCCTTCGTAGGGACAGGCATAAGGTGAACCACTCCAGCTTGAACCTTATCACGCACCAAATGGCAATCCAACTCAATGTGTTTGGTGCGTTCATGGAAGATAGGATTTTGAGCAAGATGAATAGCGGATTTGTTGTCACAAAAAATAGAAATCGCATGACCATGAGGATGAGATAGGTCCTGCAACAGATATAAAAGCCACTGTATTTCGGAGGTAGTGAGGGCAAGAGCATGGTACTTCGCTTCACTGGATGACCGAAAAACAACACTCTGCTTCTTGGATTTCCAACTAACCAAGGAAGAGCCATAAAAAATACAGAAACCAGTAGTAGATCTACGGCTATCAGGACAAGCCGCCCAATCTGCATCACTAAAAGTTGTCAATTTTCTATCAGAATCACTAGCAAAAAACAAACCACGGCCAGGACATGACTTGAGGTACTTGAGAACATGAAGAGCAGCCTCCATGTGAGGAAGAAGAGGATTAGCAATGAACTGACTAAGTTTATTCACTGCATAACATAAATCAGGACGAGTGTTAGTCAAGTAGATGAGGCGGCCAAGAAGGCGCCTAAACTGGGTGGGATCCTCCAAAGGTGTGCTTGTATGTGCATTAAGCTTGAGGTTAGGAACCATAGGTGTAGAAACAGGTTTACAAGCAAGTAGACCGGCCTCCTCTATTAATTCAAGAGCATATTTGCGCTGGGAAACCACAAGGCCAGCAGGGGACCAAGCAACCTCAAGTCCCAAAAAGAACTTCAGTGTACCTAAGTCCTTAATCTTGAATTCATTATCAAGTAACAATTTGATCCTGTGAATTTCATCTAGATTATCACCAGTGAGAACAACATCATCCACGTAAATAAGCAAAACAGTGATAGTTGAACCAGAATGTTTAATCAAAAGAGAATAGTCATGTTTGGATTGAACAAATCCCAAAGGAAGAAGGAAGGAAATGAGCTTAGCATTCCATTGTCTTCTTGCTTGCTTCAAACCATACAAGGACTTTTGAAGCTTGCAAACCTTAGTAGGAGAAGATGTGGGAATGCCTTGAGGAATCTTCATGTAAACCTCGTCTTGAAGATCACCATGAAGAAAGGCATTATTGACATCCAACTGATGGAGGTGCCAATTATGAGTGACTGCCAAGGCAAGGACAAGCCTGACAGTGGTCATCTTGACCACTGGAGAAAAGGTTTCAAAGTAGTCCACTCCTTCAATTTGAGTGAAACCCTTGGCCACTAATCGAGCCGTGTACCTCTCTATAGAACCATCAGCATGGTGTTTGATTTTGTAGACCCATTTGCAGCCTATAAGAGTCTTGCCAGGAGGCAAGTCAGTAATGGTCCAAGTAGAGTTCATGTCAAGAGCTTGGATTTCTTGTTGCATAGCATCAAGCCAACATTGATGCTTGGATGCTTGAGCAAAAGACTTGGGTTCAACATGGGTACTGATAGCTGCAAGAAACAATCTATGGGAAGCAGAGATACCATCATAAGAGAGATAATCAGAAATGGGATATCCAATACCTGAGGGTGATTTATCAGCAGAAGAAACATATAACATCCCGCAATGAAAGTCTTGCAGATAAGAGGGTTTGGTTTTGACTCTGGTTGAGGTTCTAAGAGGGGCAGGGGGATCAATTGGAGGGTGAGGAGCCTCAATGTTGTTGGAGGGGGGAGTATGAGTTGTAAGATGGTTGGGAGAGGAATCCGGTGAGGTCAGGCATGCTGGTGTAGGGTCGCTTAAATGAGAGGGAGGGTCACATGAAGATGTGAAAGAAGAAGGTGTGAATAAGTCAGCGATAACAACTTTTGATGGGGAAATAGACGGAGAGGAAGGTGGTGAGGAAGGGGAAGATGTGGGAGGGTAGGGGAATATATTTTCATAGAAAGAAACATTTCTGGAAAGGAAAATTTCATGGGTGTGGAGGTCAAAGAGAAGGTAGCCTTTGACACCTTGAGAGTGCCCAATGTGAATACACTTGCGTGCTCTAGGTGAAAACTTGGTTCTATGTGTCGTAAGGGTAGATGCATAACATAGAGAGCCAAAAACATGTAAAGGGGAAAGGTCAGGTGCTTTGTTGTATAGAAGGTAATATGGTGATTGGGAATTGAGGGTGAGGGATGGAAGTCTATTAATGAGATGAATGACATGGCAAACAGCAAAATCCCAAAATTGGATAGGTAGATGAGATTGGAACATTAGAGAACGAGCAACATTCAAAATGTGTTGATGCTTGCGTTCAACTAAGCCATTTTGTTGAGGGGTTTCCACACAAGACTTTTGGTGAATGATGCCATTGTTGAGGTAAAAATCAGGAATGGTAAATTCAGGGCCATTATCGGATCTAATCACTTTGATAGTGGTGTGGAATTGAGTTTGAACATGAGCAACAAATCGTATAAGGTGATTTCTAGCTTCGGATTTAGTTCTCATGAGTTTGATCCAGGTGAATCTAGACCTATCATCTACAATAATCAAAAAATACTTGTTTCCATTTATGGATGGGGTGGCAAAGGGACCCCAAATGTCAACATGGACAACATCAAAATTGTGCAGAGAAGGTGAGTCATGTATAGGAAAAGGAGGTTTCTTTTGCTTGGCAAAATGACAAGCATCACAATTTTCATTTGATGTAGAAGGCATATTACAATGTAATTTTTGTATAAGGTGATAACATGTGGGGGAGGGGTGTCCTAAACGATTATGCCAAATGTCAATAGTGATAGCAGAAACAGAAACAGAATTACAATGTATAGAACTAGACTTAACGGAAGTAGCTAAATGGGGAACTTTCATTGTGTAGAGCTTTCCATCTCTTCTAGCATGGCCAATCACTCTCTTGGAGAGGATATCCTGTAACACAGCAAAATCACCATCAAAAATAGTTCTGCACTGAATAGTGTCAGCAAGTTGGCCAACAAATATGATGTTAGAGTTAAAATCAGAAACATAGTAAACATCATATAGAGTGATTGTTGGTGTTAAGTGAATAGTGCCCTTGTAGTGTGTGTGTGTGTGTATCTTGTATCTCCAGAGGGCAGGGTGATAAGCAAGGGCTTGATAGCATAGTAGCTTGAAAAGAAATCAAGACAACAACAAATATGATCCGTAGCACCACTGTCAACCAGCCAAGTGACAAACCAAGCAATGGGAGAGGTGTGCACATTGTTAACACAGACCATGTTAGCAGAAGTTGTAGCAGTGGGAGGAGTCGCCGAAAGCAGAGATAACAGACTCTGAAGTTGCTCAGCAGTGATATTCACAGGTGATGATGCAGATTGAGGAGGAGCAGAGGGTTCAGTCACAGAAACGTTATTAACATTCTTCAAACTGTTCTTAAACCCAGGAGGATACCCGTGCTTCTTCCAACAAGTTTCCACAGTGTGGTTCGTACGATTGCAATGTGTGCAAAGGCGAGTACTACGAGAAGGAAACGGTTTACCCCTACCACGACCTGCAGAAGGTAAAACGGAGGTCTGGACAGCAGCAATTGAAATGTCAAGAGCAACCGAAGTTCCAATTTGACGTTCCTGTTGCAAAATCATAGCATAGACCTTCGAAAGGGGAGGGAGAGGTTCCATAAGCAGAATTTGTGACCTAACAGCACCAAAATTATCATTCAAACCTTGAAGGAAAGACATCACAGCATCACGCTCACGATAATCAGAAACAATCTTCACTACGTGACAGCAACAAGTCCCCGGCGGAGCGAGACACGACGAAATAAGACGGTAATTGCATAACTCATCCCATAGAATACGCATTTTGGTGAAATAAGCAGAAACAGAGAGTTCACATTGCTTCAACGAGAAAATATCAAGATGAAGATGAGAGATTCTAGTGTTGTCACCTTGAGAAAATCGATTGTGAAGTTCCTGCCAAACAACATAAGCATCGGTGATCCAGAGTATACTTGAGGAGATGTCCGTGGAAACCGAGCGATTGATCCATGATAACGTTAACATATTGCAGCGTTTCCAGATCGCAAATTTAGGATCGGTGTTCGCAGGACGGAGAATCGAACCATCAACGAACGCAAACTTGTTCTTCATTTCCAACGCCATGGTCATAGCTTGGATCCAGCAATGGTAGTTAGAACTGTCGAGCACTGGAGAGACGAGAACCAGAGAGGGATTCTCATTTGGATGGATGTAATAAGGATAGGAATAATCTGTTGGCTTGGACGATCGTCGGCAAGGAGTTTGGAGAGAAGACCGATTGAGTGGTCTGAGTCATCGGAGGAGGAAGCAGAACCGTTGTCGGTGAGAGATGCCATGGACGATCGGAGAAGAAGAAGATGAAACGGTTACGGTGAAGAAAAAAAGGTAGTTACGGAGGAGAGAGAACAGAGCGTTTGGAAAGGGGTATTTTCACTGATACCATGTTATAAAATGTTGAAATGAATTCTCTAATTATTATTGATAGTAAAAGTTGTATATATTTATCAGACTTTGATTTACAAAGTTAACTAATTAAGTAATTAAGTAACTATCAACAAATTAAGTAATTAAACTAAGCTACTATCTAAATTGATTTACAAACTATAAGTAACTATCAACAAAGTTAACTAAGCTACTATCTAAATTGATTTACAAACTATAAATACATATAATCTAACATTTTCCACAATTCAATTTACAACATAAGAGTAGCATTCAACACATTCAACATCAACTTCTTCAGAGTTAAGAGTGTCCAAGTTACGAATCCTAATTATATTGACTTTTTTTTAGTAAAAATAGCATGGATTCATCTAGATTAGGAAAGTTAGAGGAGAAGGTTGAATGAACATCGTAGAAGCTAATGGAATTGCAAAGGTTGGTTCAGGTTTAGGATGGGAAGATTATGTACCAATTTGTGTGTCATCCATTGCTTCATTTTTTTTCAAGATTAGCAACAATTTCGATATCAGTTTGATTGGCTAAGACAATGAGGTCAGACAAAGAGTGATCAATTTTAGATGTAAGAGAGGGGTTAGATTGTTCAAGAGGTTGAGGTTGTTGTTATTTAGATAGTTGAACTTGAAATGGATAGGGGTAAAATGTATAATAGGTGATTTCCATTCTTTATTCATAGGAAAATGGCATTCCAAAAAAACATTTGATATCCACCTATTATACACTCGACCTTTATTCACTTCAAGTTCAACCACCTGAACAACAACAACAATCACAAGTTGAACAATCTAACCCCTCTCCAACATCTGAAAAATGATATATCTTCGCTCGACCCTGATGTCTTAGTCAATCAAATTGATATAGATTGAAATTGTTCCTAACCTTGAAACAAATGAAGCAATGGATGACACACCAATTAGTTGACCATCTTCCCTTACTAGACATGAATCTAAACCAACATTTGCAATTCCATCAGCTACCACATCATTAATTTAACCTCCTCCCTCTAACTTTCCTAATCTCGATTAATTTATTACTATTTTTACTAATTAAATCAATGGAATTAGAAGTCATAACTTGAGAGCTCTCAAATCCTAACGAAGTTGATGCAGAATGGGCTGAATGCTTCTATTATGTGGCAAATTGGATTGTTGAAAATAAGACATATGACTCTTATGTAGCTCAAAAGAACACTTCAGCACTTAAGCAAGTTGTGAAAATATGGTATATTTGGGCATCAAATAAAACTAAAGAATGCTAAAATGCATAAGGACGACTGAATTTGTTCTCTCTAAATGCACTTCTTCTACGACAACACCACATTTGTGAGTTCATTTTGACGGAAATTAAAGTTCCTACCTCTATTCCAGAAGTACTACAAGTACCTCTATAAATTACAACGTTAATGAGTAAATAATGAAGATATTCCTTCGCATTGTGCAAAGAAGTCGCATCTTTTGCATCTCCTTCAACTTCACAACAGTTTGTGAGTGAGGAAGCCAATTAACAAATCAATGGAAGGTAGCGTATTCTTTGTGATGTCATATGATAATTGCTCCTCCATGAGTTATAAACAATCTAAGAGTGTGTTTGGATGAGGGAATGTTTTGAGGTAATGTAATGTTTTGAGGGAATTCAAATATATTTAGATGAATTGCATTGTTTGAATAATAATATGGAGAATTTTCAAAATGATGGAAATTTATGAAGTATTTTGTTCAAGTTAAATTTAGAGTATTTCAAATGACACCTAAAAGCTAAGAATTTCAAATTTTTTTATTTTTATAATTTTCAAATTTTGCATTTTGGTCCTCAAATTTTCCAAAATTTTCAAATTGACCCCAATAAATTTACAAAAAATTGCAATTTGACCCCTAATATTTTTTTGAAATTACAAATTTACCCCTCAACTTATTCAAAATTATAAATTGACCCCTCAAATATTTTGAAATTTACAAATTGACCCCTAATTTCAATTTTCAAATTTGACAAAAAAAAATAAAATTTATAGAAGTTGCCCAAAAAGGATGACAATGAAATTTTTGATTACTCCATCCAAACAAGAATATTTAGAAATGAAGTCAATTTAATTGAATCATTCAAATTGCATAGAATTCTAAATTCTTCAAAATTTCTTAATTACCTCATCCAAACACACTCTAAAGGTAATAATGAATGTCCAATTAAGAATAATGTGGAACAGAGAAAATAGATATTAAATGTTTAAAAACCTTGACATGGCAAGTAGCTATTGCATAGGGATGGCAAAGTGGGCCGGCCCACCCCGTTTAGGCTCGCCCCGTCTAAGCCCGCTTAAAACGGGACGAGACGAGCCGAGTCAAATTAGGTGGACGAGTCCAAAATCTCACTCCGCCCCGTTTAGTGGCGGACAAATGAGTTGGCAGGCCGGCCCGCCAAACAAAAAACTTTGTTTTTTAGAGAAAAAAAAAAGCAACTTTTTTTAATGCATTTTTTTACAACTTAATTGTTACAAAAAAATATGTTGCTTTTATTATTTTTTTTTTAAAGTATATGTTGCTTTTATCATAAAAATATAAAAGAATATGCAACGAATAAATTTGTGGTAAAAACAAGATAATTAATAAATTGTCGAACTCAACATCATACTTAATAGCAAAATAATGAAAATCTGCCAACATAAAACAAATCCAACAATTAAAATAAATCCAAAAAGATAAAATAAGTCTAAAAGAAAAAAGAAAAACGAGTTAAGCGGGCCGGCGCGCCCGTCACGAGTCCGCCCCGTTTTTTCAACGAGTTTTGCGTAACGAACCAACTATAGGAAGCGAGTTCAAAACTTCGACTCAGCCCGCCAAAAATGACGGGCTAAACGGGCCGGCCCGACGGGTTGGGCCCGTTTTGCCACCCCTACTATTGCATGGTGAACGAACTTGAACTCAATTGCTCAAGTTGTAAATCTATCACTATGTTGAAGTAATGTAATTATAGTAAAGTAGTAAGAACCTGAACCCGGCGATGATGTCGGCGATATTTATTTGGTGCAACGAAACACTTTATCAAGTTCATGAGCCGAATTGAATTTGTAACTTCTTTAATTTCGACTCTATGATTCTTGTTATATAGCCTCTATAGACATTCAAACAAACACAAATTGAAAACATATGAGCACTAATAATGAAAATTACCTTACATCTATTTTCAAATCTTGTTGGGATACTAGTAAATATTGTCTTTAAGAAAATTACTCTTCTCACTTATGAAATTGCCCATTCACTATTTTGAGCGGTAGTTAACTTCCTCTGAAGTAGTGAATGAACAATTTCCCTTAAGTGAACGGTAGTTAACTTCCGTTAAGTGTGCAACCCTTGTGCTTTGATTGCTCTTGCCGAGTCAGGTGTGACATGGATAGGAGTTGTCCAAAAGAGGGTGTTGGTTAAGTCTTATGGGTGAGCGTGTGATGCTCAGACATGAGCCATTTTACTTGGATATGGGGCCTGAGACGTCCTTATTGGATTAGGGGACGAGTAATGGTCCAAAATCCATAAAAATAAAAATAAAAACAAGGGTCATACTAACCAGTGTCCACTGAGCACTGGTTAAGGAATACAAAACATGAAAATTTTAAGTTGAAAACAACATTTTCTTAAACTTCTGAGGAGTTGGCTGCACAACTTTCAATGTCATACTACTATATTTGCTACCTTAACCGGTGCCTCAGGGGCACCGGTTAGCATTTCTAAAAAAACAATTAGCTATCCTAAAAGGAGAGAAATCCTCATAGCTACAATATGCTCAAATGACGCAACTTTGGACCGGTAATTGTCATTTGACTTAAATATAATTTTGGCACCCTAACTTTTAAAAACATTTAATTTAGGTCCCTTAACTTTACAAAACGTTGGAACACTGCTGAGAAGGTCTCACGTGTCTAAAAGCATAAGGCCAAAATTCGTGTTTTTTAAAGACAAGGGGTTAAAAGTGCTTTTTTTAGAGATAAAGGGCCAATTTTTTATTTTTGCATTTTGCAACGTTTTATAAAGCTATAAACTCAAAATTGTTTTTTTATTATGGGCCAAAATCGCAAGTTTTTAAAAGTTATGGGGCCAAAATCATCCGGCAATTCTTCGTTGAAAATTGCTCTTCTCCCAAACAAATTGCTCACTCTCATACAAACTGACGAAAATGCCCCCAGCGTGACTTAAGTCACGCAGGTTATAATCAGCGTGACTTAAGTCACGCTACTTAAGTCACGCTCGGTATATATCAACGTGACTTAAGTCACGCTGTGTACCACGTGACTTAAGTCACGCTTGTTTCAGGTAAGTTATGTTCTCACCACTTTTGCACAAAGATAATATTTTTTGACCCCAAACATACAATATGTTATGTTCATTTTTTAAAAGCATGCCATGTCTTAGAAACAACAATAACAACAATTCATTCATGATCCAAAATAAATCATAACTAAAAATACACAGGTACGCGTAATAAATTTCAAAATTAATAGAATGCGACAAATTTATTTAGTTTTAATTTCATCTCCGTTCAAATAAACGAAATGTTACGTTACATTACATTCTTCCTAAATATGTTGTATCATCATGATGTTGGATTAAAATTAAATTCATGATAGTTTGCCGAAAAATGTTGGCATTGAAGTGTCTTATACTTAGTGTAAAAATTTGCAAGTCTCTTTGAAAACTCAAAAAAAATGGAGAACACAACACATCTATTCTACCGAATCAACTATATAAGTTCTCACATCGAATTTCCTCATATAAGATGAGTCATGACAAAAAGAAATGCATTCCAATATATTCTTTTGAACTTAATCCTACTGCCCTGCCAACTGACAGGTTTCAATTGACAGAGGAGCATGATCAAGCACAAAACAACATCTTAAAACTGCATTCTCTTTTGTCACACTCATCTTATACGAAAGAATTCGACGTGAGATTCTATATAGTTGATTCGGCAGAAATACATGTTGTGTTCTCTTCATTCTTTTGAGTTTCCAAAGAGACTTGCAAACCTTTACGCTATGTAAAAGACACTTCAATGCCAACATCTTCAGCAAACTAACAAAAATTAAACTAGAATCCAACAAAATAATGACACAACATAATAATACTATCTAAACATCTTCATCCGGCCAAATCAAACTCTTGAGAATATCTTCAGGTGACCTCAGCAACTTAGCATCCATCTCGATGGGGATCATGCTGTGCTGAGCACATATCGAGAACATGCTCCTCACGTCGTCGTCGTTCGCTAGCTCCGGCCGAGTGAACGTCAAATTCCCCTCTGAGTCGAACGATGGACGTTCGTACCAAACGTATTTCACCCTCCTTGTGTCTCCGTGGTTGAGTCGTTGGTTGATTTCATGAAGTTGATTCTTCAATTCTTTTAACGTGACATCGTCCCGAACCTTGAAAAATGAGAGTTTCCACCGTTGAAGGATACTTGAGCGTATACTTGAGTGTTGAACCGATTGTCCATTGTTTCAGATCTACACCATAAGAAATTAAAAACAATCAATGAAAAACTCATTCAAACATTTCATCAAACACTTGGAGTGCAAATTTTACATAAACCCTAAAACTAAAAACTACAACATAAACATGCAAACATCTAAACATTTAAGCAACATAAGTCATTTACATGTAAACATTGTATCATTTCTTGCCAAAAAAAATCAAAATTTAAGCAAACCTTAAAACTTAAAAGTTTCTAATTTAAGAGGAAAAATGTAACATATAAACATAAAATGACAATGGTACTTGATTATGATAACTTACTTGTTATTGGAGTGGTGGGTGATTTGAAGTTGAAGAAATTTGAGGTTGGATGATTTGAGAGATTTTTTAAAGATTTGAGAAGTGAAAGGAAGTGAAGTGGAGAAATGAGGTTCTGCCTGGGATATAAAAGCAAACAGCGTGACTTAAGTCACGTTGATATCTACCGAGCATGAGTTAAGTCACACAGGTTATACATCAGCAAGACAGAAGAGGCAGAATGCCCAATTCTTCATGTTTACATTCATCCATTCATCATTCAATTTTCATCCATTCAGTCAATAATTCTATCATTCATTCATTCAAAGTTAAAATACGCAAATTAAATCAAATTTATAATACGCAAAAATAAATCCAAAAAATTACCAAAATGTCATAAAATGCGCAAAGGCGCGAGTGTAAATATAATACATCCATGTCATAAAAAAATAACTAAAAATATACAAAACTACATCAGTCACAACACCCTACTCCGCTGGACTATGGCTCCTAGTCCTCCTCTGGGGAACCCCCTGCTCCTGCAAGATGAGATACTCTGACCGGATGCCCTGCAACACACCGGTAAAGAATGCATGCTGCTCAGGATACTCCAATGTTGGCTCCACTTTGCGTCTGATGTTCTCAATAATCTGCAGTGGGTCAGGAACCTGTATGGCATACTGCTGCTGAACAATAACATCATCGTAAGGAGGGACAGGAGGCGCGTCCTCAGCAACGGCATCAAGGTCGGTCATGATGAGATGAGATACACGGTAGAACCATCTCATGTACCCTTCCTGATACCTCCACTGTCGAGCCTCAAATGTCGGTCGACCCCGAAGCGCCTGTGGAATGACATGGAGCAGAAAGTCCTAAAAGGCCACAACAACCGTCTCAGCCTGAAGAGCCTGAATATCAGTAGGAGATCTGGGGATCCTCTGCATATGTCTGTATTGCCTGGCGCTTCGGCAAGTGAAGGCACATAGTCGTCCTGCCGGCCATGATCCAACTGGAGTACCAGCAAATGTCCTGGAAAGGCATGATGTGTCGTCGGTCCTTGTACGGCCTCCAGGTCACATCAGCATTACCCATCAGATCAATGAGGCCACGCTAGTGGGCAGTATCAACATGGCCCCTGGGCGGACACCATCTAGCAGCAAGCAGTGAAGCAACATGATAGTCTGGATTCAGCTTCCTCGTATACATGTTCCTGAAGTGCGCCAATATCCATCCCTACAAACAAATATTTCAGCATCACAAACCCATAAACATACACAATAATATCGTAAGTCATTTATAATATGTTATAGAAAAAAGAAAAAAAAATATACTACCTTAAGTAGAGTCATGTAACCGCCAATGACGCCTCTGGTCGGGTCCGTAACATGAGAAAGCTGATCGTAGAGCCAAGCAAGTGTCATCCCGCCCCAGGACCACTCCCCTACCATGTCCAAATCCATAAGCATCTCCAACCACAACAGTTGAACGCTTATGATGTTCCTGTTGGCGAAAATGGTGATGCCAACCAAGTACAACAAAAATGTCCTAATGCACTGCTTCCTAACTGTCACATGCTCCTCCTCCTCATCATCATCAGCAGCAAGATTCTCTAACTCATTGCACCTATGCAAGAGTGTGTCATAATGTTTCCTCAGGTTAGTTATACTGATATAACCACCCCACTGCGCCTTTGTCTAGTCATCAGCCTCACCCGCCGTCATACCCAGACCCTCCTGCAGCAGCTGCATACCTCTGTCGTATCCCACATCATCGTCACTCAGGAGCCTTCCATGGATGGAGATGTGTAGAAGACACGCCACATCATCGAGTGTGATGGTCATCTCCCCAACGGGCAGATGGAAGTTGCTGGTCTCCTCATACCATCTCTCTGAAAGGCGGTGATGAGGGCAGCGTTGATGCTCTCGTACCCAGTATGAAGGAGGGGTACAAGACCGGATGTCTCCACCCGCTTCCAGAACCATGCATGTGCCTGTGTCGTGAGTGTCAGTTTCTTAATCTTCTTCCTGTGCGAGACATCGGTCAGTTTATGCGTCATCAATAAAAAATTTACGCGTAAATAAACTTGACGCGCGTAATTAAAATATTTTAACATAAAAATTAAATCGTAAAATTAAATTAAAATAAACATATCAATTGACGTGTAATTAAATAAAAATAAACAATTATACTTACTTGTGCATCGCTCCAAAGCTTACATGCCATGTGTCTACCAAAATTCGGTAAGAGCGACAAGTCATGTGGGCCCCCAGGAAAACTCTGCGGCGGGGCCTCCTCCTCAGCCTGATGTTGGGCCTCACCCTCCTGCTGGTGAGTCGCCTGCTTGTACTGACGCTACTACTGATACTGAGTGGGGTCCACTATCTGGGACGCACCCGCTTGGGACGACGACCCCACCTCCTCCTGTCTCCGTCGAGTAGCAGGAGGGCGCGCAGCCGCCTTTTCGGCCCGTTTACTCTGTGTCATGCTCTCCCTACCTGCTTTAAACATGTCCAGTCTCTCAGACATATCTACACAACATTTTTAAAAGCAAAAATCAATGCAAAAATAACATCCAATCTCACTATAATCAACATTAACAATCCAATTCCTAACTAAACCCTAAACTAACACATTGCACTCAAAATCAATATAATCAACATTAACAATCCAATTTCTAACTATATATTTTCATCATTAACAATGCAAAAATCAAACAAATTTTCATTGAGACATTTTATCAAACACCTAGAGTGCAACATTCAATCAACATAAAATCTAACAATTTCTAAACATTAAACTACCGCATTGGAGTGAAAGTTACTCTAAACAACATCTAAACTACAATTTTTAACATATTTGATCAATAACAATCAAAAAATCTAACATGCAAACCAACCCTAAAAATCTAAAATTACAAAATTTCTTCCAAAAACTCTAACATTTAAACCAAAAAAAGCAAATGCAAAAGGATCATAAGCACTTACTTGTGATTGAAGTAGAAGTTTGTTGAGTATTTTGAAGTTGGCTGCATGTTTTGGTAAATTCAATGTGTTCAAGCAAAGCATCTCCATGTATTAGAGAAGTCTTCAGAAGCAAGAAAATGGATTTGAAGTGGTTCAGACGCACTTTGGACCTTCAGAAGCTGAATGAGCCTTCAGACGCAGGAACAGTGCTTCAGACGCTGAATTGCCTTCAGACACGCTACAATGCTTCAGACGCACTATTCATGCGTTGACCCGCGTTGACTTCTTCAGAAGCTGGGTTTTTAAGTGTTATTTCTGTGCGAATCTTTGAGAGATTTATCAAGGATTTATTATGGCTGAAGGGTTCTAGAATGCTGATTGATTTGGTGAAGATTTTATGAAGATTGGCCTCGTGGTTATGCGTAATTATATTTTCTGAAGCAATCTTTGCAAGATACATTTGTTTCCTTATTGAGCCATTCTTATTTCATAATCATATCAAATTCAGAAGATTGGATTCAGATTAATGATGCTTGCTGAAGTCTATAAATGGAGTTGTGCTGCTATTGTTGAGGACTTACGAAATATAGAGTTTTAATCAGAGAATTGAGTCTTTGTGTTTTTAAAACTTGAGTTTTATTTGTACACCACTCAACTGAGTTGGTTTAGGTGTGTTTGAGTTGTAATTCACTCTAAGCCTTTAGGTACGAGTGTTATTCATTGATGTATTGAAGTTGTGTTCAGAACTTGGTTAAGTTCAGAAGTTGTTTTTGTAACTGGGTTAGTTACTTGGAGAGGAAGTTAGTAGTGTTCTAATACTCAAGGTGTTGGGTAGAAATCTGAACTAGGAGGAGATTGATTGCTTAGGCTGGGAACAGGGGGTCTGTGTCTTGAGTCTTAAGGATTAATTCCTATAGTGGATTTCCTTCCTGGATTGGTATCCTCCAGACGTAGGTGGCATTTGCACCGAACTGGGTTAACAAATATCTGTGCCTTTTTATATTTCTGCACTTTAATTGCTGCTTCTGAACTGTTATTGACTGAGCTCTGTTTTACGTATTTTGCACCTTGTTTTAAGTTCTGATCATTGTCCAGCCAGAATTTCAAAGTTGATGTTGATTTGCTTAGGTTTGATGAAATTCGCACAATTTGCTCCCAAATTCGCACTCTTTGGTTTTGAAAAGACAGTGGTTCTGTGTTCTGGCTTTCTGTTTCTATAACATAACTCAGCGTGAGTTAAGTCACGCAGATGCTACCGAGCGTGACTTAAGTCACGCAGGGGTATTTTCGTCATTTCTTTAGGAGGGAGCAATGTTGTTTGTGGGAAGAGCAATTTTCTTCTTGGTTTTAATGTCCAAAATATTTCTCTCAATATATTATGATTTCTTTTTCTTTTCAAAGATTTTTCAATTTCTAAGTTTATTTAAAAACAATACGGTAAATATGTCTTATAAATTTGACATGTTTTTGTAGTCCCACTTACATTATTTTTCGAGATATGCTTGTTTTAGTGTTGTATCGTGTAGGTCAATGATTCGTTATCAGTAAAACATTGGACAATTCCATGATTTAGTAGCATAGCTGTTTGCAATCCCATGATTTATTGAGGTTTATGTCATTGCTAATTCTTGTTTTTTTTTTTTTTTGAGCAAGCTAATTCTTGTTATCGTAACTTTCAAGTTCCCTTTATTTGTGTGATATGATATGATTCCAAGTTCCCTTTTGAGGAACCGAAAGGCATATATAAAATAAGAAAAAAATAGACATATTGTGTGGCCATGACATTGGACTGCAACCAAACTAGAATTGTTGATAATATTAAGAATATAAATTGGGTGTGAAAGCATCATCGTTGGCTTTGAGAAACAACACTGAATTGATAACCAATAATAAATTAATAACAGGATAAGAGTTAGAAAAAAGTAGGTCGTTTTAGTTGTGAGAGAACTAACAATGTGCGGCATGATTTATGATAGTTGCATGAGCATAGCCTTAATGATCAATTAGGATCACAGAGGACAATTTCATCACTAAAATTTGCTTAGTGCCATGTCACAGCTGCAAAAATTAATCAGAAATTCAGTTGGATACGTTGACACAAAACAGAAGAAGAGCACACAACTCATAAATTAGTTTATTCCTCTAACTTGCGTTTTATTTGATTCCTCACTAGACTCACTATCATGCACAGGATACTTAAATGGGAAAAAAAACGTATCAGGCATTGAAAATTAATAAGTGATTGGAGGTAAAATTGTCATAGTCACGGTAAACTATTATAATTTTGGCAAAAACTACACTTTAGGACACTGTCAAACTCGCAGTCAATTCAAACATTCACCAAGTACCTTTAGCATTTTGTTTATGTTGTAAGCACATTGATCAGTATCTAATATCGCTGAACGTACAAGGAAAGGAGCAGCTAAGAATTTTAACAGATTCAGAAAGAAAAAGAATGCTTCCCTTCCCCTTGCTTTTCTGTTCAGATTGATCTAACATCTAATAAGAAGAAAGCGTTTAAACTATACAAATATGAAAAATACTAATGTAAAGAAAAGAAGAAACACAATTTTGAAAGGCACGTCTTTTCCTGATGTCCTTTAAGCCAAACAAATGATATGTAAAGAGATTGTGTAAAAGTAAGAATTCTGTTAACAACAAGAAACATATCCATGTGAATTAAAATCCAGTGATGTCCTTTAAACCAAATAAATGATATGTAAAGAGATTGTGTAAAATTAAGAAATCTGTCATCAAAACGTAGCATACATGTAGAAAATCCAGTGATTTTGCTCATATAAGTAAAAGAACTAATTTGAGAAAGCAATAATCCGTGAGCCTCATTGTTTTCTCACTTGGAAACACTAACATGGCACGTAATCTAATGGATATAGGCTGAGACGTGGAACTTATCTAAATCCATTTCACCACACAATAATATTCAATCACACAGCCAAGAATTTTGTCCCATGCACTTTGTGACAACCAATCTTGGTCATTAACAAGATGATTGTCAACTCAAAGACAGAAACCATCCTATCAAGCCTCTCCGTTAAAATTTGATTTAGTGTAATGGAATCCATATACTACTTGCACAGTACTATATTTTTTTCTACTTTCTAGTTTACTTTTCATGGCACTCACAAGAATCTTCTTTGAGCGTTTTGTTTTACACCACAAGCCAAACGATTTTCAGTATATAATTGTCACTTCAAACACTAACCATGGTCTATGACAGAAACACATTCAACAAGGCATAATTTAACCAATAAAACTTAGGTTATTATAACTTATAAATCAGCATACATGCAGCATATTGGTAAGACCCAACAAAGCAAATGTCAAGAGTTGAAAGAGTAATATAATCCTCAATAAATTGCAACAGTGCAAACTACAAAGAACAAGTAGAAGACAAAAATGACTGAGCAACTGAAATTGAGCATCAGAAATTCATAACTCTGTAAATAATGTTAAAAAACAATCTCCCTTCATCAGATCACCAAGAACTTCAGAGAAAAAAGAAAAGAAAAAAAGGGCAGGCAGAGAGCTATCTAGTTAAAGTACCCTAAATTTTCAACTCCAATTTTCAAAAAATTCAAACATTCCTTTTGAGCTCTTGATGCCAAGGATATTCCTTGTCCATAGTCTTCATTGAAAACACGACCGAACAGAAACAAATGAGATTTCATAGCCACGCATCATTTATCTCATACTTGATTGGCCTCCTTGTTGATCTCTAGTTCATCGGTCTTGTTGGAAAGTGGACTTTGGACCTTTTTATCATCACCGTTTGTATCACCGTTTGAGCTGTGATTCTTTAGAACCATCAAAATATCTGCCTCAGAAGCTCCTGCAAGCTTAAAGCGTTCTGTTGCAGCATCCAGGTTTTTCTTCCAACCATCCATTCCTAACTTGCATTCCACTTGGGATTTTTCGAAAAGCATGTTGCCCCAAAAAAGATGAATTTGTGATCTCATGACCACTGCTTGCTCAGCAGCTTCTTCAGCAGATATCTCACCCTGACCTCCAACAACAGAAGACTCGCCTTCAGTAGCACTTCCCTGTTTCTTTCTTCTTCTCAACAATTCTTCTTTCTTTGTTGCAGTTGGGTCCTTTAGCTCCTTTGCCCTCTGTTCCTCCAACTTCTCCCACATATCAGTCGCAGATTTCATCTTCTCCTCTGCACTGTTAAACAGTTGAAGAGTTTCCGTTGGATCCCATGTTGATAGGTCTATCTTCTTAGCAATTGCAAAAGACCAATGGAGCTTGGCCATTTCAAATTGTTGCTGGCCCAGAGCCAACAGTCCCTCATAGAAATCGGGTTTGATCAAGAGTGCTTCCTCATACTTCTCTCGTGCCAAAGAATACTTTTCCTTGACCCAGTCATAAGCCACTTGAAGTTGTTCTGCCACTACATCTTTACCAGCAGACTCATCTAGGGGAATTCGCTTCCTAGCAGCGCACATGTGAACATTACCCCAGTTGAAGAATGCCAATGCTGCTACCTCCTGGAACTTTGAAGCAGCCTTATCAAATAGATCCTGAGCCTCCTCACTTGTCACTGTTTCTTCAAGAGCCTCTGAACATAGCTCCATCCCAAGCTCATGCAAGTCAATATGAGCATCAGGGTCAATACCGACATGTGAGCGGAAAAGCTGAGCAAATTCAAAGAGCCAATCATCCATCTCCACTTCTTTGCATTCATTATCTCCTGTTGCTCCTGGCTTTTCCTTTGAAACATCCTTCTTTGTTATTATCTTATCAACCTCGGTATCAGGAACTTCAGTGATTTCTGTAACTTCAGTAACTTCAGGGACAGAGTCACCGAGGGAAGAATGAGATCCACTTTCATCTCCCTTGGTCACTTCATTCTCAACAAGTTTTTCTTCCTCTTCTTCCAACAAAGGTGGCTCCTGCTCCGGACTAACTTCAACAATATGTAGTCTCAGCACCGAAATAGAATCACTTTTATCTGATTCAAGTTCTTTCAGCAGATTGCTATCGACAAACGACTCTGCCAATCTGAGTTCATCAGTAGATGTTATAGTAACCAAATCACTATCACAATCCTTGTACTTGATCAGAACTGAATTTGACGAAGGAAATCTTTTGCTTACCACATCTCTAAGTACTCTGAAACTGCAGTTCACCGGCATCTGAGCAAGCCTGATGTCATGATCATAAACAAGCTTCAATGGTCTCCACCGAATAGCAACCTCCGACAGATTCCTATCCTTCTGGCTCTCATTTTTCGAGTTAGATTGCACAGCAGGACCATTATTAAAAGGCTTCAACACAACTTTCGGCAACTGGGTCTTGTTCTCTGGACCATTTTCAGTTGGCAGCAAAACATTTTGAGACTTGTCCACCTTGTTATTAGGAGAAACAACTGACCCAACGGCAGAACTCACCCCCTTCTTCGATGCAGGCCGTGCTGGCAAACACGGACCTAATCCAGCAATAGGAGCACCACGGACAGCAGAAGCACCTAACGCAGCAGGCGAAGGCCGACTGTGGAGATCCTGCTGTGCTTCCTGACGAGGCCCAAACGCAGCCCTCAATCTCTGAGCAATATCCAAAGCATCCTTATGATTTGGATCAGAAGCCAATAACAACTGCACATCTTGAACAGCCAATTCATACTTACCAACAGCCTCATACGCCCGAGCCCTACGAAGCAAAGCCCGGACAAATTGCGGCTGAACCTGAAGAGCCAAAGTACACTCAGAAATCACAGATTCATAATCAATAGGTTTCATTTGCATCATACAAGCAGCCCTATTGCTGTGAAAAACAGCCCTATCAGGATGCGTTTTGGGAGTGAGTTTCAGAGCATTCTCATAGTTTTCAAGAGCACCAGCATAATCCTTACTCTGAAATCTTCTATTCCCTTCTTCTTTCATTTCATGTGCCTTCTTCAAGAAAATTGATGAATCCAATTCAACCCCACCATTTGGTGTTTGGACAGAAGCTGAATTGTCAACAACAGCACCACCCTTCTTTCTTCTACCACCTGATTTCCCCATAATTTTCTAATCCCAAATCTAAATCTAAATCTAAATTAATAGTGAAAGTAAAGCAAAATAGAAAAATAATTATCGATCTATGTATCGATGAAGACGAGGTAGGAGGAGGATTGGGTTTAAGATAATTGTACTTACCGGTAAAAAGAAAAGAAATGAAATGAAAAATGGTGTTAGTTTAGTTCACAAGTGCTTGTTGGGTTTTGGAGACTATCTTTTAAAGCGAAACCCTAAAAACTTGGATCAGTTTCATATACTGGTTATTAGATGTGGTGGGTCCCTTCTATATTCCCAAATTCTCAACCCTCCGATTTGAAGAATCATTGAAACTCGGTGTTGACGTTCCAAATCAGCCATTATGCGCACCAACGCTGTACTTTAGGGATTTGAGATAAAATGTTAACCGGTCGATATACCCGTGATGAGCACAGAGCGTGGTTAAAAAGACGTGATATGTAATTTGTTTTTTACATGAAAATTTAGAAATTGACATTAAAATTTAATAGATTAAATAGTGAAGCAGAAAATATAAATTGATAAGATAAATACGTTTATGAAAAGAAATAAAGATTTTATTGATAAGTTGGGTACATTAGAAATTAACATAAAAAATAAAATATTACAACAATGATTATTAAATCACATATGAACGAAAGATTGTAAGTTAGTCCATACCTCAATCAATTTATTCTTGATGTTAAGTGATTATTCATATTTCTGACGCGTTTTAGCCAAGTCAAACTCAATTTTTTATCTTTCATTGTGATCTGCCATAATTTTAGCCAAGACATCCTTGTAAGACAAATTCAACACTTCCATGTCTTTGAGAATAGTTTCTCTTTTCTGGTAGGTCATATGAAGTTTTTATTCAAGATCTTTTATGTGATCATCATTAACAGATTTAGCAATTGTTAATAGAGAAATCCCCTTACCATTGGTCACACGTTCATTATGAATAACATTGAACTTTTCTTTTGAGACATTATACTACTGATGAGAGAATTGCAGGGTGGCACGAGCATTATCAATGTTGTTAATGTTAGACCGAAAGGAATTGATGAAGAATTGGAGGGCAAGGTAGAAACCCAATTCGACATCAGTTAGAGAATTTTTAAAGACACAAACTTTGGTTAGAAGTTGAGTCAAACTCAAAAATATTGATTGATCTGAATAAATATCATAAAGACTGCGACTAAGTATTTCCCTAATCTGGTTTAAGAGGATTGTGAGATTAGACCTAGTTTCATCGTGAAAATTTGAAATAACAGATGATTGAGAAGACATTTCTTGTGAATTAGCATGATTATTCTTTTTTTTTTTTTTTGCAAGGCTACAGTTTGAGATTAGATTTGGTTTTGCAGAACAACTTGTGGGCTATATATGTACGGATTTGATAAAGGAATAAGAATGAAGATAGGAAATCTGAATTGTTGTAATTAAAGTATTTTGCTCAATAATTGCAACTCTTGGAATGGTAACAATTAGTTCTTATTGGATAAATTTATTAATTTTCCAAAGAGTTGCAACCGTTGGTATGATTCAGTGTATTTGAAAACTCTAAATTTCCCAACAATTACAATAGAACAGTTATTTGAATTAAATAATATAGAATGTATAATAGTAGTTGATAGTTGAGAAAGATGTTGAGACTATAACAATATTCCATGAAAAATGCATACTTGTAAGTTTGTAAGTATTCGTCAATCAAAGAACTATATGAATGAATGAAAAAAAGTATAATGTTGATGAAATATTTGGAAGAAACTTTAGAGGGTGAATATAAGAAAACTTTAGATGACATAATATACCATTGTACATACATGCATCAACCCAGATGAAAACCTTGCAAAGTCTTACACAACTTTAATTAAAGTAGATAAAGAGACTAAATCAGATTAGAATACAAACAACAGTTCACATTATATGAAACAGAGGAATAACAAGTATCATGACAGGTTTTGATCAATAGTTTCCACACTTAGCATTAGTTACCTTATATTTTGAACACCTTCGTTAAATTGCACGTTGTCTTGTTGATAAATGTAAACCTCAATGCATCACCTCTCTTGTATCCATTGATCTGACAGAAAAATTCCCAGTGACTTCCAATTTGGGTAATCCTTCTACCTTCATCATTGCACAATTTGTTAACACAGCAATCAACTTCGGTTCCTTGAGCTCCATATAGGACTAAATAATTAAATCCAGTAGATGTGAGGTATTCTCCTTCAGCATCATTTAGAGTCTGTGATATAAAATGTACCATATATGTAAATAATTAGAAGAAAATACATAAATCAAGTATTTGTATATATTAATTGTACTTACCAATTGGTATGCAGATGCACAATAGTTTGTTAGTGTTACATCAAAGAAATCTTGATTGCCATTGCTCAAACGGTAAATGTGTTTAGATGGCAACCTTGACAAATCCATTGTTGGTTCATTGTAAACAGTTATTAAGAATAAGTTATTTCCAATATATGTAAATAACATTAACTTGTTTTCCATGATTTGATAAACTTCTCTAACTCGATTCCATCCATCAGTTAGTAATGGATGAGTGATACTTTCATTAAACTTCACATTTATCCTTTTGTTGTTACCATCAATCAAGGTCCAGTTTGGGCCAAGTTCTATATTAAACTCATCAATGAAACTCTTAGTAATCTCTCCCCATGGTTGAAATGATATAATGACATGTTATATATAAGTGCTAAGTTATTCAACGAGAAGTTAACAACTGAATAACTATAATGTTTTATAAAATGCTGAGTTAGAATAAATATAATGTTTTATACTATAATGAGATTAAGTTTAGATGTAGTATTGTTATGGCTGACCTCGTTTAAAATATGAGTTGTAAGGAATGCACCTTTGTTATTGTTCCTCAATTTTGCCTTAATTGCTGTCATGGTACAATGAGTTGATTATTTCTTGAAAATGATATACAGAATTTTCCTGAAATAGATAATGAGGAGAAGTTAGATTGAAATGGTTAATATATAAAAGACCAAATACCTCTTTTGGTCCTTTAAGTTTGACAAAAATACCGGATTAGTCCTTTAAGTTCTTAAGTTTCAAATAGGTCCTTTAAGTTGTTAATTTATTACACCGTTACCCTTTTAAGGACCTATTTGAAACTTAAAAACTTAAAAATCAAATAGGTGCATTAAATTAACAACTTAAAGGATCTATTTGAAACTTAAAAAACTTAAAGGACTAATATGGTATTCTTGTCAAACTTAAAGGATCAAAAATGGTATTTGGCCTATATAAAAAGAAAACGTGAATATAACAGATTGAACTCCCTAGACATATAAAATTGTGGTAGCAATGTGTTGTGGTCAACTTTTCAGTCTTGCTTTTTCAAAAAGAGACATGCATTTGGATACTTTTGAGGCAATTAATTTTTAGTAGATATAGCTAAATGATATGACATTATGTACATACCTGATATGACTGATGCAGTGTTTGACATACCTCACTGTTGCATTAAATTTTGATTGGAAAGGTAAGAGGTGGAGTAGAAGATCGGTTACATTATATTATTAAGTCAGTTATAAATTAATTAGAATAATTAGAATTGATAATAGATGTAAATGTCATGGAAATGTTCAGGCATATAGATACATGATTGACACTAAAAGTAATTAATCGTACATTGCATAAACTTCAATATTAATGCAGAAATTGAAATATTTTTAACTGAAGTAAATACGTTAAGCATTGATGAAATGAAATAGATCATCCATCAAGTTTGTTCACATTGCATTTGTGCATAGGATTTTCAATGGCAAACTTAAATCGGATGATATCGCCTCCATGTTGTCGCCGCAAAGACTAATGAAGTCATATGTTACATTTTCTTTCACATAAAAATTGTTGTATTGATGTCATATGGGAGAGTGAGGTCTCTTAATTGAGAAGGTGTATTTATAAGCTATATGAACTTAGTGTCATGTGTAATTTAAAAAATTTTAATCTTACATTTGTAATGACTTTAGTAACACACTGTTAGAATAATGAATAACTTATTATATATGGTTGGTTATAAGACTTTATTGCCTTTTTTTTTAAAGTAGTTTTTAAAACTACTATTTTGAAGTGTATTTTAGATTTGTACAATTGACATTAACATTTAACATATTGAAGTGTAAAGATAAATTGATTAGCTAAAAATGATTAGGAAAAGGAATAAACATTTTATTCATAGCTTGAGTACATTGGTAGTAGGAATTAAGATATAGCTTATTACATAGAAGGATTAGAAGTAGATGCAATATCTTGGACATGATACACATGACACATGCATCTCTCAGCAAGGTCGAACTTGAAGCGGATTGTTTGGCCAGCTTTGAAGGGACCAATTAAGCTAGACGTTTTCTTGTTGATATCAGTTCATGTTATTCAGGAAAGTTTAATTTGACCCATAACATACGAAGAAATCATAGTGCACATTGACAGACCCAATATAAATTAGTTTGACTTATCCTTATTATGTTATGGTGTTGTGTTTAATTATTTTGTTGTAATTATTACTATTGTTGTATTTGTTGAAGATTAATTTGATTTAATGCCATATTTTTTGGTGTTCTGCGTTTTAAATGATTCTGGATTCAATAATTCGATAACGTAAAAACATGCCTCGGATTATTGAATCCAAATAGGATAAAATTGAGATTTCGGAGGGCAAAAAAAGCGGAGGGTGGGAAAAGCAAATTTTGTCTTTTTATGGTTCAATGTTGGATAATAGTCAGGCCCATTGGCCTCGACCCATTTTAGTCCACATAAATCGTTTGCCATGTTAGGTTTAGCATTGGTCTATAAATTGCTCATATCGCTCAAATGCAACTTCAGCTTCTATCTCCATAGCGGCGATGTGAAACAAATCTTAGTCGATTTAGGTTTTTAAAATTAGTTTTGTTTTCACCTAGCTTCTGTTTTGAATCTTAGAACTAATTAAATTCCTCAGTTGTTTCAAACAGAATGATGAAGAGACCATTACAGTGTCTCTGTAATCGCTTTAATATTGAGGTATAACAACGCCGAGTCATCGTTTCGAACGCCATTTGTTTCATTGGTGATACGATTGTTTCTCGTCTACAATTTTTTTTTCTTTCAATTTTTACTTCTTTTTGCTGAGTGCTTTTTGTTTTGATTAAGAGATCGAACACGAGCGCATATGATGTGAAAATGAATATTTCTTCACTTTGAACCGAATGGATATACATACATATCCTTGCGGACACTCTTCATTCAGTAATGCACTCTTACTTGGTGATTTTGTGTTTACTTCAAGCTTTAAGATATATATGATTTTATTTTATTATTCAACTTATTGATTTGATTTTGATCTGTTGTGACGGGTGAGATTAAACCAAATCCCTAACATAAAAATTACGATTCGAGTGTGATTTTTAGTTTGTTTAATCTAATTGCATTCATAGACACAATTTTGCCAATGATGATATCATACACCAAATACCATCTTTCGGGACTGAATGGCTTTTGCCTTGTTGATAGTATTCTGCAATTCTGAGGCATTTTGTGTGTTCCCTAGTTTTTATTTTGCAGTCCTTTTGATAAGGATTCTAATTGGTTTTCGATTTTTTCTCACTTCAGAATGTATATTGTTTAAAGTTTAATTTTAGTTAGAGTTTTTGTGACGGGAGATTTTAATCCAAATCTCTAACTTGAATGGGGGCAAACTTATTGTGTTTGTATAACTCCAAGTAAACGTTGCATAATGATGTTTATTGACGTTGACGGTTTTCTCTCCTCGGAGAGAATTCCTCCGTTGGTGTTTATCTCATATTCCATCTCCTTGTTGAGCTGCGTTGCTGCGTTTACTTCTTAGGACGGCCATGAGACACACATTTTTTCATTAGAGTACATGTTTTGTTTAATCTAAATGTCTTAAAAAAACATAGATATTGCCGGTGATGATATATGATACACCAATTACCATCTTTCGGGACTGAATGGCTTTTATGCCCTGTGGATACTATTCTGCAATTCTGAGGCTTTATCTATGTTTTTTTTCCACTTTTTCGTTTTGCGGTTACTTATTCACAGCGTTTCGGAGAACTCATTTATCCTGCATGCTCTCTCTCAAAAGTTTACATGTTATGTAAT
The DNA here is from genome assembly GCA_018208015.1 of Medicago ruthenica. Taxonomy (NCBI): domain Eukaryota; kingdom Viridiplantae; phylum Streptophyta; class Magnoliopsida; order Fabales; family Fabaceae; genus Medicago; species Medicago ruthenica. The sequence goes on along the minus strand of CM031378.1, from coordinate 105,569,996 downwards.
TACACTCCACAATTCAAATCATGCGTGTTTTTAGATGTGTTGTGTAGTGTAGTGTTATTTGCCAAATATGATATCCTGCTGATCAATGTTAAATTATCTCCAAGGAGAGAGAAACCGTCATCATCAGTGAAGATTTATATGTGACACTTGAGTCATACAAACACAAAATCAGTTTGCCCCATTCAAGTTAGGGATTTGGATTGTCACTGCCGATCAAACTCAAATTCAATTTTAAAAAAAACGAAAAATAGAAAAGGGTAAATAAATCTCATAGGCACAAGGGTAAATAAAATTAAAGGATAAATAAAATCAGCGAAGTAAGGAATTTGGATGTAATCTCCCTTCACCAAAATATCAATGTAAAATAAAAACAAACTCAAAATTAAAGCAATGCAATGTACTTCATTAACATGGATATCTAACATAGTCAGCAAAACTTGACATTCTATTATGTTCACGATCAAAAAATTATGTAGTCATCCATTCAATTATGTAATTGAAATGAAACAAGGCTCTTGATAGTGAGGGTCATAACAGCATCTCTAATGGGGTTCTTTTACTTAACAAGGATCTCTCATCATTGTTAAGGACCCCTGTTGGAAGAAAAAAAAAAGAGTTTTTATGAGGTAATTTATAATTTAATAAATAAATTACTTTTGTATAATGATGTAAAGTTAGTGAGACTTATTTAAGTACTCTCATTGAAGTTCCCATTAGTGTATTGTCATTTGAGTTATTGCGTCCTTAATAGATACTTTTATTAAAAAATTATAAATAAATGAGTGCCCATGTGAGACTCCATTTAAGGAGTCTCTATTAGTGTACTACCATTTTGGATACTCTACGGACACTCTTTAAGGTTTCTCAATTAAAAAAGAGAAATGCTAAAGAGTGTTCTTAGTGCATTGGTTAAGAGGATAAAAATAGAAATATTGTATTGGAAAATAGAAAAAAATGATGAATTAACTTTTTAAAAGTCAAAATATTGTTGAATTCAATACAAATATTCTATTTTTGGTTTTATTAACATGTGTCTAAGGGCACTTGTTAACCCATTAAGAAATTATACTTTTAAAAAGTTTAAAAGTTTGACACTTCAATTTTTGATGCATTGAATGCACACTTTTCCATAAAAATTTACCATCTAAAGTCTTTAAAAAGTACTACCTCCGTTCCTTTTTAATTGTCACTTTTTGACATTTTACACAAACCAAGACAATTCATAAATGTTACTACTTTTGATACAATAAGTTATACTTTTACTATAACGACCTTATTTATTTAATATTTCATTTCATATATTTCTCTCTCTGCAATAAATAACTAAGGGTAATATTGATAAAACAACATTTAATGTTGCATTGAACTTTGAAAGTGACAGTTAAATAGAAACAAAAATTTTCTTCAAAAGAGACACTTAAAAAGGAACGGAGGGAGTACCTTTAGAGTGTGTTTGTATGAGGTAATTGAGAAATTTTGAAGTATTTAGAATTCTAGACAATTCAAATGATTCAATTAAATTGCCTTCATTTCTAAATATTCTTGTTTGGATGGAGTAATAAAAAAATTCTTGTCGTCATTTTTGGGCAACTTTTATAAATTTTAATTTTTTTGGCCAAATTTGAAAATTGAAATTAGGGGTCAAATTGTAAATTTCAAAAAAATTGAGGGGTCGATTTATAATTTTGAATAAGTTTAGGGGCAAATTTGTAATTACAAAAAATATTAGGGGTCAAATTACAATTTTTTGTAAATTTATTGGGGTCAATTTGAAAACTTTGGAAAATTTGAAGACCAAAATGCAAAATTTGAAAAATTATAAGAATGAAGAAATTTGAAATTCTTAACTTTTAGATGTCATTTGAAATTCTCTAAATTTAACTTAAACAAAATACTTCATAAATTTCCATCATTTTGAAAATTTTCCATATTATTATCCAAACAATGGAATTCATCTAAAAGTATTTGAATTCTCTCAAAAATTACATTGCCTCAAAACATTCCCTCATTCAAACACACTCTTAGAGTGTTTTTGGATGAGGTAATTGAGAAATTTTGAAGAATTTAGATTAATTTGAAAATAGAAATTAGGTGAATTTCAAAAATTTAATTTTAATTTACAATTTTTTTGGCCAAATTTGAAAATAGAAATTAGGTGAATTTCAAAAATTTTGAGGGGTCAATTTATAATTTTGAATAAGTTGAGGGCTAAATTTGTAATTTTCAAAAAAAAATTAGGTGTCAAATTGCAATTTTTCGTAAATTTATTGGGGTCAATTTGAAAATTTTGGAAAATTTGAGGACCAAATTGAAAATTTTGAAAATTATAAGTGAAGAAATTTGAAATTCTTAGCTTTTATGTGTCATTTCAAATTCTCTAAATTTAACTTGAACAAAATACTTCATAAATTTCTATCATTTTGAAAATTCTCCATATTATTATCCAAACAATGAAATTCATTTAAAAGTATTTAAATTCCCTTAAAACATTACATCATCTTAGAGCACTCGTTACTATTTCGCATGAAACATTAAGTGATGGTTTGATTTTGGATTTTTTTTAAGGGGATTTTGGATTGTTATTTCAGCCAAAATTGAAGTAATTACAACCGTGCAATAAGTTCAATTTGTTACGTTTGTCTTTTAAACCGTACGATGACATTAAATTTGTTACCTTACATTCAATAACAATAATTTACTCTTGTAGAAATTGTTTGATTTATCAACTGCATTTTTTTTGTCAAGATTTATCAATTGCATATCTCTTTATTAAGGTTTTGTTTGCGAGTTTGGAGGGGAAGAGAGTGAGGAGTTTGAAAAAAAAAGTTCAAGTGGAAGAAATGGACGACGTTGATAGATGAAGGCTTTGATGTGTTAATTTTTCTTCATAATACATTAATTTTTCTCATTTGTGGAACTCAAAAATTGTATTAGAGGAGAGTTTTGGGGATTTTGGAAGGTTTTTCTTCAAATTTAATCTATGTATTTATAATATTTTTAAAGTTAAAAATATATTAATCATAAATATTAATTTATCATTCTTTAAAAAATTACTTTTTTAAAAAATATGATTTTTTTTTACCATTTTTTCTATATTTCCAACCCTTCAAATCCTTTACTTCCTCTCCTCTCTTCTCCTCTCCTCTCCTCTCTTCTCCAAACTCTCAAAGTAAGCCTAAGAGAATTTGAATATATATATCCACGTGAAAGACTTATCTAGTATTCAATCAGGTTGTAGAGAACAAAATACCAAAATGGTGGACAAAGTCCAAAATTGTGGACAAAGGCCAACTAATCTCGTCTAAGTTTTCCTTTCGAAGTATAATACGATATTGTTGGCCTTTATATTTGTAAGGGTTCCACTTCAATATACTATGAAGTAATCTTGCAGCCTTCAAGCAGGTGCCGTTTAGCCTGGGCAAGCAAAGTTCTTTTCCACCATGGAATTTTTTTTTTCAACCATTAGATTAACGAGGAGTATTAATTTTATCATGGACTGTCTACACCATATTTTTTTTCCTTTCTCTTTTACACTCTTATATTTTTGTTTAGATCTGGAATTTTTTTCTTTCCTTGATCTGGAAACAATTGGCCTGATTTTCTCGCGCGCGCGCCCCGCCCGTATTATTAAAGTCATACCGGTTTGAAACCATTAATACTGAAACCATTATAATATGGTATTGTGACCACTCTTTAATACTGAAACCATATGACACTAAGACTACTCCAATATGACACTAAGATTACTCTTTAATACTGAAACCATTATAATATGGTATTGTGACCACTCTATTATAGTGTTAAGATCACTCAAATATGGTGATACCACCCTTCTGACTTTTTAACTTCTCCAAGAGTAAAAAAATATCAAAAGAATATTTATATACCGTTAAGATCATTCTTAATTCCGACGAGACATTATGGTTCCAAAAAGGGACTATGATCTTAAAAGTACTCTTTATTCTGAAGGGACATATATTATCGAATGGGCTATGTTCTTAACACCTTTCTTAATTTTGAAGAGACATTATACCGATTAGAGACTAAGGTCTTGAGAACACTCTTAAATCCGAAGGGACAAAAAAATGAGATAAGGAGAAGAAACAAATCAGTTCAACAACATTTGTGGGAAACTTAATCACTAATCAGTTCAACAACATTTGTGGATAAGATCAAAAAGAAACATATCCACAAAAGAGGAGGAAACAAACTCATTGGATATGAATGAAGAAAATATAAGAAAATTATTATTCTTATCACGAACAACATAAGCTAAATTTATGGGAAGTGATATTCACGAATAAAAATAATAATTACTATTATTTTTATCATTATCAAGTATTTAAAATTAAATATCGCAATTTAAATACCACTAATGTGTGTGTTCTATTTTATGTAGGATCCTCACTCTCTATTTTTTCAATTCACATCACACTAGCTCAAAGCTTTATTATTTGGTTTTTAATCTTTCAATTTCCTTCCAACTTCACACCAATGTTCCAAGACGACGTACTTGCATTCCTCTTTGTCGAGATAATTGAGTAAGGGGTTTAAAAAACCTCCTTGGTTCTATTGTCCCTCTATCATGGAGTACGACCAAGCTTGTCGCCAGACCTTTCAGAGTATTTTCTTTTCTTTGGGAAGCTCTCCTGATTGTTGAAACCATCCAGCTATTACTCTAGGGAGGATCTCCATCTCATCTCATGTCATTGCTATCTCACAAGTCCCATCAGATTCTATTATGACCGACCATACACACCAAATCTTTTTTTTTTTTTTTCCACCGCCATCATTGTAGGTGCTTTGAAGATGCAAGGTGGTCCAAATAAATAACATCAGAACGTCAAAAATCATTGGTTAATCCAAAGAATATAACTATAGAATTAAAAAAAAAAACTTGTTTACTTTAGGTTGTTGTCAATTTACCACTTAGAATTTCAAAAATAAATTTCGTAATAATTGGAGGAAAAAAAAAGGTATTAGCAACCAAAATTGTTGGTGGTATTAAAAAAAGATAAGAGTTTATATTATATTTGTTAAATTATTGTTGTTATTGAAAAAGATAAACATGGTTTTTTTGAGTTTGTTACAATTTAAAAGTCACAAATATTTGTACTTATAATTTTAATCAAAATTTCATATAAAATACCGTTCATAATTTACACGCGTTAGCGCAATAAAAAGAGCAGAAAGACGGACACAAGAGTGCCCGTCTTTTCGCTAGTATTAGATAGTGAAGGTTCTTGTTGTGGAGGGGAGTAAACTGAGATTATTGTTGGTCGATTTGCGAAGGATGAAAACCAGCATTGCAGAGGGAAAGATTAGTTAATTTTTTTATTAAAAAAAAATTAGAGTAAGAGGATGGTGCCTCAGTTTAAAAGACGGAAGACCTCAGTATCCTTATTATCTAATCTTTGTTAACATTGCAACCCTATTTGCAAACCCTAAACCTAATTATTTAGGCGCCAATGCATATTAACCGTTGATTTCAATGTCTAATGATCTGCACACATCACAATGCACATTTCAAATCCTAAACCTACTTGCTTTAGGCGCCAATAAATATTAACCGTTGATTTTAATGCATAATGATCTGTACACATCACAATACACATTTTAAATTCAAATTTCCCCCCAAATTTCTTTAACTTACTACCTTTTGTTCATCTTCCATATGGTCATTAAATGATTGTGTATTTTCCATGCACTGTGACATTATAGTTTATCATATCTGTACTTAGGGGGAACACGCGTACCAACATGCATTAAATGCAGCGCTAATGAAAGCTTTTTCATCATATATAGACATTAAATTCTGTTCTATTTCCTATGCAACAAATCTCCATAAAACTCTTTGATATTCTAAACTGAGTTACTTTTTCTACTGACATTTTGTCTTCCCACCACAGAAAATTAAAATTACAACACGTGTAAAATCAAAGAATCACAACAACTGATGACATTCATGGGTGACATTAAATTTCAAAGGAAGAGATAGAAATTTATTGGGAATACACGTGGAGAAACCAATTTTAAAGGGCTCAAGGGAGAATTTAATTTTTGCTCAGTTCCTAAAAAACCTTCAACCTTACTCTCTTTCTCAAAGGCCTTTCAGTCTCTAACAAACAGAATCTGATGAAAATCAAACTTCTTCATCTTTTTTCTCAACAAAAACCCTCAAAACTCATCCCCTTCACTTCCACCTTTGATCTATCAAATCCAACCATTTTTTTAGAAAAGGTGTTTGGCTTCTGTTGTTGGAAATCGCAGCTCGCCGAAAGGTTAATAACATGTGGCTTAATATCTATCCTCCTCCTTTTCCTTCCTTCCTATTTCGTACTACTCTCTCTTTCACTAAATCAACAAGAGATTTATTTGCAAGGTCTTCGAAAAAGAGGAACTTGCTGTTAATTTTGTTTTAGATTTGTTAGATTGTCGGGGTGTATTACCAATCATGCTTTTTAGTGAAGATTTGGAGACCATAATTATCCACACTCTTCAACCTCCTTTGATTACAAAGAGATGTTATGGTGCAACAAAGTGGTCATTAGACCTAAAAGGCATGGATTTCACTATTTACAATTTGTTTTTGTTCATGTTTTCCTTCAAATTGATATATTATGTTGACTTTTTCGGTTTCTTTCCTTTGAAATGGCTCTGGCGTGAGATGTTTAATCTCTAAAATAACAAAACACAAACTTATGCTGTTGCGTTTTTCTTCATATGATTAATCCTGTATTCTGGCTGTGACTTTTGAAGTTGTTATAGCTCAGAAAAAAATAGAAGGTTCATGCGTTCCTTTGTAAGTTTCTTTTTCTACATAAGGTTTTTGTAATTCTTATTATGAAATAAGCAAATGAAGAACCAACTTTTTGTTTTGCTTTCCTGTGTTTTAACATCCAAGTCTTTAATATTTTCAAATCATTCAGGTTAACCACTCTAAATATTCTTATATAAAATGGCAGGCATGAATGTGTTACATTCAAGTTATAAAGAACTCCAAGGAATGCTGCCTTGAATTGGATATATGGAGTCTTGGATACGCAGTTTTAGAAATGGCTACAACGAAGCCTCATTGGTCTCAGTATGAAGGGGTTAGTAATTCATGTATATATATATATATATATATATATATATATATATATATATATATATATATTACGTTTTATATTTACAAAGACCTGGTGATTTTTTTTAGTATAAATATGTCAACTTTTTTAAATTATTTCTTCTTACTTCTTGCTGCCATGTTCAAAATTGTAACAGCAAGGAGCTCCCAACATTCCCAGATCATCTCTCATTAATGAAGGAAAAGATTTTGTTAGAAAATGTCTACAACGTAATCCACTTGATCGCCCTTCAGCGAGTGAATTATTGGATTGAAGGCAAAATATCACATCTCATACCTGTAAAATTATGCAGCAAGGGAGTTAGTCAGGATGTTACTTTACTATTTAAAGGATTTTTTCAAGTTTGGTGCCGCTTTTTTACGTTGTCATGGGGCTGATTCAATTGCAGAAATTAGCTAATTATGAGCTTATGGCAAAGGCTGAAAGGCATGTTATAGGAGTAGTGAAGCTTTGCCTCAAATATCATTAATGGATTGGTATTGGTTTGTTAAGGCTATGTTGCAGTAAACGGTGAATGACACTTAATTATGAAAAGAAGGGTCTCTTGGTGAGGCATAGAAGATTATGCATAATCTTGCTCCTGCTGGATAATCTTTTATGTAAACAATGCTACATGTTTTATGAAACAATTACTGTTATTACTACTAATTTATGGTAGACAATTATCACAATGGCTTGTATCAATTTCACTTTATTATGGTAGACAAGTAGCACAATGACTTTAATCAATTTCACTTTAATTTGTTTGTCACGATTCTACAATATAAAGTAGTCTTTGGATTGTTTGGAGACTAAACATGTTGAATAAATGAGAAGCTAGCACGTTTTTTTTTTTTTTTTACAATTCTAGAAAAATCAATGAGGAATATTGTATATTTAGATGAACAATATCATGTAGAACAAGTTTTAAAGGGATGTGTAATTAATAACATTTACCATAAAAAAATTGTTCATGAATATCTATAAAAAATTTACAATAAATTAATGTATTCAAATTTTTTATATTTTCCCATTCAAATGTTATTGATACATCGAGTACTTCAACGTTTGGGATTCTTAATGGAAATTTTAGTGAAATTCCTAATGGCCTTTATCTAATTCATATCTTCATTATTTCATTTTGCAAGTTAGACTCTTTTGCCTATGAATATGAATATTTTCAAGCAATTTGAGATTCATGAAATTCCACTAATTGATCCAAATCACCTTTTGCATCCCCCATATGTTTGATTAATTAACGCTTATGTGAACTTTCATTAAATACTTGGTTTTAAAGTTTTACACTATATTGTAGTCGAATATATTGAATCATCAAATTTGGTTTTTAAAACCTTTTTTTGGTTCTAGGTACCACATTTCTTCCCTTGCAAAGTTGTTTGAATCATTCATATCGTCCTAATGCGAAAGCTTTTAAATGAGACGGGTGTGTGGGGCAAAATTGTTTTGATTTTATCTAATACGTGCCAGTTTAATTTTAGTGTTAGTTGATCAATTATTTGACTTCATTTCATGCTAAAACGGATGATTAGATTATTTTCTTTGGGGTTAGATAGTCTTATTCATGTTTTTCTTTAACTTGAAAAAGAAAGGTATCGGTACTGCTTAATATTCTCTAACCTTGAAGATTGTAAACTGATATATGATGCACTATCAAGAGTTACACAAAAAAATTGTTTGATTTTTTTTTTAAATGGTGAAGATGGTGATTGCAGTGATACTACTTCAAAGGTAGTATATAAAGAAATTTTCCAAAATTATGAAATCAAATCATATTTGTTATTTATCATCCAAGTTTTTTGTTGTATATGTAATAGATATTATTAATAAATTTAAATACTTTTTTCAATGTATATGACCCGTGCGGTAGCACGGGTAGACGATCTAGTTTATATTTATCTCTCTCGACTTAGACCATAACCTCCAGATAAAAAACCCATCTTTTTACCTTTAGATCCTTGGAGTTAGAGAGTGGTAGATTTAGTTTTTTCTTGTAGTGGGGGCAACAAAATAATCTATAATATATTCATAAAAGAAGCATTTTAAGTTATTACAAAATATACTAATTTATAAACAAGTATAAAAATAGATAAAGATGGTATTTACATTTTAAAATATGCATTTTATATCATTTTGTGTGCTTAGTGTTAAATGAGTGATACAAATTAAAATGAAAGATGATTAAAATTTTAACTTTTATTTTTAAAAAAATATTTATTTAAGGAGACAATGCCTTTTTTTTTACGTGAGTAAAGTAAAATTATATGACATTTTTAAAGGGTTTTTTTTTTCATTTCACAACATACAGACCCGCCCTCTGGGGAAAGATTATGAAAGTAGCACAACTTAAACGATATATAAAGGAATGTAAGGGGGGTATAAATGACACAATAGGATTTGGTGAACTATCCTCAAAACTTTTCTAAAAGAACACACTAATTGCAAACTTCACCTTAGGCGCTGCCACATAGTAACTGTCCAGGAAATAACTGCAGAAGTAGCGCTGCTGAGCATTTTATCAGCTTTCATTGGATACAAAAAAACAAAGCAGTCACCATTATTCAATCCACGTCTGAGTAAATTAGTATATTGGGCATCCAACATTGAACCAGGAAACGAAATACAACAAAAAAGTTACGAAGCAGAATATCATTAAAAATCCTACTCATCCTGCACTAATTTTCAGTGAAAAAGTATTAAATACTAGGTCATTATACTTCTCTTTGTCATGGATATTCCATGGATGGAAGCACTAGCTTTCTGAATTGCACCCATTATTTCAATTCCTATTTCCTTGAGCATGAAAATGTCAGTGGGTCGTGCTTCAAATTGGAAATATCAAACAATTCGATGAACCTCTGGTCTGACACTCTGGCTTTGGCACCAGCAAACCTTTGGTACTCATCAAAAATAGATGATAGACACCATCTCTGCAATCTTCTTATGCATCCCACAAGACAACCAGTGCGGTGCTGTTCATAGTAAAATCAACAAACTATTAGAGATTAATGATTCATAAGTACTAATAAAAACAAAGATTCAAAGAACAAAGTGCACACCTTTCCTCGTTTACAATGAATCAGCACGGGGTGGTTCCTAACATCTTGAGAAAGAAAAAGAAAAAAGACACCAATTTGGTTAATATGTCATGAACAAAATGTGCTATTAAGGTAGTGAAGTTCAAGATTTTGTAATACCAAGCACTACTTTCAAAGCTTCACGAATCTTATCATTTGGGATGTTGACAAAGGGTTCCTGCCCACATTATGTGTAGTCAGTGTGCAGAACTATGATTTTTCAGATTTTTCAGATATCAGTTAAAATATCATATTATATATCTTTTGCTTCTCCTCCCTTGCCTGGCAATCCAGGCGGAAGAAGGCAATCTTTGGGGATGAGGGTTGTTATCGTTCAATGTTGAGGGAATTCACAGGACATAAAGAATATAAGCCTGTAAAAAAATCACTGATGATTGCAATAAGTTCAGAGCAAATTCAGCATAGGAGACACCATTATACATTTGCTAAAGATTGGTCTACTAGCACTTAAAAAAGACAGCTTTTCACCTGCTGTCAATTGCTTGTAGTGGGAATGGTATAAGCTAAGGTAGACAGCTTTTAAATTCATTTACACCATAGCAACTTAAGGCTATATATATATGTCCAGCCAGCCCTGTATTGTCCCTTAAAGCTCCCGTGGTTGGGTTTTGTAGATGGTCTATTATACATATAATATGGACATTACTGTTAGTATGTAGGTAAAGAGGGTTATTAGTCTGCACTGAACATCTTAAATAGGGCAAAACTTTGCCAAAGGCAGTGAACAATATGTGACTTATTATAAAATAAAATAGCTCTACGGCAGAGGATAGAGAACATGGGAGTGTAGATCGCATAACCAATAGTAAAGCCGGATGGTTTTTCCAAAGGATTTTTATGTAAAAGTGTAAATGAATTTCTCCTATGAATCCAAATAACCAAAGCAAACTTTACTAACTACAAATATTTTCTTCAGTTCAAGAGAAGGTCATTATTAATTAGTCTAGTTTGATGTTTTCAAATCAAAGAGTTCACATTCAAAATGGAATTGAGTATAGCACCCTTGAAACTGAAGAGACACCAGCCCTACTAATCTGTAATGCTGTAACAGCAAGCAATAATTTTCTAGGAGCATTGAGCACCATTTCAAATTATGTTATACCTAAAATATCAAATGTTATTCTATTTAAAAAGCAAGATAAGTTCAACTTTCACAAACAGTTTCAATTGAATTGAATAACCAAAGAGGTATGTCAGTCTAATTAAATGCTAGTGTTTATCACATGATAACTTTAAGTCCTTCCGACGTAACATACATAAGACATGTTTGGATTGATTTATCTGAACTTATCTACCGGCATAAGCACTTGTGAGACTATTTCAGAGATCTTAAATACACAGTTTATAGCTTCATTGAAAAGTTGAAAACAGTTTGAATTTATTTGATCTTTTGATATAGAAATAGCAGCATATACATAATCACTTAAATGATAATCACTTATACTCTATTAAACTGGTAGACAACATGAAATTGTGATACAAACCTTGCAGCCATCGATACCGAATTGATAAAGCCTAATTCCATTAGCATTCAAAAACTCCGCAGTTGCTTCAGGATAGGGTTCAGGGCACAAACATCTACCACAAAAACTAACATAAATACATATCTTATACAAAACAATACAATATAGAAAGGGAAAATTGAATTCTCACATTACGGAACGAAGACGAAGCGATTTCATGAATCCGAAGTTAGCAGAATCAGGAAAACCGGACCTGAAAATACCGTTATCGACCATAGCGAAGTTCAGCGGCGGCACAAATGCTTCATCGGCGTCGTCGGAGTTACGCGGCGGTGAGACGTCGTCGGCGGCGGGTAAGGACACCTGGCCGTTGGAGTTAGAGTTGTCGAGTTTCATGATGAATTTGGCGCCAAAATTGAGAAGAGTGAAAGATGAAACGTTAGGGTGAACAGTGATTCATGGGATCTTCGGTTTGAAGGATCTGTAATAGTAATAGTAATAGTTATAGGAGAAGAAACAGTGAGAGAGAAAAAGGTTTGAAGGATCTTTGATAAGATGCTTTGAAGAGTATAGAAATTGAGACGTGTAGAGAAAGAATATGCTGAGATTGGAAAAACCCCGAACCAAACCCCTTTCTTTGTTTTTTATCAATCAAAGTATCAAACCCACCCCACTCATGTGTAAAGTAAAGTTGCTTCTTTGTTCCAACTTTTACTTTGAATCTTCTTTGATTGATGACTTGGATAGACGTAGGAAGTAGGGTATAAATATAAGTCGAGTAACTTTGTTTTTTTGGCGCAAGTCTAGTATTTTGAAAGATTCATATGACTTACTAGTTTGTTTGAAAACATATTTCATTTTTTTTTATTTTAAGAAAATATATTTTATAGGAATATTTTTAAATAAATAGTTATGTTAAAAAAATCTTTAAATAAATAGTGTGATATAAGTTTAAATAAACTAAAGAACTAATATATTAATGATATTCAACATTCTTAAGATATTTATCATGAATGTTTGGAGAATTTGACTGTATATAATATTATAGTTTATAATAAAACATTTAAGTTTAAATTACTGAAAAGGTTAACACTTTTCTAATTTAACTCAAAGTACAATATATAATCTAATAATATTAGTAATAAATAATTCATATTTATTTAAGTAGGCCGGCCTGATAGGCCTAAGATGTATTTTTTATGGTCTGTGACCTAACCTTTTTAGCTAAATAGACCTCTAAAAAAGTCTAAGCATTCTTTATCTAAAAAAAAATTGGTATGGATTAACTTGTCGTAGGCTAGGTGATGTCGTAGGGCCCTATAGGTCGACATGATCTATTCTCACCCCTCGTAGGAAACCCAACCATTTTTTAAAAGGCAAGATCTAGTGCCTTACAATTTTTTTTTCGGCTCAATTTAATCTAAAATAAAAATAATATCAAATTGGTCCTTGGCCTTTGGTATGACGTCCAATATGCTGCAATTCACATGAATTCTGCTATCGATGCTATTTTTTTTATATGTTGCAGGATTTGCCCATGATTGTTCAATACCTTTTTGCTTCTATGTGTTGGAGCTTGTGGAAGCACAAGAATCTCAGGATTTGGGAGAACGCAACGGAGACGAGTACCCAAGTTGTTGACAGAGGCCGTAACCTCCTTCATGACTGACAGGAGGCCAATCTGCCACGGTCAGCAGCTCCTCCTCTAGCAGGTGCCACACAGATGCAAGCTGCCAGCACCACTCAGCAGGCGGGGCAGCAATTTAATGGCGTTACAGGACCTGCTCTGCAGGCTGCCAGCAACACTCAGCAGTCCGGGCAGCACCCTAATGCCGTTACTGGACCTGTTCTGCAGGCTGCCAGCACTACTCATCAGGCTGGGCAGCACTCTAATGCTGCTACAAAGCCTGTCCTGCAGGCTGCCAGCACCTCCCAACAGTCCGGGCAGCACCCTAATACTTCTACAAGACTTGTTCTGCAGGCTGCCGGCACCATCCAGCAGGCAGGGCAGCATTCTACTGCTCCTATATGACCTGTTCTGCAGGCCTGGGCGCCGCCCAGCAGTGGGAGGCTAAAATGCAATGTCGACGCGGCTTTTTCGGAGCAATTTCAAAGGACAGGTATTGGTATTTGTATTCGGGACGATTCGGGAACTTTTGTGTTAGCTAAGGTGTTGCAGTTTGATCACATTTATCCAGTAGCTATCGGTGAAGCTTTGGGTCTTTATCACGCTCTCCATTGGATGCACGATATGCAATTTGATAATGTGGAGTTCGAGCTGGATTCCAAAATCACGAGAGATGCATTCCATTCCCGCACGGCAGATGTTACAGAATTTGGCAATATAATTGAAGCGTGTCGAGTACTTTTCTCCACATCTTTTACAAACTCCAGGGTCGAGTTTATCAGGCGACAAACTAATGTGGTTGCTCATGCCTTAGCAAGAGAAGCCACTTCCTTAGCTAGTCCCATTATTTATTATGAAATCTCATCTTGTATTGAATATCTTATTATTAATGAAATGTTATAAGCATCTTTCTTTAAAAAAAAATTAATTCCTTACTCATAATAAGAAAGAGACTAATTTGTCTATAGTATGAAAATGTCATTGACTAGTTTATATACTATTTTTTTTGTCAAAGACTAAATTGGTTCACATGAAAATTATGAAGAACCAAAATGGATCTTTGTTTTTTTAATACTTGTTTGAATTTGTGACAAATGTTGTGGAACTTGTGACACCCTCTTTGCAAAAACGCGATGAATGTGCACGGGATTGCAAATGAGTGAATAGGCAACCCCCCCAACCCCCGAAATTGTAACTTTCGTCAAAAATCCCCCTGAATTTTAAGAAACTTCAAAAAACCCTTTGAAATTGTCAAACGTTAGTCACTTACTCCCCTCCGTTTGTTTTGGATGTTAAACCTTATGACGTGTCAGTTAACTGTACACGTGACACCTTCACGTGGAGTGAACCTTATGCCACATCATAGGGGGTAAATGACTATTTTATTTTTTTTATTTATTTTTTGCTTTCTTCATCTTCTTCCTTCCACCTCTTCTTCATCTTCATCATCAACTTCATACTTTCATCATAAAATTCAAACAAATCTTGAAAAAATCCATAAAATGAAATTAAAAACAACCCAAAATCATGATCTTCATCACCATCTTTCCATTCTCAATTTTTTTATTCACCAACAAGAACAACAACAATCAAGTCCAAATGACAAAAAAAAATTGAGATGATTAATTGATGAAATTATGTGATCTAATTTGAAATTTGAGAAAATACTACATGCTACACCAACCATTTCATTCCATTTTTTAATCCTCAAATATCCCAATTTTCCCTTTCTTAAATTGTCAAAATGAAGAAGAAGCAATCCTTCTTCACCCACATGGTCAACACCTACCTCTTATTCCTCTTTTCTCTCCTCTCAAATCCATATCTGATGTTGTAATTTTATTTTTGAGTTTCATTTTCGAGTTACTGACAAACAACAACATATCAATCAAACTCAATAAGTTGGAATTTTGTGTTTTTGTGATGTTTTTGGATATATGAAGGTTCCTGGAGGATTAACTCATGTTCTTGGTGTAATGGTGTTGTGCCTATCATTATTCTATGTTTTTTTTTTTCTCATTACTACATTGTTGTTGATGGTGGTGGAGATATAGTAATGAGATGGTGATGATGGTGTTGATTGTTGTTGTTTCTTGAATTTTTTTTTTATATTTTTTTTATGAATATTGATGAAGGTAGTGTTGAATATGATGACGAAGTGGAAGGAAGAAGATGAAGAAAATAAAAAAAAGTCATTTACCCCCTGTGACGTGGCATAAGGTTCAGTCCACGTGGAGGTGTCACGTGTACCGTTAACTGTCACATCATAAGGTTTAACAACCAATGCAAACGAAGTGGGTAATTGACTAACGTTTGACAATTTCAAAAAGGTGACAACTTGGGTACCCATCAATAAAAGGTGGGTAACACAACCCATGCTGAGTTGGCACCAATCAAAGTTATTTGTTTGTTTTATATTATTTTTAATGTTATATAAATACATTGTTTTGATTTGGCTGAGTAATATTACCCACATTTTATTAATGGGTAAACAAAAATTTCCCTTTCAAAAAAGTTTTTGAAGTTTCTTAAATGTCAGGTTTTTTTTTGACGAAAATTACAATTTCGAGTTTTTTTTTTTGCATTGCTAGAGAAGAAAGTTTTAGTGATTTCAAGCTTGTGATTTATACGGTTACCAAGAGATGTAAGCTTATTTTGGTCCGACAAATCCGGTATCTTGCTAACTTACAATGACACGTGATTTTGAAACACATGTGGCTCGAAGAAAATAGATACACAAATTGGCTTTCTAATTATAATATTAACTACTAATAGCCCCGTGCTTTCACACGGGCCGCATAACATTGCAGGACTATATAAAAAAATAATTATATTGTTAATATTGTTAAATGTTTAAATGTATTAAATAAAAACTATCAACATTAATATAATGTTTCTATTGAATATTTTTTTTCTTATATGAAGAAAAATCTGTTAAATATTTGAATTGAGAATGTTGTAAATTTTATTTGCTTATATATGCGAAAACAAATTTTTATATACATATATGAAAAAGTCGATAAAATAAAATTTTGAAAACTCATTATTGTTTTCAAAATATCAAAATTAATGTAGTGTTTCTATTAAATAACTTTTTATTTTATATGCAAAACACCGTTCAATGTTTCCACTGCATCTGTTGCAGATTTTATGCGTTTTTCTGCAGAAACAAATTTTTACGTAAATATATGAGAAAGCCGATATGATAAAATTGTGGAAACTCATTAATATTGTCAAAATATAAACATTAATTTAAGGTTTCTAATTAATAACTCTTTATTTTATATGTAAAATACTGTTCAATGTTTGGACCGCACTTGTTGTAGATTTTATGTGCTTATATATGCATAAACAAATTTTTATGCACATATATGAGAAAATCGATATGATAAAATTTTGAAAACTCATGACAATTTTTAAAATATCAACATCAATGTAGTGTTTCTATTAAATAACTTTTTATCTTATTTTTAAAACACATTTAAATATTTGCGCCGTACTCGTTGAAAATTTTATATGCTTATATATTTGCGCCACACTCGTTGGAAAGATACATGTCCGTAATTATCATGATAATATTTGGCTTTAATAACAAATTGACTTAGTTATATAGAATTAGTTAAAGTTTTTGCGTGAAATTGGAAATAAACTTGTTTGTAATTATGATGATAACAATTTTTTTTAAAATATAGGGGAATTAGTTAGGTTTAGAAGCGATAAACAGAAAAACTTAATTTTTCAAAAAATGAATAAATTAGTTTTATATTTTACAGAATAACCTTTAGACACATAAAATTGAGAACATCATGAGTTTAATGACAATTATAGAATTTTACTGGAGTATGATTTTTATATATTGTTGGGATGATTTTTACATAAAATTAAAGTTGTTGTGTGGAATTGGAAACAAACTTGGTGGTAATTATGATGATAATAAATTGTTTTTTTAAATAGAGGGGAATTAGTTAGGTTTAGAAGCGATAAACACAAAAACTTAATTTTTCAAAAAATAAACAAATTTGTTTTATATTTTGCAAAATGACTGTTAGTCACATAAAATTAAGAAGAACACGAGTTTAACAAATAAAAATTATGGAATTTGCTGGAGTACAACTTTTATATATTGTGAGTAGATATGCAAAAATCCGTTAAATATTTACACTGCTTAGTGTATATTTTATGTGTTTATATCTACTAAAACTATTTTTTTTTGTGCGAATATAAGAAAATCGTTATGATAAAATTTAAAAACTCATGATCATTTTTAAAATATCAGCATTATTGTAGTTTTTTTCTTAATAAATTCAATAACACACTCCTGAATAAAAATGGGATAGCACTTGTGTGACATTGTGATGCCAATGTCACGTGACATTGGCCAACCACAATGTCACACGTGCCACCATTTACTTTAAAAAATAGAAAAAAGCAAAAAATTCTTATAAAAGAGAAAAAAAAACCACTTATCACATTGTGTTGACCAATGTCACATGACATTGACATTACAATGTCACACAAGTGCTATCTATAAAAATGTGTGTCTTTTCATGTCATATTTTCTATCTGTTTTTTTTAAAGGACCAACTGTTCCCTATTAGCGAAGCGGGGAAATCATATTTTTTTTCTTGCAATTGCCTCCATTGGTACAATTTTTTTTATCATGTGTTAGCTTTAGAACTCACTTGCAAAAGAGATGAAGAATACTCCCTCCGGTCCTTAATATAAGAAAATTAAAAAAAAAACCAGTCATATTTATAAGAAAATATCACAATTTTTAAGGAGTAGTTATTGTTCAAAAGACTTTTCTACCCTTCATTTAATGATTGTCTTTTTAATATTAGTGAGTGTATTTAATGTTTCACAACTTTCTATAAGAGTATATTTGTAAAAGTATTTAAAAAGTCAGAACAATTAATGATTGTATTAATTTTGATATTTTTTAAGTTTTCATCTTATAATAAGGATCAAAGGGAGTATAATTGACGTTAAATGTTTTTTCTTGGAACCGAAGGAAAAACATTGTCAAACTTAGGTAGTATAGTGTAATTATTACTAATAACTTTAAACAACTAATTAACTTGAGAAAATGACAAATTCGTCCATCATATTTTTGTTTTTATGGAATTAGGGAAGGATAATGAAGGAAATTAAATAGTAATAAGTTTTCTTATATTTATAGTAGATTAGAGTTCGAATGATGTTAGATTTCTAGAGGTTCCTCTCATGAAACTCCAAAATCTCTTCTTTGATAACATGTCAAAAGCTTGTGTTTTTAAGAATGATAGTGTAGTCTTGTAGTTTTCTTTTCTCTTAGGCTTTGCCCTTTTGAGCAACTAAAAAGTTCATTTTTTTTCTTTCAAATATTGTTAAAAATGGCAAAAAAGAAAAAGAGTGCAATCCGTAATCTAGATTGCATTGCAGGGTATAATATCATTCAGGTGGGAAAAAAATCCAGTGATTTTGTGTTACATTATTAAATTAATTAATTAAAAGTCCCACTCAAAACAAATGAATTAGTAAAACCTTAATTTTCAATTGAAGTAAACGATAACTCGAGCCACATGGTTGCGTGAAAATGAACGAAACTCAAATAAACAAACACACTGAACTCAAGATTTAACAGTGAGTTTCTTGCGTTACTATACTGAGTTGAGATTCATTCCAAAAAGATGAAAACAGTTTCCGATTGGATCCATTCTTCTTCGAATGAGCACATTGAAACGTATCAGCAATGGTTCATCTTAGCCGATTCAGGTTTTTTCTACTTCACCTTTTTTCACACACATTGTAAAACCAATTCATCACTTTTTGCTTTCGGTTTTCATTGATCGTAGATGGAGATGGCCGTGTCAGTGGAAATGATGCTACCAAATTCTTTGCTCTTTCCAACTTGTCCCGCCCTCAACTCAAGCAGGTTTATACAATATTTTTTTCCTCATTTCAGTTATACAATTAAGTTATCAAATGTTAATTTACTTGCAAATCGCAATTAAGCTGGCTTAATTGCATTGTTTCACCAACAGTTTCCTATTTCTTCATCATAGGTTTGGGCTATTGCGGATACCAAGAGACAAGGTTTTTTAGGTTTTCAAGAGTTTGTTACTGCAATGCAGGTTCTATACATTTTAAAATGCTGAATGTGTGTTGAGTTTTAATAAGAATGGATGCTCTGATATCAAAATCTGACTTTAAAATTGAATGTTTGTTGCAATAAACAGCTCATTTCTGTGGGACAGGCAGGGTATGATCTCAACTCAGATATACTGAAAACTCAGAGTAAGTTCGCTGATTAATGCGTTTTATTTTATGGTATTGTGTCCTTATATGTTTGCATTACATAAGTCATCCTCGAGAGAGGTTGAGGGTGATGGATTCGCCGGTGTTGGTTGCTTCCACTGCGATGGGGGAGCCGGTCTAAGGTGAGGTACCTGCAAAAGTCACTTCGATGCCAAAGTCATAATATTATAGTAGTGAAGTAGAGGGATTAGAGATACCTGAAATAGGGTTCGGTACACCCGTTATGACTTGGTCAGTGATTCTAGTCCTGTCCTGTTATGAACATCCATCTTGTCATGGAAAAGACGATGCAGTGAGGTCTCATGTAATGACCTCTTTATCTGTTGAATGTAAATCATTTGGCATGATGCTGGCTACTCAGTGTGTAGCTATGATGCTTAATTTATGGATACCGATAAGAGAAAGTTCATTAATGTTTAATTTCCTTGGTATTAATGTTATACATTTAAATTTCAAGGAATATTGAAACAACAAACAAACCTGAGAAAATCTGCTCGTCTTAATAATTGCAGAAATGGCTAACCTAGTAAACTTCATGAACTACCTATACAGGGAGGGTGTTGGTCTCGATTTGCATACTGATGCTATATGTATATACTAATATCTTATCTGTTGTGTTGAAATATAATATATTATCTGTTGTATTGAAAGAGACTGAATTTCCCTCCAGTCTAACTTAATTTTTTCTTTTGCTCTTAGCGTTTGTGCTATTTATTCGTTTCAATGTATTTAATCTCCCCTATTTCTATTGATTTCAGTTGACAATGAAAAGATCAAACTTCCAGTCATGGAGGGAATTGATGTATTAGTAGCAGTAAGCAATGCTTTTTATATCGCTCTGTACTTTATCAATTAGATTGTCCTATTTCTGTCGATTCCTTTTCTTATTGGTTTGTTTTCTGCTTGTTTTATTAGAATAAAGCGAGTTCGACAATAAATGCCCAACCTGATGTATTTGGTAAGACATGTAATTTTTGATTTCCTTATTAATGACATTGTATTGTTTATATTAATATTGATTGAATTATTTTTTTGATAATACATAGGTACTGGTCAGCCTCGGCCTTTTCCACCAGTTGCTTCAAAATCTGTAAAGAAGGCGAGTACTCCAAATTTGTGCCCATTTTGACAAAATGAAGTTTTTTCTATTAAAGCAAATAAAAAATGTAAAATAAAGACTACCTTGCTTTTATAGTTGAGCAACCAATTGTATAAATGCTTACCAGTTCATGTTTCTAATGGACTAATGATGGTAACTAATTTTCGGATTCTGAAATGAAAGGCCCTGTCTCTCTTGCTTACATTCATTGCATGATTGCATCATGAATCAGATGATGTAGGCAAGGCAATATTGAAGAGGTGTAATTACTATGCCAAAACTGTTTGGAATATGCATCTGTAACTCTGTTTCTTTTGAAGCTCTACTATGTATGTCCTTACTTCATTTCAATATTTTGCGAGGTATATTCTAATATAGTAGTGTCTTTTTTTAGTTACCTCTCAGTGCAGTGACATCAATAATAGATGGCTTGAAGAAATTGTATGTGGAGCGGTTAAAACCATTGGAGGTCACTTATCGATTCAATGATTTTGTATCTCCGTTATTGGTAAGTGATGTCTGCATTCAATATATAACTAAAATATGCTAATTTCTGTACACTGCATATGTGAACAAGGCAGTATCATGATTCATGGCATATTATTCATGTCATTACAACTAACAAGTTAGGATGCCTCTGATTTGTCCCTTTCAGACCGACAGTGATTTTGATGCTAAACCAATGGTCATGCTTCTTGGTCAATATTCCACCGGGAAAACAACATTTATAAAACATTTGCTAAGATGTGAATATCCAGGTTAGTTATGTTGTGGTTGATCTCAACTTCATTATATAATTCCTTATATATATTGACAATAGCGGGGTATAAATTCCTTTATTAATCCTGTATCACCTTACTATTGACACAGGGGCGCACATTGGACCAGAGCCTACGACTGACAGATTTGTTGCTGTCATGGTACTATAATCTTCTTTTCTTTTTCCAAGTATTGCCTTTGGATGTTAATCAAATCTAAACAAAACTCTTCATTTTGGGGCGTCAGAGATCATTCTGTAATTGTGAATTCGTTCCACAGTGTTCACTAAGGTTCAAAGCTCAATATCTTTCTTTATTTGTAGTCTGGAACTGATGAGAGGAGCATTCCTGGAAATACTGTAGCTGTCGATGCTAGCATGCCTTTTAGTGGCCTGACAACTTTTGGTAGTTCGTTTTTGTCAAAGTTTCAATGCTCTCAAATGCCACATCCAGTGAGTTTTTTTATATATTTCCAATTTCACTTCTGCTCTGTTGGCATTTTCGTTCTTGAACTTGAAACAATATTTTCTTTCAGCTGCTAGATGAAATAACATTTGTGGACACCCCTGGTGTCCTCTCTGGAGAAAAACAAAGGACTCAACGAAGTTATGATTTCACTGGTGTTATATCGTGGTTTGCTGCAAAGTGTGATTTGATTCTTCTCCTATTTGATCCTCACAAACTCGACATCAGTGATGAATTTAAACGAGTGATCTACTCTCTACGCGGTCATGATGACAAAATACGCGTTGTGTTGAATAAGGCAGACCAAATTGATACTCAACAAGTAAGACAGTATCAACAACTTAATTTAAATTGATCTAAATATTTCTGACAACTTGTTTTTCTAATTTTTGGCTTACCTATGTGCCTCATATTGTAATACTGCAGCTCATGAGAGTTTATGGAGCACTGATGTGGTCTTTGGGAAAAGTTTTGAATACTCCAGAAGTTGTACGTGTATATATTGGGTAAGTTAGTTGTCTTTGAAATACATATAACGATTCATTAATTTTGTTATTTACTACTCATTTAAGCTTATGCTATCCCGTTGCAATTGAACATCATAAGATCTTTATGCTTTCATAATTTTGGTGAAAAGGCTTGGTTGTTGTTGTTGTAGTTCTGGTGAAAAGAATTATCTTTGTTATCTTCTCTTTCTTAGCATTTTGCAGGTGAATTCACGTTTTAATGTGTAGTGTCTGCCTGTGCTTCACATTGTTTTCACATTACGTTAATGGATTCGTTCTCCAGTTAATATGACATTCTTCAGCTGATAGTTTGTACTACTTTCCTTGACTTTTCAGCTCATTCAACGATAAGCCTATAAATGAAGGCTTTGTTGGCCCATTAGGACAGGAACTTTTTGAAAAGGAACAAAATGATCTCCTTTCAGATTTGGTAGATATTCCAAGAAAGGCGTGTGACGGTCGGGTACAGTCTATTTTCATATTATTTTTAGACCTGGTCATAGACATGAGTAAAAATATATGAACATAGCAGATTGCCGCAAGCTTATACTCCTTTATTTGTTTGTATTTTCATTTTCCGGTTCTAAAATATGATGTCATTGGAATGGGGCAGATCAATGAATTTGTTAAACGTGCTAGATCTGCTAAAATTCATGCCTATATAATTAGTCATCTTAAGATGGAGATGCCTGCAATGATAGGCAAAGCTAAGGTGCAACAAAGGCTTATAGATAATCTTGAAGATGAATTTAAAAAGGTATCCTCCTTCCATTTTTGTTTCCTTAGTTTGCCTAGTTTCTTCGTTACTTATTATTTACTATCATCTTGCAAAACAGGTTCAAAGGGAGTTTCATCTGCCAGTTGGTGATTTTCCTAATATTGATCACTTCAGAGAGGTTTTGAGTAGTTATAGCATCGACAAGTTTGATAAATTGAAGCCTAAAATGATTCAAGCTGTAGATGACATGCTTGGTTATGACATACCAGAGCTCTTAAAGAAATTTAGAAATCCTTATGATTAAGATGAAAACAATTGAGCTTGTTGTTGATAAATTGAAGGCGCACATGTGAAGCCTGTAGATGACATGGTTGGTTATGAAATACCAGAGCCGTTAAAGAAATTTAGAAATCCTTGTGATTAAGCTGGAAACGTTTTAGCTTGTTGTTGATTTTGTCATGAATGTTTCTGACTGAGATTTTGATGTCTAGTTTTCCGAAATAATGGAAATATTTTTTGTGTCTTGAATGTCTGATGTCTACAACCTTTACAGTCCAGTCCATGACATAATATTATAGCCAGTGTCTGGTTTAGACAATTGCCACCCTATTTATTTTGTTTACCTTGATTATATATGAAGGTGCTCGCTATCCCGCATTTACCATTTGTAGTGTCCTCGTGTGCGGGAGTGGGACGATAAAGGTGCCCTTGTATACTTGCTTTACAGTATATCTAGACAAGACACATGTTTATGTAGCTTATTTTGTTTATTGGCTGCAGCATTTTTGTTTTATTACTAGCGTTTGAGTCATAGCTCTTGTGATGTTCTGATGTGAAGACATTCATTCACGTTTGGGTAAATTACATTCTTGGTCCCTTAAATATTTTTCAGGTTTCATATTGGTCCCCTAATTAATAAAAGTAACGTTTTGGTCCCTTAAATCCTTCTCTGTTAGACACTTTGGTCCCTTCCGTTAGTTTGTGTTAAAAAACGTTCAATTTTGGTCCCTTAAATATTTTTCAGGTTTCATTTTTGGTCCCTTAAATATTTTTCAGGTTTCATATTGGTCCCCTAATGAATATTGGTCCCCTAATTAATAGAGGACCAATATGAAACCTGAAAAATATTTAAGGGACCAAAAGTGAACGTTTTTTAACACAAACTAACGGAAGGGACCAAAGTGACTAACTGAGAAGGATTTAAGGGACCAAAACGTTACTTTTATTAATTAGGGGACCAATATGAAATCTGAAAAATATTTAAGGGACCAAAAGTGTAATTTACCCTTCACGTTTTGGTTCCTTGCATTGTCTAAGTTCTGCTTTCTGCTGTCTTTGAGTTTTGGTGCCACCAAGTCTTCAAGCTCTATTTTGAACGACATTGTTTATAGGGTTCTATTAAAAAAAATTAGAACTAGGAGGACTTTTCTCATCAATAGAATGGAATGCAAGTAACTTCCTGTATTTTTGAAATTTTCAATTGAGTCGTTGTTGTTTAAAAGTTTAGAAGAAAGAGTGATTTGTATATTCCTTTCTTTACTGGTTTCTGGCAAAAAAACCGTAAAATATGTTGTAATAATAATCAAAAAATAAGAACTGAGACCTATGTGTCCTAATGGCCTAAATCGTACTTGGTCACAACTGGTAACCACAAATGAAAAATATTTAGATACAAAAAAAAAACAAAGAGAAAAATTTAATCAAATTATTTTTCATCATTTATTTATTTTTATTTGTGTATGTGCTTCCAAATATTTTTCATTTGGGTTGACCAAGCTCATGGAGATGGAAGTGGCCCTTTTCTCCTTGTCTTTATACTAAAGAAATTTCTCTTAACAGATTTATATGAAATAGAATAACAGTGGACCCAGATTTGTAATGCTTGTTTTTTTAGGAATGTTTTTTTTAATAAAAAACAGTAAGGGCCAGTTTAGTGCTCATGATAGGAAGACATGATATAATAAAATTATCATATCCTGGTTGTACTTGCAGTGAGTACAATATCTAAAACTAGAGTTTAGAACTGTTTTAGTGATCCCTTGAGAATGCCTCTCAAGTGGGTATTTATAGCCTTATTTGGGCTTGTTTTCCCGTGGCTTAGGCCCCAAGTAGCTTGGGCCCAAAGCCACATTTAGAGTGATCTGGAGCGTTCTAGAGGCTTCTAGAAGCTCTCTGAGGCGGCGTCCCCTGGCGGGTTCGCCTAAGGACCTTTGGGCCTTTATGGAGGGCGCTGAGCCCTCTCTTGAGGGCGCCAAGCCCTTTTGGAGAGATTTGTGCCCTGAAAGATAAGGTTGATAGTCCACAGCCCAACAAGCACGAGCTTTGCGACAATGCGAAGTGATTAACTGTGATGTTTTGACGTTTCGTAGCCCAACAAGCACAGGGCTTTGAAGAGGCGAGGTGGTTGTATATGGTCTGTGATGGAAAGTAGTTCTACATGTTCCTGGGCGCTAGCCCAACAATCTGATGATATATGGTTGCTTGCATTGTATCCAGGTAGTCCATAGCCCAACAAGCACGAGCTTTGGGACAAGGCGAAATGATTTAACTGTTGAGGTGTTGACATTTCGCAGCCCAACAAGCACTAGGCTCGAAGAGGCGAGTTGGTTGTCTATGGTCTATGGTGGGCGACAACCCAACATTTTCTAGGGCGCCAGCCCAACATCTCGAAGATATGAGGTCACTGCGTTGTGAAGGTTGGTGGTCCAGGTAGTCCGCAGCCCAACAAGCACGAGCTGCAGGATGAGGCGAAGTGATTAACTGTGATCTTTGGAGGGCGACATTGAGAGTGGCGGCGAGGTGACGTAAAGGGCGCGACCTTTGGGATATTTCTACAGATGCGGATCGGACGAGCGAACTCAGAGGAGGACCTGAAAAGAGTTGGCGAGCTAGAGGCCAAAATGGAGGAGGCCAAGTTCGAGGCAGCTGACAGCTTTGATCAAGGTTTTGAGCGTGCTAAGGCACATGTCGCCTTGCTTTTTTCCTGATGTGGATCTTGGTAGCCTGGATCCTTTCAAAATTGTCCAGGACGGAGCCTTGGTGGACGAGTGTGACGTTAATTTATTATGATGTGGTTGATTATGTTCATATTTTGTGTTGTAACCATATTTTGTAACAATTGACAATGTCCCGTTTATTAATTTAATACCGTCGTTAATCATCTTTGAGAAGTACTTTGGTAGGATATTTATCTTGTACATTAATTTTCTTTGTTTTTGGCTTTGACGTTGTGTTTTGTTGGATCTTGGTGATGCTACGAGGCTGAGTGCCTTTTGACTGTATCTGTGTTTGCGTGATCTCTAGTAGATTTATGTGTTTTTTACGAAGTCTTGTTTGAAAAAATGATTGTAGACGCCCTAGAGCCCTCATGGGATTAGGTATTTTCATATGTAGACGCCCTAGAGCCCTTGTGGGGTTATGCATTTTGTATGTAGACGCCCTCGAGCCCTCGTGGGGTTAGGATTTTTTATTTGTAGACTGTAGGTGACCTAGAGCCCTCGTGGGGTTAGGATTTTGTAGATTGTAGGCGACCTAGAGCCCTCGTGGGGTTATGATTTTTAATTCGTAGACTGTAGGCGACCTAGAGCCCTCGTGGGGTTAGGATTTTGTAGATTGTAGGCGACCTAGAGCACTCGTGGGGTTAGGATTTTTCATTTGTAGACTGTAGAAGACCTAGAGCCCTCGTGGGGTTAGGATTTTGTAGATTGTAGGCAACCTAGAGCCCTCATGGGGTTAGGATTTTTCATTTGTAGACTGTAGGCGACCTAGAGCCCTCATGGGGTTAGGATTTTGTAGATTGTAGGCGACCTAGAGCCCTCGTGGGGTTAGGATTTTTCATTGGTAGACTGTAGGCGACCTAGAGCCCTCGTTGGGTTAGGATTTTGTAGATTGTAGGCGACCTAGAGCCCTCGTGGGGTTAGGTATTTTCCATTTGTAGATTGTAGGCGACCTAGAGCCCTCGTGGGGTTAGGATTTTTCATTTGTAGATTGTAGACGACCTAGCCCTCGTGGGGTTAGGTATTTTGCTTTGTAGATTGTAGACGCCCTCATGTGTAGAATTTTTTGTAGATACTGTCAATTTGGGTACCGACTGAGGAGCTGTTTGTGGATCTTGAGGCCAAGCGAGTAGCGGTGTTGGTTTGATCTTCGTTGCAATATCCCACCAATTCTCCGACTCCAATTTGTTCAATTCTTTATAGATTTTATTCATCTGAAACATAACAACAAAACCTTTTCGTCGAAGGATTATAATGGCTGAACTATCAATACCATATGCTTTATCGTCTTGATTTCTCTCTTATTGACTAAACAAGCCAGTTTGAGTAGCAATATGAGGGAAATATTACTAGTAAGAGGATCTTAATTAGTAGCATAATCGATCAATAAAAAAGAATTATATTTAATTAAACATTATCACTATGCTGCGACATATAGGCATAAAGTGACTCATCCTTACTCAAGTAAAGAAATACAACCGTATGGACTACGCCTCCATGAGGTATTTGAATCCAAACATGAAATTAAGAAAGATAAAAGAACATGGGATATATTTTAATTACGGGACATACCAATATTATGTGCTTCAACATCATTTTAATTATGGGATATATGGAGAACTAGTCACAATGATTATCAGATGATATACGCTCATAAATTATTGCAATTTCTATTAGCCGTCGCTAAAACCACTTAAAAGTTAACGACACAAATCACAGTCAAACTTTATTTTGTTTTCCTTCCACATAAGAAACCGGCCGAGTGATTTATTGTTTTTCGTCAATAGGGTAAGGAAGTCACAATATTAGATAAATAATTCTGTCGAATACTTTACCTTGGATTAGTTGGTTAGTTTGCATACGTAGTCTTCTGAAAAAGTAATGAAAGGAATAAAATATTTAAACACGTTCACCTGATACGGTTGCGAGGCGACGCCATGATGATGAGGATCACGCCGTATTGGGTGCCGATTTTGGATTGAGTGGTGGCGGTTACGCCACCAAGGAGGTGTGGCCAAATCGCGATTAGGGTTGCGATTCAGAAGTGTGGCCTAGGTTAGTTTTACCGAGGCCCCACGGTGGGCGCCAACTGTACTTGCAATGAGTACAATATCTAAAATTAGGGTTTATAACTGTTTTAGTGATCCCTTGAGAATGCCTCTCAAGTGGGTATTTATAGCCTTATTTGGGCTTGCTTTCCCGTGGCTTAGACCCCAAGTAGCTTGGGCCCAAAGCCACATTTAGAGTGATCTGGAGCGTTCTAGAGGCTTCTAGAAGTTCTCTGAGGCGGAGTCCCCTGGCAGGTTCGCCTAAGGACCTTTGGGCCTTTATGAAGGGCGCCGAGCCCTCTCTTGAGGGCGCCAAGCCCTTCTTGAGAGATTTGTGCCCTAAAAGATAAGGTTGATAGTCCACTTGTTCAATTTGTTGTTTGGTGCGTCAATAGGAAAAGATAACTTAAAGCCATTTCTAATCCTATCATACTCACTCTTTGTTATTTTTATCCTTAGTTTTTGGTGAGTTAGAATTATCCTATCATGATTAGCACTAAAATGCTTATTTTGCCCTCTCTCAATTCATCGCTCATGTTCTCTATGCTCTCCATCCATCGACCTCTACCTCTTCCTCCACAACTCTTGAACTTCACCTCTTCTATTTGTTACATATATGACCCCAATTCCACCATACAATCATTTTTTCCTCAATCTGCTTAATTGTTTATTTGTTTCTTTCTTGATTGTCTATTTTATATTCAAGTCAAATTTGAAAAGAGATGAAACATAGAGTTTTGGAATTTCGTATTATTTTCAACAGTGACAACAATTAGTTTGGTTAAGAGCTTGGATTGTAATTGTAAATTTTTTTTAGGTTGTTGTTCGTGTATGAATTTTTTTACAGGTTGAAGTTACACAAAAGGGTTTTGATAGAACTTTGTAATTGAAGAAGGAAGAAGACAATAAACAATTTTTTTAATTGAAGAAGTCATAATTTTTTTAATTGAACTTTAAGAATGAAGATTATGACACCCCTAAAAAAAGGAAGAAGACGATTGACAATAATAGTTTTGTATCTAATTAATAATATCTTAATTATATTTAATTATAATTAATTACAAGGTTAATTATGTCATTTAATTGTGATATATATATGATATTATGTTTGTTATCATGTGTGCATGATAGGATAAATGTTTATCATGTCCCTATCCTTTCATATCCTTATCTAGTTTCATATCCTATCATATCTGTATCATATCATGTGCACAAAACGGACTCTAAAAGTACAATAATTATTACATAATTAATTTTCAATCTGAAATAAAAACAATAAATTTGTTCAAAAAAAAAAGAAAGTAAATAGTACAAAAATTATTACATATGATTAATTACTTTTTTTGGATCAAGAATTATATGAGTATAATTTTTGTTAGAAAACGATTAAGAAAAATGTTAACACGTGTCTTTAACCCTAAGGGTCCGTTTGGTTCGAGAATTTTGAAGGGGAAGGGAGAGGGGGGGGGGGAGGAAATATTTTTAATTTGATGTGTTTGGTTCAATTTTTAGAAGGGAAGGGGAGGGGAGGAGAGGGGAGAAGATCTCTTTAAAATTTTATTACATTGTCAAAATTATCCTTAGATTAATTTAAAATCTCAATATTATCCTTGTAACAACTTTTATTATTATTAAGTTATACTATCTTGTAACAACTTTTATTATTAGGTTATATTATCCTTGTAACAACTTTTATTTTTATTATTAGGTTATATTACCGTTGTAACAACTTTTATTTTCATGTTATTTATCACTCTTATTTGTTATATGTAAAAACAAACATCATCGTATATTTAATTAAGTTTAATGGTAAAACAATAAATTAATTTTAAAATCCCTCCCCTCCCCATGTGAACCAAACACATTTTTAATTAAAATCCCTTCCGTCTCGTCCCCTCTCGTCCCCTTCCCTCCCCTCCCCTCCCCTCCCATCCGTTGAACCAAACGGACACTAAGAGAAATTAATTTTATATAGAATTTATTTTTAAAAAAATTGAAATTAATTATTTTCAATAAATATCTACTATATTTGTATTATCCTTAACATATGTTTTAAGAATGATTAATACTCAATAATGCTATGTCTAAAAATAATTATTCTATGAGTGTGTAAGATGTTGGCGTTAATTCTTATAACAAGCGGTGAAAACTAAAAAGTACTGGAACCAAATAAATGATGATTGTGTCTTTGTAAAAAGCACAAGTGTAATCTAGTTCTTGTTTTACTCAGTTTCAGAGACAATCAAACCTAAGCGTGTGTCTGTGTCTGTCGGATTCAAAGGTAGAAAATGGAAATTCCAAAGAGATTCAAAGGAAAGGTTGCGATCGTGACTGCTTCAACACAGGGAATTGGTTTTACCATTGCTGAGAGACTTGGTTTGGAAGGTGCTTCTGTTGTTATCTCTTCTCGCAGACAGGTATTCTTCCTTTTCTTTTAACAATTGAGGTTTTCCCCTTATTTGATTTATTCATATTTGTCTCAGAAAATTATTATATGAGAATTGGTTGATTAATATTATTTTTTTATTAATTTGTTTGAATTGAATTGCTGCAGAAAAATGTTGATGTGGCTGCTGAAAAACTTAGGGCCAAAGGAATTGATGTATTTGCAGTTGTTTGTCATGTCTCAAATGCTCTACAAAGGAAGGATTTGATTGACAAAACTGTCCAGGTGTGAAATCATCTTCTCTTGTGAATGTGATCTTGTCCAATTTCAATACAAGACTTGTGTTGATTTTATCTTTGCATTCAGTTCCTTATTATTATTATTATTATTATTATTATTATTATTATTATTATTATTATTATTATTATTATTATTATTATTATTTATAGCAGGTACAATAATGACCATTTTACATCTATACTATATTAGATTTGATCCCCTCTCGAGGTTACGGAGTCTAGTTCTTACCACCGAGTTGACACCAAATGAGCTATATATGTTATTGGAATCTTAACACCCATCAATCATATTTTGTACAAGTCTAAATAGAATTGGCGGACGATATGTTTTGTTATTATGATTTTGGCTTTGGTTTTTTCAGTGTAGTTTAATAATCTTTCATATTATAGTCTGTCTTTCTCACTATTTGAATGGAATTCTAATATGTGTTTGAATTTTTTTGGCTTGTTACAGAAGTATGGCAAGATAGATGTTGTCGTGTCCAATGCTGCTGCAAATCCTTCTGTTGATTCCATTCTGCAAACCCAAGATTCGGTCCTTGACAAGTTATGGGAGATAAATGTCAAAGCCACTATACTTCTTCTGAAGGTAATTAAGCTGTGAAAATGGGTTTAACAAATAAAAGAAAAGAAATAATCCAATATATATGTTTCAGTGTTTTCCCTTTCTTCCATCTTTGTGTAGTGTGTTGATGTCGTAAAATGGTGTCTGATAATTATACACAGGATGCAGCTCCATACTTGCCGAAGGGTTCTTCTGTTGTTATCATTTCATCGATAGCTGGTTATCACCCACCAGCTAATATGGCTATGTATGGAGTAACCAAAACAGCCCTTCTTGGACTTACCAAAGTCGGTACTTGCCTTCCAATTCTTCCTTCAAAAAAACAAATGAATTGCTACTGTTTTTTGTTTGTTAAATCTGATAGTTATTATGTAAATATGATGTGTAGGCCCTGGCTGCTGAGATGGCCCCTAAAACTCGTGTAAACTGTGTTGCTCCTGGTTTTGTACCAACTAATTTTGCTTCATTCATCACCAGTAATTCTGCTATGGTGAGTATCTTTTTAACTAAATAGGTTTTTCCTCTTTCCTCGAATCTCCTGCGTTGTGAGTGTCTGATACATGTCAATGTTCGAGACAGACACATATATGATTAAATACAATCACTTTTATTTTTTCAAATCATTATCTTTGTCTACGTGTTGGTGTCAATATTGTGTCCAGTATCGGTGCTTCATATATCATTTGTGTCTGAATGGATTTTGTGGGTATATTATTGTAGAGAGAAGAGCTTGAAGCAAAGACATTACTTGGAAGGCTTGGTACAACCGAAGACATGGGTGCTGCTACAGCTTTTTTGGCATCTGATGATGCGTCATATATAACAGGAGAAACTATAGTAGTTTCCGGCGGAATGCCATCGAGACTGTAGCTTCCGTTTTCATCTTCTAGCATGCTTCTGTTGGGTCTAGTCCAAAATGTAATGGCGAAATTGGTATATTTAGCATGCTTTTCATTTCTTTATAATACTGTAAGAATAATAGCATTGAGTTGGCTTTTGCTTTAGTTATGAAATGATAGGGGATGTTGCTTTTCAAGGGGGGGAAGAATAATTGTTAAATGTTTTACTTTCATTTACTTTAAATAATGAATGAATAATCTGAAAAACATACACAAGTTTCGTGTTAAAATATGTTCGTTCTGTTATGACTTTGTTTATTTTCTGTTGGTCATTTTGTTCTGTGTTGCATTTATCCATTATACTTTTTCCATAGTTCCTACTTCTATAGTTGAAAATTCTATGTCCTGCATTGACTATAGAGATAAAGCCTAGTTAGAGTTTATGAAGTTTGCGCAGTCACTTATCTTATAAGATGTTTTATGGAATTGAGTTAGATTTAGATACTTAAATTGTAATCTTCACCTTGCAATTCTATCTTGTTGAAGTTATACTCAAAATCTAAGAATATTCTTGAAATTTTATCCATTTCTTTCCTGTTTTATCCCTTATTACACCCTACTTCCAGCCAGAGTAATACAAATGGTTGTGTTGTGCGGTTTAGATTCAATCTTCTTTTGTTGTCTATGTGAATTTATGATACTCTGTTTGTGTTAGGAAGAGCTCTGTGAATTGTAATTTACTTGTTTGATTAAAATGACAAGCATGCATGTTTCATTTAATATTTTTTTTTTGGGTTTGGGTTATACCATGTTTAATGCATGCTATCCCATGGCAAATCAATTCTGTTGTTCACTGTGCTTGCTTTCAATGCAAATGACCAATAAAAAGAAAATCAAATCTTTGGAAAGGAAGAGGAAATCCAGTTGTGAAAGATCTCTGGAAAGATGGCATTTGTTTTATGCCACTAAATATTCAATTTGGTCATTGAAATTGTAGGATGGTATCAACCTAGTCCTCACATTATTAATATTTCAAAAGGATTCAGTGAATTGCAAAATGTTAATCAGGCTTGTCCCTCTGTCTGGATCCATTATCAAATGTATCTATGACATTATTTGAAATTCTGGCGCAGTAAAGTCCTGATGCTAAACGTAATGATCCAACTTAGGAACAACGGTGTAAAACAGAGTACAAAGTTTCAACATTGATTTATGAGTAAAACACGCAAAACAATAACAGACAGAAAGTAAAAGACACAAGATGTTTGTTAACCCAGTTCGGTGACAAACACACCTACATCTGGAGGCTACCAAGCCAGGAGGAAGTCCACTAGTGGAGTCCTAGTTCTAAGTTCTCAGCAAACTCCAAGTTTACAACTTATCACCTAGCTACTACCCGTACTGACTTGAGCCTAGGAACTCCTAGACCTGAGATCCCATCTCACACCCACTCAATCAATCACTGCCCCAGTGATATCAGACTCAAATAACAAAGAAAGACGGAGACACACTTCAAACACACAAAAGTCACTCTTGCTTAAAAGCTTCAAGTGATCTACAATTACAACTCAATAAACACAGTCCTAAGCTTGCATCAAGGTGACACAAGAAAGGCTCACAATTAACAGACTCAAAACCTAAGAATACTCTTTTTATGATGGCTTTGGTTGAGTTCTTTTCTTCAATAGAGGCGTCCTCTATTTATAGCCTTCAACAACAACATATATTTGAATCAAATATTCTTCTTAGAAATATATTGAAACAAATATTCTTCAGAAATATATATTTTCCAAAGATCTCTTTGAAAATATATTCACAAATAAAAATATCCAATCTGGAAAATATATCTCTCGAAAATATCTTCCTTCTAGAAACACACGCAGCTTGGAGAACAAGTAACATGAAAGAATTCTTCAATTAAATCTTCAAAAGATCAGATGAGATAATAAACAGCTCCAAGGCGCGAAAACAAGACTGCTTCTGAAAGTACTTTTGAAGATTCAGCGTCTGAAGGTTCAGCTTCTGAAGGTTTAGCATTTGAAGTTCAGCTTCTGAAGGTTCAGTGTCTGAAGTTCAGCTTCTGAAGGTTCAGCTTCTGAAGGTTCAGCTTCTGAAGGATTAACTTCTGAAGGTTCAGCTTCTGAGGTTCTGCTTCTGAAGACGCAGCTTCTGAGGTTCTGCTTCTGAAGACGTACATCTTGCTTGTATATTTGATTTTAACAAAAATGAAGCCAACAACCAAATATCCAACAATCTCCCCCTTTGGCAAATTTTTGGCTAAAATCAATCTGAGAACAGAGAGATATCACAAGGCAAATTCTTCTGAACTTAAGTACGCAACAATCATAAGTACTTAAACGTAGCAACCAAATATCAACAGAGTCAGCAGCGGCAAATAAACAAAAACTGAAACTGACTACGTTTCCACACAAACACTCCCCCTGAAAACTGTCATTCATGAACAAACGAAGCACTCCCCCTGAAACAGAGATTCAGGAACAAATGAAGCACTCCCCCTGAAACAGAGACTCCCCTTGAAACAGAGACTCCCCCTGAAACACATCAGCTCTGTAATGCTTGTGAACTACTGTACTGCTTCTGAAACACTTATTACTTATCTCCCCCTTTTTAGCCAAACAATTTCAAAGCAAACCATGCATTCACCAGGCATATTAGCATCCAATATAAATCAACACATCACAGCAAGTACATCACAACAAGGACATTAACAGAAGAACAAACTGTTGGGTATTTGGTTGTTGGCTTCATGTTTGATAAAATCAAAATATACAAGCAAGATGTACGTCTTCAGAAGCAGAACCTTCAGAAGCTGAACGTCTTCAGAAGCTGTACCTTCAGAAGCACTGTTCAGAAGCAACCTTCATACGCTGACCTTCAAAAGCGCTGTTCAGACGCTGACCTTCAGAAGCACTGTTCAGACGCTGACCTTCAGAAGCACTGTTCAAACGCTGACCTTCAGAAGCACCTTCAGAAGCTGGTTTACTGTGCTCCTGTTTTTCGTGCCTTGGAGCTGTTTATTTTCTCATGTGATCTTTTGAAGATTTGATTGAAGAATTCTCCAAGCTGCGTGAGTTTCTAGAAAGAATGTTATTTTCGTGAGATATCTTTTGAAGATTAGATTGTTTTATATGTGAATATATTTTCAAAGAGATCTTTGGAAAATATATTTCTGAAGAATATTGTGGAATATATTTCTAAAGAAGAATTTTGGAAATATATCTTTGAAGAATATTTGGATCAAATATTTGTTGCTGCTGAAGGCTATAAATAGAGGGCGCTGCTACTGAAGAAAATCATCTCAACCGAATCCAGTATTGAAAGAGTATTCTTAGGTTTTGAGTCTGTTCATTGTGAGCTGTGTACTCTGTTTTTGTATACCTCTCTGCGTGCAGTCTTTGATTATCAAAAACACAGAGATGGTTTGTTTTATTGAGTTGTAATTGTGAATCACTCATGAGCTTTTAAGCAAGAGTGACGTTTTGTGTGTTTTGGAGTGTGTCTCCTACTTTGTTTGTTATTAGAGTCTGATATCACTGGGGCAGTGATTGACTGAGGGGAAGTGAGATGGGATCTCAGGTCTAGGAGTTCCTAGGTTGAAGTCAATACAGGTAGTAGCTAGGTGATAAGTTGTAAACTGAGAGTTTGCTGAGAACTTAGAACTAGGACTACGCTAGTGGATTTCCTTCCTGGCTTGGTAGCCTCCAGATGTAGGTGTGTTTGTCACCGAACTGAGTTAACAAATCACTTGTGCCTTTTACTTTCTGTCTGTTATTATTTTGCTTCTGAACTACTGTTTTGCGTACTCTGTTTTACACGTGTTTTACGATCAGCATCAGGACTTGCCAGAATTTCAATTGGTATCAGAGCAGGCACCCTGCCTGTTTTAGGGTGAGCTCCAGGGAAGGTATTTTTTGGCAGAATGGACAAAGAAGGAGGATTTGTGAATAGACCACCTCTGTTAGATGGTTCCAACTACAACTATTGAAAATCTCGCATGAGTGCTTTCCTTAAATCTATGGATAGTAAGACCTGGAAAGCAGTTCTGAAGGGTTGGGAACATCATGTTGTGCTTGACAAAGATGGAAATAAGACAGCTGATCTGAAACCAGAAGAAGATTGGTCCAAGGAAGAAGATGAATTAGCTCTTGGAAACTCCAAGGCCTTGAATGCTATATTCAATGGAGTGGACAAAAATATGTTCAGACTGATCAAGCAGTGCACAGTAGCTAAGGATGCTTGGGAATTCTTAAAACTACTCATGAAGGCACTTCCAAGGTAAAAATGTCCAGAGTTCAACTTCTCACCACCAAGTTTGAAAATCTCAAAATGTTGGAGGATGAGAACATACAAGATTTCTATATGAACGTTCTGGACATGGCCAACTCATTTGATTCTCTTGGTGAAAGAATGTCTGATGATAAGCTTGTGAGAAAAATACTCAGGTCTCTTCCTAAGAGATTTGACATGAAGGTAACTGCCATTGAGGAAGCACATGACATCTCCAGTATGAAGGTTGAGGAATTGATAGGATCTCTTCAGAATTTTGAAATAGCCTTTAACAACAGAACTGATAAGAAGGGGAAAGGTGTTGCTTTTGTAGCAGATGCTGATACTGTGGATGATGAAAGCACATCAGAAGCTCTTGTGATGCTTGGTAGACAATTTACAAGGATCCTAAAGCAGACTGACAGGAGATCCAATCCAAATTATTTGAAGAAGACAAGAACTGATGAGAAAGACAATCAATCCAAAGGAGTTCAGTGTCATGAGTGTGAAGGATATGGTCACATTAGAACAGAATGTGCCACATACCTCAAGAGACAGAAGAAAAGTTTGGCTGTGTCTTGGTCTGATGAAGATGACTCAGAAGGAGAAGTGGAGTCTGAGTCTGCTAGGCATGTTACTGCTTTAACTGGTAGATGCATGTCTAATGATAAAGTTAAGGCTTCAGAAGCACCATCAGGTTCTGAAACATCATCAAATTCTGAAGCATCATCTGATACTGAATCCAGTGATGAAGAACTGTCTTATGAAGAACTTGTTGATTCTTGCAAGAAGTTGCATGTTAAATTGCAAGAAGTTTGCAAGTTATTAGTAAATCAGAAGGAGACTATCAGTCAATTGCATGCTGAAAGAAATGACCATTTAGCAAAAATTTCTGATCTCAATGATGAAGTAACCCAGTTGAACTCTCAACTTGAACACTTAAAGAAGCAGGTCAGAATGATGAACACTGGTACTGATAAGCTAGAAGAGATATTGGAGAGTCAGAACCAAGGGAAACCAAATGGTATATGATTTGATGATAGGACCTTGAACAACAAACAACAAAATCCAGCTAAAAGGTTCATTGCAGCTGTTGGGACATATGATCCAATGATGGATAAACCTAAGTTGGAACACCAGAACCAACCTTAGGGTTCTAAGAGCAAGAGGGCATCTCATCCTTGGATATGTCATTACTGTGGTAAAAAAGGACACATAAAGCCATTTTGTTTCAAGCTGTATGGATACCCCAAGCACTTTCAACAAAGAAAAGTGGAACCCATTGTAAACAAACTCAATGTAAAGAAGGAATGGAGACCCAAAATTGTTGAAGGCAGCAAATGTCCAAATATTAGAATCCAAAAGGATCATCCTAAGGACCTGATCATAGGGAATCTGAATGAAGAAATTACCAACAGATCCAGAGATTGTGCCAAGAGTAGAATAAAGAATTTTGCTCTTATGAATGCAAGACACAAGAGAACATCTGATGCAACACATGTGAAGATAATCAAAGATGATAATGTTAATGCTGAAATGGATGTTGATGATGCAACTGTGTCCCCCTCTAAGGTTGTTGTTGATAACCCTGAATCTACCCCATCCAAGTCTGATGGTGGTTCTGATGTGGGTTCTGATGTGGAGTCTGATGATGAACCCATTGGAAATAGGCTTGAACAAAGTGTAGCAAAGAGACTAAAGTCTAGGAAAGGAAAGACTGTTGTTGCTGTCAGCAGGCCTACTCCTGTTGCTAAGAAGAGTGCTGTTGTTGGACCATCTAAAGGGAGGAGCAAACTGGACATTTGTCTTTTTTAGGAGTTATAGCAGAATCTGAGGACAAAGCAGCTTCTGATGTTTTGTCAGTTTTTGTTTCATGTGTGAAGACTTCGCTGTGTAATTGTGTTCTTCTCTGAAGACTTTGTGTGTGGTGCTGTGATGTGCTGGTCTATATTGGGTGTTTATAGCCTCTATTGGAAATGAAATGTGTTGCAGATTTCTGGGCGTGTTCCTTGTGTTTGTTTTTCCTCTGTTTATGTGCATATGGTCTGTAACCTCTGCTGGTTTTGTTCTTTCTACTCTTGGTGAATGCTGGTTGTTTTGTCAAATTTGTTTGGCTAAAAAGGGGGAGATAAGTAAGTGTTTCTGTTTCTGATGTGGTGCAATACAGTATTTCTGTAGTTCAGAAGCAATACAGGAAGTTCTGTCGTTCAGAAGCAATACAGGCAGTTCTGTGGTTCAGAAGCAATACAGAGCTAATGTGTTTCAGGGGGAGTCTCTGTTTCAGGGGGAGTAGTGTATGTGTTTCCTGTCAGAAGCTGATGTGTTCAGGGGGAGTATATGTGTTAAACGTAGTGTATTATCCGCTGCTGACTCTGTTGCTTTTTGGGTTACTACGTTTATGTTATGTTCTTCATGGTTGCGCACTTTGATGAGTGAAGATCTTGCCTTTGTTCTCAGATTGATTTTAGCCAAAAATTTGCCAAAGGGGGAGATTGTTGGATGTTTGGTTGTTGGCTTCATGTTTGCTAAAATCAAAATATACAAGCAAGATGTGCGTCTTCAGAAGCAGAACGTCTTCAGAAGTTGTACCTTCAGAAGCACTGTTCAGAAGCAGCCTTCAGAAGCACTGTTCAGACGCTGACCTTCAGAAGCACTGTTCAGACACTAACCTTCAGAAGCACTGTTCAGACACTAACCTTCAGAAGCACTGTTCAGAAGCTGGTTTACTGTGCTCCTGTTTTTCGTGCCTTGGAGCTGTTTATTTTCTCATGTGATCTTTTGAAGATTGGATTGTTTTATTTGTGAATATATTTTCAAAGAGATCTTTGGAAAATATATTTCTGAAGAATATTGTGGAATATATTTCTAAAGAAGAATTTTGGAAATATATCTTTGAAGAATATTTGGATCAAGTATTTGTTGTTGTTGAAGGCTATAAATAGAGGGCGCTGCTATTGAAGAAAATCATCTCAACCGAAGCCAGTATTGAAAGTATTCTTAGGTTTTGAGTCTGTTCATTGTGAGCTGTGTGCTCTGTTTTTGTATACCTCTCTGCGTGCAGTCTTTGATTATCAAAAGCACATAGATGGTTTGTTTTATTGAGTTGTAATTGTGGATCACTCATGAGCTTTTAAGCAAGAGTGACGTTTTGTGTGTTTTGGAGTGTGTCTCCTACTTTGTTTGTTATTAGAGTCTGATATCACTGGGGCAGTGATTGACTGAGGGGAAGTGAGATGGGATCTCAGGTCTAGGAGTTCCTAGGTTGAAGTCAATACGGGTAGTAGCTAGGTGATAAGTTGTAAACTGAGAGTTTGCTGAGAACTTAGAACTAGGACTACGCTAGTGGATTTCCTTCTTGGCTTGGTAGCCTCCACATGTAGGTGTGTTTGTCACCGAACTGGGTTAACAAATCACCTGTGCCTTTTATTTTCTGTCTATTATTATTTTGCTTCTGAACTACTGTTTTGCGTACTCTGTTTTACACGTGTTTTACGATCAACATCAGGACTTGCCAGAATTTCACAAACACTTCATAGCAAACTACTTAGACACACATAGCAATAGTAACCACATTTGAACATAATACTTCTGAGCATTAACATATTTGAACCTCAAAATTTCAACCACATCAGGTTGATCTTCAATCATGTTGAGGATTCTCAGGAAACTCAACCATATCAGAATCAGTTTGGGGAATCTCAGAACTGGTTTCAACAACAGAGTATTTTCAACAGTCTTCAAAATGCCAATGATTTCCCTGATTTCTCGTGCACGTTTCAACACCTGTAATTGCCATAGATTCTCATATAAGTAACTACTTGCCCAGTCTGCATCACAACACCATTGATCAATATCAGCACCATTATCCTCTTTGATTATCTTCACATGTGCCGCATCAGATGTTCTCTTATGTCTTACATTCATAAGAACAAAATTCTTCACCCTATTCTTGGCACACTTGCTTTGAGAAATAAACACACCATCATCCATTAGCTTCAATTCATCACAACTGTTGTCTTCATTAATCTTAAGTTTGGGTAATCCTCTAATGGCTTCCACAGAAATGGCTTTCTTCATTCTTCTCAGGTTCAAATGACCAAGTTTCTGGTGCCACATTGTCGCGTCGAATTTCGGATGTCAAGCTATTGGGGAAGCATTGAATCACTAATTCTAAATTACGACTGAACTTTTAATTTTTCGGGGAAAAAGGAAAAAAGTTCTAAATTACCTTGAGAAAAGATTTTAGGTTCGAAAGTCGATTATGCGAGGGGAAGGTATTAGCACCCCTCACATCCGTTGTACTCAACGGGAACCTCTTAGTCGGCTTAGGCTTAAAATGGTTCGATGTTTTACTTACGTGTTTAAATATGTATAAAAGGAAATATATATAAAAGAAAATAATGCGGGATAAAGAAAGAGATAAAAACAAACGAAAAGGAAAAAAAACAAGTTTTTTATTAATGGGCTTGACAAGATGTCGATCTTGCTCCTACGTATCTCCCGGTAGTCGGAGAATTCAAAGCGTACGTAGTTCTTTGGTAGAAAAACGTTTGTATGTTGGTTCGTTTTAGTTAAAAAAAGGTTTGATCGCGTCCGAGCGAAAAAGTTTGAGAAAAAAAGAAAAAGTGTAATGAAAATAAATGTCAACTGCTCGGGTTGCTGCCGAACTGGCCATTGACGACAAGAAAGTAAAAGTCAGCTGCTCGGGTTGTTGCCGAGCTGGCCACTGACGACAATGCATAAAAGTAAATGATTTGATGAAAAAGTTTTACGCTCGGACGTGAGCAAAGGTTTTAAAAACGTACGAAGACGTACAAAGTTTTAAAATGGTGAAAGATGGACGCTAGGCAATAAGCTCGCGCGAGGCGTGAATGTTTTTAAATAAAAGACAAACGCACTGAGGCGAAAAAATTCGCGCAAGGCGTAAAAGATTAAAAATAAAACGCGCGAGGCGCGAGAGGGTTCGGATTGACCACGAGGGCCAAGAAAAGGGTAAAAATGGCCACAAGGGGGCCAAGGGAAGGTTGAGCGTGCTAGACGCGTCAAGGGTGGAATGACGATTGCCCGAGCGACGAGACATACGTCACGCATTCGTGCAATCGAGGTTTGGGGAGACATACGTCAAGCCATTCCCGTTTCATTCAAGTTTAGTTTTGTTACTCGGAGAAACCTCAAAGGGAACCAAAGCTTTAAAAGGAAAGTTAAAGAGAAGAAAACGCGAACAAATTTGTTGTTCGATTTTATTAAAAATCATGAACGTTACTTGTCGCTTAAGTTATTAAAACTCAAGAACAAGTTTGGTCCAAGTTTGAATGGCAAACACAATCATAAAACATGCAAAAACATTGGAAAGTTCACAAGTTCGGCTCAATTCGAGCTTGGTTAAAAAAAGTGAACAAACTCGGCTTAAGTTCGCGTTTAGATTGAAAATCATGAACAACGTGGTTGTTCAAGTTTGTTTTTGAAATAGACGAACTTAGCTTGTTGCTCAAACTTGGTTTTTGAAAATATTAAGAACATAACTTGTTTCACAAGTTATTCAAAATTTGTCGCACGAACTTGTGAAATCTTCAAAGTTGTGCATGATTATGAGTTGGGTTTGGACCAAAATGGTTTTAACCCTCTTTAGGTTCTGAATCAAGGGCTAGAATCCCAAAAATTTGACATTTGAATGCCTGATTCATGTTCTGAATTTCACATACTTCGCAGAGCAACCAGAACTTGGCTCTGCGAAGTCAGGTTCTGGTGTGTTCGCAGTGCGAGCAAGGCTTGACTCTGCGAAGTATGCGAATTTCTTAACTCAGAAGCTGTTTCTGAACAGAAGTTCAGAAACTGCTTCTAAGCAAGATTCAGAACCTAAAGGAGGTTAAGAAACTTGACAAAAAGGAAGAAAAAAGGGTGGAAAAACACAGTTTTAAAGCTTGGCCCCTTTGAGGTCCTTTTTGAGGTTCAAAGGAGGTTTTGGTTCACAAAGCAAAATTGGACAAAGCAAGATATGTAAACAGCATATACAAAAGAAAAGAAAGGTTATAGGAGACTTACAGAACTCCTAGCAATGCTTGAATAAGACTGGAAGTGGCTTGCTTGCTTTGTGAGAGGTTATGAACAAGGTTCAAAGTGTTTGTGATTGACTGATTTTGTGTTGTGATGCAAGGGATTTTTGTGTGGATTTCGTGTGTATTGGCTCTCTGAATTGGTCTGTTTTTAGCTGGTTTTCAATGTGTTTCAGTGTGTGTGATCCTTGGGCCTTGCCATTCCTTTTATAGGCATAAATGCAAATCTTTGTAATGATGAACAATGATGAACAAAATCCTAAAACACTAGCTGATTTTGACTAAATTCAGGCTAGAACTCTTTGCATTTAATGCTAATGGATAGAACTTGCTTTGCCTTGTGCCAAGGGGCAAGGTCTTGACTGATCTCAGCCACAAATGCCATTGATTCTAGAAGGTAATGATGGTAAAAACTGTAAAACAGGGCAGCTGAAAAAGGGATGATTCTTGGGATCAATCCTTGCAATCTTGGAAGGTCAAACAATCAAAACGTGTACTGCCATGTACAGGGAGATTGAGGGAATCAAAATTAGCATGTGGGCTTATGTGTGGGAGGAGAAATCCAGCTCAAAACAGGGTATGTCAAACAACTTTTTTTGCAACAAAAACCACTTGTGATTGACTGGTTTTGGCAGGGAAAAAGGGAAGGAAAGGGATCAAGCAGCTGGCTGGCATGTTTAGGTTGGGTGAGGGGTCAATTTGGAGGGACAAAAACTGACCAAGGGCAGCCAATTTGTTTGATCACATGAGAGGTTGGAAGAAAATCCTTCTTTCCTTTTACCTTTAATGTCACACATTAAATCTTGCTTTGCTGCACCAAATCAGTCACAAAATAGCAAGAATACAAGTAATAATGCTACTAATAATAATTGTAGTTGAAAGCAAAAAGGATAAACAAATGTATAAAATTCTGCAGAAATTTCGCAGAGGTCGCAGTGCGAAGGTGAGTTCGCACTGCGAACTCCACTTTTTTTGTTTTTTGTATTTAAAAATAAAAGGTAAAAATGGGGAAAATAATAATAATATATAATGATAATAATGATGATAAAAAATGCAAAAAATGCAAATGATGATGATAATGAGGAAAATAGTAGATAATACTAATAATGAAAAAGATGATATTTAATAATAATAATAAAAATGATAATAAAAATAAATAAAAAATAAAACTTATTAAAATAAAATAAATAGTAGTAAAGGCAATAATAATAATTATTAAAAATAAAAATGAAATGACAATATTAATGATATTAAGGCTAATGGAAATGCTAGTAATGATATTAATAAAATACAAACAAAAATACTACAACAAGAATGAAACAAACAAAGTAATAATAAGCAATAAAAATAATAAAAGATGAAACACACACAAAAAATATAAGTC
This sequence comes from Medicago ruthenica, assembly GCA_018208015.1. Classification (NCBI taxonomy): domain Eukaryota; kingdom Viridiplantae; phylum Streptophyta; class Magnoliopsida; order Fabales; family Fabaceae; genus Medicago; species Medicago ruthenica. Next base: position 105,525,981 of record CM031378.1, on the reverse strand, counting down.
AAAAAATGGGGTATGACAGATGCCCCTATTTAAGTTTCTTCGTCCCGGAGATTGAAAATGTGATTTGAAATGGACGGGTTGAAGAGACTTAAATATAGAGTACGTCATTTTTTGACTAAATATTTTCATGAATTACAAATGCTATAAATGCATGTATGCAAATGTTATGAATGCATGATGTGAATATGGATGCAAGAGATGAAAAAAGGGAAAACCAAACCGGGGATAAGTGTCAGCTGTTCGGGTTGTCGCCGAACTGCCACTGACAACAAATAATGAAAAGGTAAATGCCAGCTGTTCGGGTTGTTGCCGAACTGGCCACTAGCGACAAAAGAATGAAAAGAATGTCAACTGTTCGGATGTTGCCGAACTTGCCATTGACGACAGGAAAATAAATGTCAACTGTTCGGATGTTGCCGAACTTGCCATTGACGACAGGAAAATAAAATGTCAACTGTTCGGATGTTGCCGAATTTGCCATTGACGACAGAAAATAAAATGTCAACTGTTCGGATGTTGCCGAACTTGCCATTGACGACAGAAAATAAAATGTCAACTGTTCGGATGTTGCCGAACTTGCCATTGACGACAGGAAAAAATGAAAGATGTCAGCTGTTCGGATGGTTGCCGAACTTGCCACTGACGATACTGGGGATGCGGCTGACAAGCCGTTCCTTACAAAAAAAAATGCCCCTTCAATCGGGGAGAAAGAATGCACAAGCTGTTCATTGAAGAACTTGCCACTTGGCACGACACTGGGGAGTACGCACAAGCTGTTCATTAAAGAACTGCCACTTGGCGGAAAAGGATGACATCTCTGAACCAGAAGGACTGGGGATGACACTGGGAAAAAAGAATTCACGAATTACTCGCGATTGTTTGGTGAGACTCATGATGGTTTGAAATAACCATGTATGATATGTTGTATGCATATGCATGAATGTATGACTGTCACTGGGGACGTTATGTGAGGGATGAATTTGTACCGGGGATACCCAACTTGTTTGTTAAGGAATTGCCCCTGGATGTGAGATGCATGCTAATGAATGATTATGATATGCTGCATGAATTATGCTGACCTGGGGGATGACAGACATCACGTGGGACACTGGGGAATTATGGTTTGAATGCCGAGCAAAGTCGGGCTTGGATGATGTAAGACTCCACTGGGGGGTATGCCAATAAGATTGGGCTTCGCTTGTGAATTCACTGGGGATATAAGGATCATTTTGGAAGCATGATCGATATCCAGCCTTTGATGCCAATGGTAATTGGGCTTGTGAGAATGGAACAAATATTGACTTCCTGGGGAGCTTGGTAGTTCACTGGGGATTGTGCTAATCCGCTGGAGAGAAGAACTGATGATTCCGTCGGGAATGCTTATGCTTTGGTCGGTCTTTGCCTGAATGGTCCTTTCGGGCTCTTAACTTACTGGGGAATTTTCAATTAATTCACCAAGGATTCTGTTGGGAAATTCCTTTTTGCGATTGACCATGCTCGGCCTGCGAAGCATTATCTGTTTTAAGGATAGACATTGATGTTCACTCCGAGTATTCGCAAGTTCGAAAAGGAATGTGTTTGTTTATTGGATAAAAATGAAAGACTCATGAAATAAATTTTGAAAAAAAGCTTTTTTTTTTGTTTTGAAAGTACTATCATCAAGAATAAAAATGAAAGAAAGAAACATGACAAAATGCAAAGCAAGTTGGGAAGTGAAATTTATTAAAGGGGTGGTAGCCTGCCAAAGGCGTGGCTCCACGATGACTGTATTAGGAGGTTGATGGCGATTGGGTCTTTTGTAGGGGACCAATGAATATTAATGATGGTTGGGCCCTTTGTGGATTGTGGGGAGGGTACCAAGCATGGTTGGGCCCTTGGAATAATCGCGCACTGGGCACAGTTGGGTTTACGGGTGTCAAAGAGAACTGGGCTCTTGTTTTGTTTGGATGCCGAGCGAGGTCGAGCATTAATACGTGGATGCCGAGCGAGGTCGGGCTTTTGTATGTGGTTGCCGAGCGAGGTCGGGCTTTTGTATGTGGTTGCCGAGCGAGGTCGGGCTTTTGTATGTGGATGCCGAGCGAGGTCGGGCTTTTGTATGTGGTTGCCGAGCGAGGTCGGGCTTTTGTATGTGGTTGCCGAGCGAGGTCGGGCTTTTGTATGTGGTTGCCGAGCGAGGTCGGGCTTTTGATAATTGGGTGTGATATGTGAAATTTGCGCATGTTATTTCAATGCCCCCATTGTTCTGAGATTGTACTGAAAAATTCGAAATAAATACCACACAAAAAGTTATATTATACATTTCAAGTTAATAACATGTATATTAATGAACCAACCTATCACTCATTTAAGTAGACAAACAAATTGAATATCACGTAAAAGGTATTGAACACTCATCCGGTAAGTTTGTTAACATGCCGATCGAGTTATGTGTCCATCTAATCATCGTTTCTAAAAGTACAAGAGCATTGATCACAAGGTCTTTAAGGGTTGTAATTTGGCTGGGTTACAAAAGAAATGTCATATGTGGGGAACTTGAATTCAAAAGGCTAAGCAAGAAGGAACATTCTTTCTAGATTACACACCTCTCTTCTTATCAGATCACAAACTTTGATGTGTTCACAAATATTTATCTTTGATCCTGACAACCTTTTGATGTACTGATTTTTTCTTTTTCTTTCTCCTTTGAAATTTCTTGATTTGTTTTTCTTTCTTCTTTTTTTTTTCGATTGTCAAGATCCTTTATGAAACTTATTATTTCTTGGCTTTCACAACCCCCCCTTTTTTTCCTTCTTAACTGAATCAAAAGCAAAGCCCTAATTGAATGTTCCTTCCTTCTTTAGCAAGGGACGATAATCACGATGGTTGAGGGTTCAAAAATTGAAAGAAAAATATCAGAATTTAGTGACAATTTAACCATGACTTGAGAAAAAAGAGATTTTCTCTTTCTCTTTTTTTTTACAAACTCCGGCAATCTCATTAAGCGATTGAGCTTTGAGAGTTGACAGTTTGCAGTCAATAATTCTGCTTCACTTGGCTCAAAGGGCTGACAGATGCTCACTGCTCACAGGGTGGGCTATTTGTGGTCAAATGTTTTCACTCATATTCAAGAAATGCCTCGATCATGCCAATGTTTTTATACAGTTTAAAACAACGTTTAGATTTAACATAAAAAGCTCGAGTTAACAAAATGCCGGTCTCCTGCATATGTAAAATAATTTTGAGGTTTCCTCACATTTGGGCTGGTTCTAAATGGTTCATTGAATAAACATGCTAACAACGCAAATTGTATAATATAGCTTTTACGTTAAGCATACATCTTCATTTTGAGTTTAATCATATAAGAACAGGAAGCATGCATTTAGCTTTGCGCAAATTGATCAAAAATATCAATACCAATTATCTGTGGCTAAATTAATTGACTTTGGCTTAATCCGCGGTTAAGAGAAAAAATATCAATTTCAAATCACCAACAATTCATAGCAAACAATGACATTTAACGCATATTAAAACTGAACATGCATAAATAACGATAATAAAAAGGCCTGATAATAAAAGAAAAAGTACGTAGTACAAATATGGATACAAAGTGTTAAACATAGCAAGAATGTATGAGAAAAATAACATAAATATAAAACATGAGAAAACATCAAAAAAGGGGGATCACTCAAGGAGTGAGAGCCTCATCATCCTCCGTCTCCTCGTCCTCCTCGTCCTCATCCTCATCCTCATCCTCATCCTCATGCTCATCCTCCTGGCCTCCTGCCGCTGTGTCACTGCCTCCAGCCTCTGAATGCTCTGGCCTATCCCCGGGCCAACGACCGTGAGCTGCGAACATCTCGGGCGTCGGTATCTGGTCATCGGGATCTGTCGGCCTCCCTAGCTGCCTCTGAAGGCGATACATGGAATCGTGCATCATGGTCATGTACCGATGAGAGGAAGCATTCTACTTCAATATGAAAGTGCAAGTGCGACAATCCCCTGATGCTGGTGGAGGTCTAAGCCGTGGCTGCTGTGCCCTCGCCGCTCTCCTCCCCGTGCAGTGTCTGGAAATGTACTCGTCCGTGATTGGGTTCTTAATGGTTTCGGACACGTGGGGAGGGATGGCTACTCGGGCTTCCCGGCAGAGTCCCATAATAAGACCCGGGAAAGCAAGCGGGCACATTTTCTTGGCCGGTGGCTTGATGCCACTCTCGACCACTATCTTAATCTCCTGGCAAATGGCCCTGGCCACATCTACTTGTTTACCGGTGAGGATATAGTAGATAAGGGGGGTGACATCCATGGTGGTGGAGGAGGTATGGCTTTTGGGTTTTATGTTGTGGATTATGAGGTGAAAAATGACTTGGGCGTAGGTGGTAAGGTTGCCTTTGAGGGCTCTAGTGGGTTGCCCTGCTGCGTTAAGCTCATATCCCTTTCCGGATTGGAAAATGGTTTGAGCATAAAGATCGTGGTTCCAATTACCACGATTTTGGTGCTTATGGAAAGCACACAGCTCGTCATTTTCTAATTGAAAGGGGTTGTGGAGGTATGCATTGATGGCGTCGCGATCGAATCTAATGACCCGACCGCGCACCATAGTCCGATATGTGAATTCCCCCTCCGGATCCACGGGGATGGCATTCGCGTAAAACTCCCGGATTATGTCATAGTTAAGGTTAAGGGGAGGGTTTACCAAGACTCCCCACCGGCGATAGTTTATCAATCGGGCCAACTCTCGCCAAGTGCCCTGCTCGCTTATGACGAACTGTCTTTCCGGCCAGAAGGTTCTGCCAAGAAGTTCTTCGTACCTTTCCTGGTTCCGCAGACTTAGGAAGCGAGAGGCATCGAATCCCCCTTGGGGTCTGGATCCGGACGCCTCACCCCTTGAGCGTTTTCCCATTGGTTTTGGGGCCATCTGCAAGAAAAAGGCAAAGTCAGTGGATAGCCTGCATGATTGAAAAGGATACGAGGTGAAACAAATGGAATTGGAAGGCATAAATAAGGAAAACATGTATTCTGTTTCTGCTACAGTCGCACTGCGAACACACGGTCGCAGTGCGAAGCCATGCGAAAATTCTGGGCTGCCCAGAAGGATGGGTCGCAGTGCGAAGTTCATCTTTGCTCTGCGACCCTGACAGAACAAATCCATAAAATCCCTGGATAACTACCCTATACTCTTAAACAAAACTCTAAACAAAGCATGTTAGATGAATGTTTAAGGATAAATGCATGGGTAATGGTTACAACTAACATGGCAACTTGTTTTGATCTAATTTCTATAAAATGGGTAGAGTGGATTTCGTATAAGATTACTTACAAATGGGAAAGGAAATGAGCCTACTTTAACTACCCATGACATACATTTACTAGATTATAACTTATTCCTAGCATGGCAAGAAGAAACAGGAACTAATTACAATCCTTAAACCCTAAAATGGAAGTTTAAAAGTTTAGCAAAACCTAAGACCCATAACACGTATCAGAAGTAAAGCAGGATAGAGAAGAGGAATCGTACCTTACTGCTTGCAGAGAAGAGTGATTTTTACTTGGATTAGGAAAGAAGAAGAGAAAAATGGAGAAATGGGTATGATTTTTGTTTTTGAAGAGTTGTTTTTGTGAGAAAAGAAAAGCTGTTCTTTTTTTTAGTTATACAAGTTTAATAATAAAATAACGGTTAGATAAAAGATAGTGGAAAAAAGTGGTTGGAGGGAATTAATGCTGGTTAGTGACTTTTGAAATCTGGGCTGACAAAATTCGCAGGCTTCGCACTGCGAAGTAAGTTTGCTCTGCGAACCTCAAGATCAACTTCGCAGTGCGAATATACCTTTGCTCTGCGAAATGCTCGAATTTTGAAAAAAAGAAACTCCCTCTCAACACAATGGTCATTTTTATTTCAGCTATGATTATGCATATAAAATAACAAACAAATAAATGTTGATTGCTCCTGATGGAAAAACAAAACACAAAGTAACAAGCATGAGTGAATGTGAATGGGTGGTGTGCAAGGGTGTGATATGTAGGTTCAAAAACTCCCCCCATCCTCACGTGTAGGCTCTAATAGGTAAGATTCCTAAGAAGAGGTCCTTAGAGTCATTAATCTCATATGGAATTAGGGTTGTCTATGGACATACGTCGACATGACTTCAATTAATTCCATATGAAAATCTCGTCTAAGCGGGGTTGGGCATCCTACCTCACGGACATACGTCAACGCGGGTTTCCGCACACAACCTCCTTCTAACTTAGTTTTCTCTCGAGCTCGGGTAGAGAGCCTCACACGTCCGGCATTAACCCGAACAATGTGGAGTAACATCGCTCAAGTAACCCCCACAATTGAGATATATATGAATATGAAGCACAAATGATATATACATATGCAGAGTATAAGAATAAACAAGACAAATAATGACAAGAAGACATAAACACATAAGTAAAATGAACCAATTTAGCCTAAAAGCCGACTGAGATAGGCTTGACTCGTTTATGCAAAAACAAAGTGTTTTATGCATTATCCCCAGTGAAGTCGCCATTTTCTGTCGCGTCGAATTTCGGATGTCAAGCTATTGGGGAAGCATTGAATCACTAATTCTAAATTACGACTGAACTTTTAATTTTTCGGGGAAAAAGGAAAAAAGTTCTAAATTACCTTGAGAAAAGATTTTAGGTTCGAAAGTCGATTATGCGAGGGGAAGGTATTAGCACCCCTCACATCCGTTGTACTCAACGGGAACCTCTTAGTCGGCTTAGGCTTAAAATGGTTCGATGTTTTACTTACGTGTTTAAATATGTATAAAAGGAAATATATATAAAAGAAAATAATGCGGGATAAAGAAAGAGATAAAAACAAACGAAAAGGAAAAAAACAAGTTTTTTATTAATGGGCTTGACAAGATGTCGATCTTGCTCCTACGTATCTCCCGGTAGTCGGAGAATTCAAAGCGTACGTAGTTCTTTGGTAGAAAAACGTTTGTATGTTGGTTCGTTTTAGTTAAAAAAAGGTTTGATCGCGTCCGAGCGAAAAAGTTTGAGAAAAAAAGAAAAAGTGTAATGAAAATAAATGTCAACTGCTCGGGTTGCTGCCGAACTGGCCATTGACGACAAGAAAGTAAAAGTCAGCTGCTCGGGTTGTTGCCGAGCTGGCCACTGACGACAATGCATAAAAGTAAATGATTTGATGAAAAAGTTTTACGCTCGGACGTGAGCAAAGGTTTTAAAAACGTACGAAGACGTACAAAGTTTTAAAATGGTGAAAGATGGACGCTAGGCGATAAGCTCGCGCGAGGCGTGAATGTTTTTAAATAAAAGACAAACGCACTGAGGCGAAAAATTCGCGCAAGGCGTAAAAGATTAAAAATAAAACGCGCGAGGCGCGAGAGGGTTCGGATTGACCACGAGGGCCAAGAAAAGGGTAAAAATGGCCACAAGGGGGCCAAGGGAAGGTTGAGCGTGCTAGACGCGTCAAGGGTGGAATGACGATTGCCCGAGCGACGAGACATACGTCACGCATTCGTGCAATCGAGGTTTGGGGAGACATACGTCAAGCCATTCCCGTTTCATTCAAGTTTAGTTTTGTTACTCGGAGAAACCTCAAAGGGAACCAAAGCTTTAAAAGGAAAGTTAAAGAGAAGAAAACGCGAACAAATTTGTTGTTCGATTTTATTAAAAATCATGAACGTTACTTGTCGCTTAAGTTATTAAAACTCAAGAACAAGTTTGGTCCAAGTTTGAATGGCAAACACAATCATAAAACATGCAAAAACATTGGAAAGTTCACAAGTTCGGCTCAATTCGAGCTTGGTTAAAAAAAGTGAACAAACTCGGCTTAAGTTCGCGTTTAGATTGAAAATCATGAACAACGTGGTTGTTCAAGTTTGTTTTTGAAATAGACGAACTTAGCTTGTTGCTCAAACTTGGTTTTTGAAAATATTAAGAACATAACTTGTTTCACAAGTTATTCAAAATTTGTCGCACGAACTTGTGAAATCTTCAAAGTTGTGCATGATTATGAGTTGGGTTTGGACCAAAATGGTTTTAACCCTCTTTAGGTTCTGAATCAAGGGCTAGAATCCCAAAAATTTGACATTTGAATGCCTGATTCATGTTCTGAATTTCACATACTTCGCAGAGCAACCAGAACTTGGCTCTGCGAAGTCAGGTTCTGGTGTGTTCGCAGTGCGAGCAAGGCTTGGCTCTGCGAAGTATGCGAATTTCTTAACTCAGAAGCTGTTTCTGAACAGAAGTTCAGAAACTGCTTCTAAGCAAGATTCAGAACCTAAAGGAGGTTAAGAAACTTGACAAAAAGGAAGAAAAAAGGGTGGAAAAACACAGTTTTAAAGCTTGGCCCCTTTGAGGTCCTTTTTGAGGTTCAAAGGAGGTTTTGGTTCACAAAGCAAAATTGGACAAAGCAAGATATGTAAACAGCATATACAAAAGAAAAGAAAGGTTATAGGAGACTTACAGAACTCCTAGCAATGCTTGAATAAGACTGGAAGTGGCTTGCTTGCTTTGTGAGAGGTTATGAACAAGGTTCAAAGTGTTTGTGATTGACTGATTTTGTGTTGTGATGCAAGGGATTTTTGTGTGGATTTCGTGTGTATTGGCTCTCTGAATTGGTCTGTTTTTAGCTGGTTTTCAATGTGTTTCAGTGTGTGTGATCCTTGGGCCTTGCCATTCCTTTTATAGGCATAAATGCAAATCTTTGTAATGATGAACAATGATGAACAAAATCCTAAAACACTAGCTGATTTTGACTAAATTCAGGCTAGAACTCTTTGCATTTAATGCTAATGGATAGAACTTGCTTTGCCTTGTGCCAAGGGGCAAGGTCTTGACTGATCTCAGCCACAAATGCCATTGATTCTAGAAGGTAATGATGGTAAAAACTGTAAAACAGGGCAGCTGAAAAAGGGATGATTCTTGGGATCAATCCTTGCAATCTTGGAAGGTCAAACAATCAAAACGTGTACTGCCATGTACAGGGAGATTGAGGGAATCAAAATTAGCATGTGGGCTTATGTGTGGGAGGAGAAATCCAGCTCAAAACAGGGTATGTCAAACAACTTTTTTTGCAACAAAAACCACTTGTGATTGACTGGTTTTGGCAGGGAAAAAGGGAAGGAAAGGGATCAAGCAGCTGGCTGGCATGTTTAGGTTGGGTGAGGGGTCAATTTGGAGGGACAAAAACTGACCAAGGGCAGCCAATTTGTTTGATCACATGAGAGGTTGGAAGAAAATCCTTCTTTCCTTTTACCTTTAATGTCACACATTAAATCTTGCTTTGCTGCACCAAATCAGTCACAAAATAGCAAGAATACAAGTAATAATGCTACTAATAATAATTGTAGTTGAAAGCAAAAAGGATAAACAAATGTATAAAATTCTGCAGAAATTTCGCAGAGGTCGCAGTGCGAAGGTGAGTTCGCACTGCGAACTCCACTTTTTTTGTTTTTTGTATTTAAAAATAAAAGGTAAAAATGGGGAAAATAATAATAATATATAATGATAATAATGATGATAAAAAATGCAAAAAATGCAAATGATGATGATAATGAGGAAAATAGTAGATAATACTAATAATGAAAAAGATGATATTTAATAATAATAATAATAAAAATGATAATAAAAATAAATAAAAAATAAAACTTATTAAAATAAAATAAATAGTAGTAAAGGCAATAATAATAATTATTAAAAATAAAAATGAAATGACAATATTAATGATATTAAGGCTAATGGAAATGCTAGTAATGATATTAATAAAATGCAAACAAAAATACTACAACAAGAATGAAACAAACAAAGTAATAATAAGCAATAAAAATAATAAAAGATGAAACACACACAAAAAATATAAGTCAAAAAATGGGGTATGACACACATATTAACCTCTTCTTCTTTACTCACAAGACATGTGGATAGGCTTGCTTCTTCTTGAGGCATCCATAAGTAACAATTGTCCTTAGATCTCTTACCTCTCATTAGCACCTCACTTTTCCCATCAGTTACCAGACATTCAGTCTTGTTCAAGTTCACTTCCATCCCTTGATCACACAGGTGGCTTATGCTAATCAAATTTGCAGTTAGCCCTTTCACTAATAACACATTGTCAAGCTTTGGTAGTCCATTACTGATCAAGTCTCCAATTCCAAGAATTTCTCCTCTGGCTCCATCACCAAAAGTCACATAGCTACTGGTGTAAGATCTTATATTTTCAAGGAATTTACTCACCCCAGTCATATGCTTGGAACATCCACTGTCAAAGTACCAGTCTTCCCTAGAGGAGGCTCTCAAAGATGTATGAGCTATGAGGCCAAGACTTTCACACTTTGGTCTCCATTCCCTTGTGATTTTGTTTACAATGGGTTCCACTTTTCTTTGCTGAAAGTGCTTGGGGTATCCATACAGCTTGAAACAGAATGACTTTATGTGCCCCTTTCTACCACATTAATGACATATCCAAGGACGAGATGCTCTCCTGCTCTTAGATCCCTGAGGTTCGTTCTGATGTTCCAACTTAGGTTTGCTCATCATTGGATCATATGTTCCAACAGCTGCAATGAACCTTTTAGCTGGATTTTGCTGTTTGTTGTTCAAGGTCCTATAATCAAACCTTATTCCTTTTGGTTTCCCTTGGTTCTGACTCTCCAATATCTCTTCTAGCATATCAGTACCAGTGTTCATCATTCTGACTTGCTTCTTCATATGTTCAAGTTGAGAGTTCAGTTGGGTTACCTCATCATTGAGATCATAAATTTTTGCTAAATGGTCACTTCTTTCAGCATGCAGTTGACTGATAGTCTTCTTCTGATTCACTAGTAACTTGCAAACTTCTTCACTTCTGATGTATAGATCTTTGTAAGAGTTAGCCAGTTCGTCATAAGACAATTTTTCATCACTGGATTCAGTATCAGATGGTGCTTCAGAACCTGATGGTGCTTCTGAAGCCTTAACTTTATCATCAGACATGCATCTACCAGTTAAGGCAGTGACATGCTTAGCAGACTCATTCTCCACTTCTCCTTCTGAGTCATCTTCATCAGACCAAGAAACAACCAAGCTTTTCTTCTGTCTCTTGAGATATGTGGCACATTCTGTCCTAATGTCACCATATCCTTCACACTCATGACACTGAACTCCCTTTGATTGATTGCTCTTCTCATCAGTTCTTGTCTTCTTCAAATGATTTTGTTGCTTACTGATGTTGAACCTCATGTTCTGACCATTTGGCTTGGGTCTCCTGTCAGCACGTTTCAGAATCTTGTTAAACTGTCTTCCAAGTAACACAAGAGCTTCTGATATGCTTTCATCATCCTCATTATTTCCTTGTTGTTCCTCAGCATCAGCATTTGCTACAAAAGCAACACCTTTCCCCTTCTTATCAGTCATGTTGTTGAAGGCTATTTCAAAATACTGAAGAGATCCTATTAGTTCATCAACCTTCACACAGGAGATGTCTTGTGTTTCCTCGATGGCAGTCACCTTCATGTCAAATCTCTTAGGTAGAGACCTGAGTATTTTTCTCACAAGTTTCTCATTAGACATTCTTTCTCCAAGAGAATTAAATGAGTTAGCCATGTCCAGAACGTTCATATAGAAGTTTTGTATGTTCTCATCCTCCAACATTTTGAGATTTTCAAATTTGGTGGTGAGAAGTTGAAGTCTGGACATTTTTACCTTGGATGTGCCTTCATGTGTAGTTTTGAGAATCTCCCAAGCATCCTTAGCTACAGTGCACTGCTTGATCATTCTGAACATATTCTTGTCCACTCCATTGAATAAAGCATTCAAGGCCTTGGAGTTTCCAAAAGCTAATTCATCTTCTTCCTTGGACCACTCTTCTTCTGGTTTCAGATCAGCTGTCTTCTTTCCATCTTTGTCAAGCACAACAGGATGTTCCTAACCTTTCAGAACTGCTTTCTAGTTCTTACTATCTATAGATTTAAGGAAAGCACTCGTGCGAGATTTCCTATAGTCATAGTTGGAACCATCCAATAGAGGTGGTCTGTTCACAAATCCTCCTTCCTTGTCCATTCTGCTAGAAAATAACTTCCCTGGAGCTCACCCTAAAACAGGCAGGGTGCCTGCTCTGATGCCAATTGAAATTCTGGCGCAGTAAAGTCCTGATGCTGAACGTAATGATCCAACTCAGGAACAACGGTGTAAAACAGAGTACAAAGTTTCAACGTTGATTTATGAGTAAAACACGCAAAACAATAACAGACAGAAAGTAAAAGGCACAAGATGTTTGTTAACCCAGTTCGGTGACAAACACACCTACATCTGGAGGCTACCAACCCAGGAGGAAGTCCACTAGTGTAGTCCTAGTTCTAAGTTCTCAGCAAATTCCAAGTTTACAACTTATCACCTAGCTACTACCCGTACTGACTTCAGCCTAGGAACTCCTGGACCTGAGATCCCATCTCACACCCACTCAATCAAACACTGCCCCAGTGATATCAGACTCAAATAACAAAGAAAGACTGAGACACAGTCCAAACACACAAAAGTCACTCTTGCTTAAAAGCTTCAAGTGATCTACAATTACAACTCAATAAACACATTCCTAAGCTTGCATCAAGGTGACACAAGAAAGGCTCACAATTAACAGACTCAAAACCTAAGAATACTCTTTTAATGATGGCTTTGGTTGAGTTTTTTCTTCAATAGAGGCGTCCTCTATTTATAGCATTCAACAGCAACATATATTTGAATCAAATATTCTTCTCAAAAATATATTGAAACAAATATTCTTCAGAAATATATATTTTCCAAAGATCTCTTTGAAAATATATTCACAAATAAAAATATCCAATCTGGAAAATATATCTCTCGAAAATATCTTCCTTCTAGAAACACACGCAGCTTGGAGAACAAGTAACATGAAAGAATTCTTCAATTAAATCTTCAAAAGATCAGGTGAGATAATAAACAGCTCCAAGGTGCGAAAACAAGACTGCTTCTGAAAGTACTTCTGAAGATTCAGCGTCTGAAGGTTCAGCTTCTGAAGGTTCAGCGTCTGAAGGATCAGTTTCTGAAGGTTCAGTTTCTGAGGTTTGCTTCTGAAGACGCAGCTTCTGAGGTTCTGCTTCTGAAGACGTACATCTTGCTTGTATATTTGATTTTAACAAAAATGAAGCCAACAACCAAATATCCAACATTATTCACTTAGTTTCAAATGTATCCTTGAGATTTTCAACTTAATGTCATTAATCATTAGTTCTGCAAATACTAACTGAAGGATGAATCTGATTAACATTTTTCAATAAAAGGAACTATTTTATGATATTCATAAAGTAGTTAATACAGTTATACAATTTCATATATAAAATTAAATATATACTCTCTTTTATGCAAAGTGGACGAGGGCCACTACAAAAAGATGACAAGTTCATTACTACATACTATGTGAACAGAAATCTAGAATCACACATGCAACTTTTGGTTGATGCTATATATGTGTGTATTGTAAACGTATTGGACAATAAGTGTTAGCATTACAAATTATTGATAAAAAAAAAAGCATTGAAAAAGTCTACCATGTATATGTGTGTGCATATGTATATTTTTTTTTCCACTTAAAACTCACAAACACAACTGTGAGATTTCAGGTGAAGATGTACAACTTAACAATATTAGTATTGTAAGTTGAGCTAGGACTTTGTGACGTGTATATACACCATGTATTTTTATTTTACGGAAATAACATAAAATAGATAAGAAAATATAATTATTAAATAACTTTTAACTTCAACTTGAGCAGGCTCATCACTAGAGGTGATGGGAACAATCTGATTGTAATGGATCATTTGGATGCTGAAAGATAGGGTATGGTACGGGTACTATGTTCCCTTCATTTTTTATCTTTATACGTTTAGTTTTTGACCAAAAAAAAAAATCTTTATAGGTTTAGTGTTCCACACTTTTTTGTTGTTGACATATAGTGTTCCACACTTCAAATCATTTATCAAAAAATAGCCATTAATCAGATTCCAAACCTTTTATTTTTATTATTCAAAGGTGTGATTCCAAGCTTGGAATTTCTGCTTTGCAAAATTTCAACTCAATGCTTAAATTGGAGTATAATTATATGATCCGCAACTGAAGTGCTTAAAGAACATTTGTCAAAACAAAAAGTTCTTATAGAACATAAATTGCCCCGATCAAATTGTATGTTAGTGCTCAATTTTTCACCAATAGATCGAATAAAGTAACCTCACAAAAATGTCTGCCAATACTATATATGTCCTCACCTTATGTACCTGTCAGTACCTCACCAAAGAGAAGCTAGATTTTTTCAGTAGAAGGAAAGATAATAACTGGCACTTGAATCAAACTGTCATATTGATATGACACTTATCTTGTAATTTCTTTATCGAATAAACAGTAATCCTTAAATGTCTGAGACACTGCCACAATAGTTTTTGTATATATCAAAATTGAAAAAAAAAATATATACTTAAATGTGTGTTTAATTTGTCATTATGATCCTCGAGTGTGTATTAGTTTAACTAGTTTAGACCATGAAACTATAGTGCGAAGACCTCACAGATTTATGACTATTTATTTACTCTTATCTTTTAATTGCGTTACGTACCACATGAATTCTAGGATTTTTTTGGTCCCAACGATGTGGTGCTTGCTACAGTTAATAGATGGGATATGGTACATATCCCAAATTTGTAGAAAAGTGCAAATTGTTGGAGGAGCTGAATGCAAAGCTCAAATCTACAAAGCTTTGCACTGTGGCCACTACTTAACATTGATTGATTATGATGCATGCAATGCAAGAAATGAAAAGAAACCTAAACAGAACAGAAGCAATGTAGCTCAATTAAATACACCAAAAACACCTTTTTCTCTCTATGGCTAATATGATAAGTTTACTTTTGAACCAAGCACTCACGAGTCATCCCTGAAACTTTTTCCTTTCAATTCATCTTTATGCTGCTAAACAACCTAATCCTCCTCATCCATCTTATTACAAAAAACCGTGAAAACTATTTCTTCTTCTTTTTCTTCTTCCTCTTCCACATATTTTCATGAAACTTCCCTTCATTTTGTTCCTATTTTCTTTATACAATGAAATTTCATCACCCTTTTACGTTCCTTTCTGTCTCTAGTTGTTATGTGCTGTAACGGTTTTTATCTTTCACAACTATGATGAACCAAGTGTCATAAACTGCATGACATGGTTCCATAAAAACCAAAAGGGTCTTGTTTGAATTCATAAATGAATCATTTTGATACATGCTCTTCAATTTTCGTCGTTGGAGCCTATGTTTCGAAATCGGTTTATGCACTTCCTGAAGTCAATTCACACATTCAGAAGAAAAATTCCTTTTGACAGTCTGTAATTTTGATCATATAAGCATCATCAACCACAACACACAACAATAAACCATTTTCCAAAGGCATGAACTTTGCTAGAGTTTCAATGGCAGGTTCATGTTTCACCAAACTGCGCCTGCGAAGGTCTAAGAGTAATAAACCTTTACCAGAGCCTTCTCCTTCATCTTCTAAGACTCGGTTGAATCCTGATGCAGACAACATGGAAAGAAAAAGATTTGATAGTTTAGAATCATGGTCCATGATATTGGACTCTGAGAATGTCGAAACGTGGGAAGCTTCAAAGGAAGATCAGGAAGAATGGACTGCTGATCTTTCTCAGCTTTTCATAGGTAACAAGTTTGCATCCGGTGCTCACAGTCGAATTTACCGTGGAATTTACAAGCAGAGAGCTGTTGCTGTTAAAATGGTGAGGATTCCTACTCAGAATGAGGAGAGAAGAACATTGCTAGAACAGCAATTCAAGTCTGAAGTTGCTTTACTCTCACGTCTCTTTCATCCTAACATAGTGCAGGTAATTAGTTAACTATTTTATCTCAGAAAGGTTTAATTAATTAGTTAATTCTTGTGTCCACTTCTTGACCTAATAGTCTTTTTTGTTTTATTTTCTTGTGTTGGTTTGGATTTCAAAGGAAATCACGAGGTTCCTTATTTTAGAGAAATGATATTTTGACACCAAAATTTTGATGTCAAATACGACATCATTTGGTTTTTATGTGTATTTTTGAAATTCACTTAAGTTGTAACAGATAAAACGTAATAAAGAGATAGAGATAAACATATATGATGTCTTTATTAATTTAGATATTGGAACTCTTATTTTATTATTTTAAAAGACTCACAACCACTTACCACTTTAGTGGGGGAAAATTTAATACCAACTTGATGTCAAATTTCTTTACTTTTGTGTCATGTTTTTACGGATGCAACATGTGTGGCAGTATTATGTTACATCACTAACTTATGTCTATATTTGATCATATTCATGAATCTAGTTTTCCTTAGACTTTAGAGTAAAGTGGGTAATTTCAACACAAGATACTACACCTACATGCATAATAAATTACGAGCGAGTTAACATATCAATGAGTATTTTTTTGTGTTTGACAGTTGAGATTATTTACTTTAATTTACTCTGTGTAATGGACTAATTATTTGTGATTTTTAATTTACAGTTTATTGCAGCATGTAAAAAACCACCTGTGTACTGTATAATAACAGAATACATGTCACAAGGAACTCTGAGGATGTATCTGAACAAAAAAGAGCCTTACTCACTTTCAATAGAAACTATACTAAGGTTAGCACTTGACATATCAAGAGGTATGGAATACCTTCATTCTCAAGGTGTTATTCATAGAGACCTCAAATCAAATAACTTGCTTCTAAATGATGAGATGAGGGTTAAGGTGGCAGATTTTGGGACATCATGTCTTGAAACACGATGCCGAGAGACCAAAGGAAACATGGGAACTTATCGTTGGATGGCACCTGAGATGATTAAGGAAAAACCATATACTCGTAAAGTTGATGTTTATAGTTTTGGAATTGTGCTTTGGGAACTCACAACTGCTCTGCTTCCTTTCCAAGGAATGACTCCAGTGCAAGCTGCTTTTGCTGTTTCTGAGAAGGTTAGATCCTATATCAAAATTTAAGCCACTGGCATCTTTATTATGATAAATAAATTAATGCTTTAAGATTGAATGTTAGCTAGCTGCATCACATCATATGATAAAATGTACATATGATACAATTCTTTTAACCAGTGTGAGATTTCAAATTCCTACTTAAATTCCCAACAAAACTTAGATTAACTAAATTATCCTTTTGTGGTGGTTTATGATCTTGTTACTCCAATAGGATTATGAAGGAACACTATCACTAATTAAAACTTTCTATACAAAATTTGCTTATAACTTAGATGCACAGGTCTAGAACCAACAATTAAAGACTTAATGACGCACGGACACGACACCGACACATTTGATTACATTCAATTACTTCCGTTTTCTTAAATTATCGGTGTCGGTTCTGGTGTCTGTGTCGGTATTTCATAAAAATGATATATCAAACCATCTTGTTATCTACACGTAACTTAAAATAATCATGAAAATTTTATTGACATGAAATTTGAATCTCCCAAACTTACAAACCTTTATGTCACTGATTGAACAGAATGAAAGGCCTCCACTACCAGCAAGTTGTCAGCCAGCACTTGCACACCTAATAAAGCGTTGTTGGTCAGCAAATCCTTCAAAGAGGCCAGATTTCAGTTATATTGTGTCTACTCTTGAGAGGTACGATGAATGTGTGAAGGAAGGTCTTCCTCTAACTCATCATTCAGGACTAGTCAGCAAAAACTTCATTATCGAACGCTTAAAAGGCTGTGTCTCCATGAATTCCTCCATACCTGTAAATGCATAATTGAATTCATTCCCCTGCCCTATAAGGTATTAATTATTGTTGTCTTCATTAAAACTTTCATCATATAACTTGAATATGACATAGTTTACTTACACATGCTTCATGTTCTTTCAATTGTATTACCTATTTGTACCTATAAAAATGTCAACCTTTTTTTTTTTCTTCCTCTCTTTTTTGTATTTATATATACCATGTTGTGGAAGCAAAACAAATTCAGATAATATTAGTTCTGGATACTAATCTGAAGCAAACCAACCATCAGAAGGTAACCAAATCCTGCAACAGCATTCATCCACTAAACAACATGATCAGTGCAAAGTGCTGAATAAGCCGTTACATTCCATCCACCATGACTTAATTTTAAAACAACATCCTCCTTTTCTTAGAAGTTTAATTTTCACTTTGAATATAAGCTTGTTTACATAAGCAGCTTAGTTAGGCGCTTATAGCACAAGAGCTTGTATATAAGCTATTTCTAAACAAAAGATAAAATAAAGTCAAATTGTTTTTATATCAACTATAAAACGGTTTTTATAAACTATCCTGAAGAGCTTATGAAGATAAACTAAAATCAGTTGAGGACATGTCATAATTTCTTTCACTAGGATTTTTTTCCAACAATTTTTTTTTTAATAAAGTTTTAATGAGTCATATCCTCGATGAACATTTAAGAAAAAATATTATGAATATTGTAAGTGAGTCCATTACTTATTGAGTCATACCATTAACTCATATCTGTATTTTAAAAAAAAATTCATATCGGTTTTTTCCTATAAATAAGACTCACATGTAACGGAAAGAGATATTCTCTATCGCTTCTCTTTTTCTCTCTTTGGTCTCTAATTCTGTTCTTGTCAAGAGTTTTCATAACAATATTAATTTTGGATGAATTTTATTGTTTCGTAAAGCATTACCAAGTCAAATATGTTAAGTAACGTCACAACCAATGTCACTCATATAATAGAGGATAATAACAACCCAAAATATTTAAATAGGTCATTAATTTAAAATTATAGTATTGGGTTGCAAAATTGAGACAGTAGCTACATGCCTTTTAGTAGAGAATCTTACTTATTTTCATCCCATTTGAAAATTAACATATCATGACTTTAGATTCTATGTATGAAAGAGTTTAATAACAAAAGTCATTATTTAAAATAAAAAATGTGTAAAATATTTTTGTATTTATCCAAGATAGAACTCTCTAAATAAAACTTTAAATACTCCCATAACTAAGAGAGAGAGCACTCGACAGACTTACAAATAAAACAATATAAAACATAACAGGTTGTTCTCAATCACAACCCAATACAATATTCTTTCATATATTAAAAATAAGTGCAATAGTATTTTAATAATTGATATAACTTATTTATATTTTATTTAATTAACTAAGATCATCCACAAATCCAACAAGTACCGAGTTTGCCCTTTACACACCTTACTCCTTAAAAAATTTCAAAGATTTTTTTTGAAACTTTGCGTTAACAATTGATTTATCATGTCAATACATTGAGATAAGTTTGTGTTGAATCAAATACACATGCATGATTAGGGTCATTTTTTCAAAATGCCTTAGTGAAACCCCCTCATTTCATTTAATTATTAGAAAGCTAGGTCAATATTGATTTTTTTTGCACTTTTACCCTTTTTTCGAACATATTTTGTAGTAATTTAAAAGTGAACACTACAACATTTTTGAACTTAGGCCATACTTCAAAAAGTGTAGACAAAGCCACAAAATCCGTGGCTAAAGCTTTACACCACGGTTTGGCCACTGTTTTTCAAGTGTGGTATATGCGCCCGTGGCCTATTCCCTATGGCCACGGATTTTTTCCTTTGCCCACGAAATTATAAAACCGTAGCTTAAAAGTCTTCAATAGGACACGGTTTTATGGCTTTGTTTAAACCACGGTTTTTGGCATTTTGTTTAGGCTACGGTTTTATAAGTGTAGCCTAAACTTTAGACCATGTTTTATGACCGTGGCTACTGTTTTTTTAGCTGTTGCCTAAGCCTCAGAGTCAAACCATGGATTTAAAGCCTTTTTTTAGTTCCAGGTGTTGTCTTTATTGTTATACTACTCATTCGTTGACTAAACTTTTGATGACGAGCGTTGCTCATACTTTTAGCTGCAATGATGTCTATTTATTTTTGTGCCTTTATGCCATATTTTTTAATATTTCTTAAAATAAATAAATATGATTAAAAAAATAATTCAAAAAAAGGAACATAACTTAACATAACAGTGTCTTAAAATATATATTTAACAAAAATAAACATAGTCGTCTCGAACAAAATCCTCTAGCATCCACAAAAAACCAATTCATGGTTCATCAATCATAGCAGCCAAGTGTCTTGTCTTCCAAAGAAAAAAACAACTAAGTTTTTGATTCCAAAAAATAAAATACAACCAAGTCTTGCATTTCCAAAACATAAAACAAGTATTACGTGCAATCCACTAGCTTCATTCCTCTTGAGGATAATCTTCGGGTCCAAACTGTAATAATAATAAAAATTACGTTAATATAAATAAAACAAAAAATAAAGATGTAATAAAGGCACAAATGTTTTTAAATCTGTTACTTTTTTTACTAGTGTATTTTATATCTTTTAATTGGTATTTTATTTGCATTTTAGTTTACATATACAATTTGATATAGAACATAGTGCAAAATATTGAAGTGAGACTAAAATGATGTGTGAGTATTATAGGTACACCCGTGTCAAAGACCATAGCAAAGACATTAGTTCATTTTAATGTCAGAACAACATAAAGTGCACCAGTGCCAGAAGAACACAAGTGAAATAAACCAAATAACATCATTCCTCCAATACTCATCTACTGCATATTCAAGACAACTCATATACTATCATGCACAAAATTATTCATCACTTAAGCAAGCAAATAGATGCATAAAATGTCCAAAATTTAGTTACAACAACATATAATTTTTCTAAATTATGCAAAATCATCCAATTCATTTAGTTAATTAACATTCTATATAGAATGTCATTAACAGTTGAAGCATGTCCAAACTTCAACATTCTCAGTCCAAAACATTAATTTTCTATTAAGTGATGTCTTTTACAATTCTTTTACTATAAAGTTATCTAATCTTAAAATCAAGTAACTCAAACTAATATATCATACCTTTTCAGGAACATGGGTTGATGTAGACGAATGGTGTGCTACACTATTTGCAATGCCCAAAGCATGTCCCATCATGTTATCCACATCATCTTCACTTAAATTTGGATTTTGTTGCACTAATACACATTTTAGAAGTGACTCATATGCTTCCATCCTCTTCTTTGTCAATGACTCGTATGCTTCCATCCTCTCCTTCATGCTAGTCATTTCACCTTCATAGTGTTTCTTAATGTTGGCAATTTCTTCATTTTTCTTCAACATTGATGGTGTAGCTGTTCTTCCAAAACAACGAACTCTACCGGGCTTTTCTTTACCAAACAAAGACTGAAACGCTTGGTCTGGAGACTGACTAGAATCTTGGATTGAATCCTGAAGTTTGGTCTGACATAAAGAACAAAAAAACCAGCTATAAGGATAAAAAAAATGTAAGTAGTTAAAAGTATATAATAAGAACAATAAGAAGAAGAAACATACAATAGCTTCCTCTGTTTCTTCATCAGTTTTTCCTTTTCGACGCTGACGTGTTTCAATAAACATTTCTGCTTGGGTGACTTCCTCTCCATCAACCTTTTTTGCACGCTTTATTGGTAAGAGATAAAAAATAAAGTAACAAATATTGATTAAGAAAAATTGTTGTTTTATATACAACATTAACACAAATAAATCTAAATACTTTACCAATTTTTGTCGAATCATAGCAAAATTTTTTGGCCCCATTCGATGCATAAACTTCTGCTTAGCCTTATTGACAATATTTTTCTGGCTTATGTTCTGCAATGTAGGAGAAAAAAATCTAAAAATGTATAAAAGAAGATACTTTCCCCACCAGTTCATATCTTTAATATAATAACTTAAAGAATGTACACATTTACTTGGATAGTAGGATGGTCCCAAAATTTCAACAATTTCTTGAAATGAGGTTCTGGTACTTCATCAGGCCTGTGCTTTAACCTATCCTTTAAGGTTGAATATTTCAGATAATGATTTTGCTTGATTTGACGTTTGTAACGTCTCCAAGCATCATTGATTCGAGAAAAAACAGCTTTCCTTCCTTTCTCAGGAATAATAAATTTACCCTAAAAAATATTATTGACATTAACATCTGATAGCCATTTTACGATCAAATAAAATATGATAGATAAACTCTTATACCTGAACAAAACTCCATATATCTTTCTCGTGATTCTCTACAACTTTCTTAAAGTTTGTGTAAATGAAGGGACAAAAAGCTGAGTTCCTAGCGATGGTGCCAAGAAAATAACTCAAGTCAGAGACAACTTTTTCATCAGGTCCAATCGGTTCTCCAATATCATCAAATATAACTTCTTGACGATCTTGAATTTTTCTTGCATGTATTTTCAAGCATTGAGTAGGTCCACGTGTTTTTTTCTTAATTGTACCTATTTTAACATTAAACTTATAACATAAGATAAAATCTTAAAACGAGTCACATAAATATATAACAAACAAAGTTCATTGTTTTCACATTACCATTATTTTCACCATCTTTCTCTTCATTTTCTTCTTCCATGGCATATTCTCCATCTTCGTCTTCATTTTCCAACTCTTCTTCATCTTCTTCATCATCGAGTACATTGTTTTCCATAAGAAACTCTTCAATTGTCGTTGATTTGCACAACGGAATTCTTTTTGTCTTCTTTGTTGCACTTTGTTGACTTTCCATTGTCTCATCATTTTCATCCCCCACCCGTTTTTTGGGATTCTCTCTTGTTCCTGAATTGTCATTTTCAGCATAGGTGATTTTCATGGGTGACTCAACTTCTTCAAGAACTACCTTTCTCACAGGTTGTTTCTTTGGATACTGATTCTGCACAAGTCCTTTACTTTGAGTCATAAGGTTGCCTCTTTGTTCTTGATTTTGTCTGGACCCTTGGTTTTTAGTCACCGATGCTTCATTTGTGACTCTCTTGGGATTAAACATCTCTTTTTTTTGCAGAGATCCTTTGCTTTGAGTCATAAGGTTGCCTCTTGGATCTTGGTTTTGTCTTGACCCATGGTTTTCAGTCACTGATGCTTCATTTATGACTTTCTTGGGATCAAACTTCTCTTTTGTTGGATCAGGACCCCTATTTGCGGTTAAGTCCTTTTGACCAATTGTTGTGAAATTTGATAATTTGATTGGTGCTTGAGGTGCAATCCTAAACAAAGGCTTTTTGACTCCATGTATTTCCTTGTCTAATCTTGTAGCATTAGACCTAACTACATTTGTAGTTGACAGCTTGTTTTGATTGCTAACATTTTCTCTATTTGCAGCCACATGTGCATCAGATTTTTCAATATTATTAGCTACATTTTCACGCTTGATGCTGAATATCCTAGCCAATTCAAAGCTTGATCTTGCGTTGGGTAGCTCAAATTTGGAAGTACTTGTTCCACCCTTGTCTTGAGCTTTCAGCTTTGGCTCTAACCTTTTTTCCTTATTAATTTTCTAAGGAAAAAATTTAAAGAAAAAAATAATTACCAAGTTGTATCATCAAAAATGTAATTACAAAAGTACACAAACAAGGTGTTTTATGTTTTAGTACTCATAGAAATGTTTCAATACTTATAATAAAAATTCTAGTTAAAGAGTTGGATTAAAAAAAAAAAATGAACTCAGAGAGTTGTTGAAATATTGGAAATTAAACATCATAAGCAATTTTCAGAAAACTATATAATCAGATTGAGAGAATGTTACTGACCGACGATTGTTTCGAAATCAAAGAAGAGGGTTTGAAAATGGATTGTGATAGTTGATGCAACTTGAGAGCATCTATCCTTTTCTGATTTTCTTCTATTGTTTTGCGTCGAACTTCTTCATATGATGGTGGCTTCATATTCTGCAAGCATTGAAGACAAAGTCAAAACGATGGAAAGATACAAATAATGTTTGCTAAAATAACATAATTACTGCTAGCACAAGAAGCTTCAGCCATAGCCATGGCCATACAAAGAAAAAATTCCTAAAAGAAAATTTCCGGGATCACAAAACAAACAAATACACCTTATCCAAAGTAGTAACTTGCACAATGCCTCCAAGCCAATTAAGAGAACACAATGATATTAATAGGAGAAGTTCAACTGCACTTTCTAGTGCAAACATTTAATTTAAATCAACTTATCCAATTTATGTAATAGTGTTTTTTTGCTAGTTTGAACTAATATTTTCATAATTAAGTGATATCACACAAATACACCGTATGATGATAAATGACACACTCATCAAAAGCACTCATTTCCAGTCCATAAATTAAATTAGACTGAGATACATGATACACTCATCAAAAACACCCATCAAACACAGCTATAAAGAATCTAATAATATCAGAATTAACACTACCCCTCCAATTATTAACAAATCAAATATCTTCTAACATTTTCACCAGTTATTGGAGAGAATACATTGTGAACATGAATCATATTCCTCAACTAATAGCTTTGAATTCACAGCCAGCAAAAACATTTATTTATTTAGCTTATAATTATATATAAAAAAACATAATAATATTGAAAATAACAAAAAAACATAAAGTCAGAACTATCCTTAACAAAAAAAGGAAGCTCAGAACAATCCTTAAAAGATTTGAGATGATTAACCTGTCCACAAACTTCTCCAACGGCTCTACCAATTTAGGCTACAAAAATTCCACACTCGGTTCAATTTCCTCCAATTCACGTTCCTACAAAACCCAAAACACAAAACAAATCAAAACCCACTTAGAGCAACCAAAATCCACGAGATCATAGCAACCACATAGAATGAAATGATCATAACCCCAAATAGTTTCTTTACAAATAATATAATTAAATTGGTGTCACTTTGAATTTGCAATAAACTCATGGAATTATGTTGCGTAAGACTAATGGTTGACTTATAAACTACCTAATTAAAAATGCAATTAAAAAAACAGTGCAATAAACAAGATAGAAAACAGTGTAATTTATAAAGTATAAAGAAATAAAAGGAAAAAAAATAAAAGGGAAAATAAATTAAGGTACCTACCCTGCGAGTGGAGGAGTAGGGAGAGCTTGGTGCGGACTTGGCTGGATCTTCGGGATCTTCGCAAGAAACTTGGGGGTTTGATTGAGTTTGTGAGCGAGAAAAGGTTCATAGAGAGAAAAAGGGTTTGATTGGATTTGAGTGAGATTTGGGGGTGAATGAATCGATAGAAGGGATCTTTGTATGTGAGATTTGGGGGTGAATCGATTTGAGTGAGATTTCTATGAAAGAATCTACAAGTTCAGATTCATGTTTGATTTTGTGAATAAAAACTAAGGGATCTTTGTATTCATGTTCGGTTGGATGACAGTGGAGATGAGCATATAGAAGGGTTCAATTTGAGAGAGGAAAGGTTCAAAGAGATAGAAAGGCTTCAATGTTTTATTTCTTTTTAATGTCTAATTTAATTTAATGACTAAAAAGCTAAAAATTGAAAAATACCCGCTCTATGATTTTCATTCCCGCTACTTATTTCAGAATATATAGGAAAGGTTTTAAGGCACGGTTTTTTTGCATTGAATATGGGTCGGTTACTATTCGTCGCTAAACCATGGCCTAAAACTTTATAAGGCGCAGTTTTAAAATCTATGGCTATTAAATGAGAATAGGGCACGGTTGTTTGCGTGGCTAGAAATATCCACAAGTTGTAGCCGTGGCTATAGTGTGGCCTATAAAGTAATAGACCACGCTTTTTTGTTGGAAGCTATAAAGTGTACTGGATATGTAATTTTTAAGCCACACTTTCAAAATCATGGTTTATTCCGATTTTAAGCCGCACTTTTTTGTCCGTGGTGAAGTTAAGTGTGGCCTAAACTTAAAAATGTTGTAGTGGAATATTGGAAGGCCAAAGCAAAATAAAAGAGCAATGACCGAAGGTATAATTGAAATAAGATGAGTATAGAATCTAAATGAGTGAGACATCAGAAGTTAAATGATAAAATAGATCTCTTGTTATCTGCAAGACATCAAGATGTATAAACAACGATGACCGAAGGTATAATTGAAATAAGATGAGTATAGAATCTATAAAAAAAAGACATTAGATGGTTAACAAGCAAAACTTAATTCCAACACAACCTTCTCAATTGATAAAGTTTCACCACTTTTTATTTTGCTACTTAGACCAAGTGCAATGGGTGTGTTGAATGAGAGATTCAACATGTTGAAGCCTTGCAATGGTTATTTGTGTGGTGTTGAATGATGAGTTGGAGGAGAGAGTAGTTGAATGAATTAAACTGAGTTGAATCCCTGCGCCGTGTACACGTGGCCGAAGCTGGTTTGTTGTTTTCAGGCGCGTGTGGTACACGCGCCGACAGGGCGCGTAGCACGCAGAGAGGGGAGAGAGAAGACAGCTTTTTTATTAAAGCAGGACGCGTGGCACAATCTGATTGGCTCGCTGGATTTTTATTATCTTAATAATTTCAACTCAATTATTTCATTGTAAATTAATTTAAAAAAAAAAATTACCAAAATTCATGATTTTTTTCCTCTATAAATAGAGACTTGGTTCATTTCATTTGGACACAGAAAAAAAAACCAAGTTTTTCAGTATCTTAAGCTTATTACTATCCTTCTATTAGCTATCCTTTTGAAGTTTTAAACTTCTTTTGAGTGAAATGGATCCCAATAATAATAATTTCAACACCCAGAATTCTTCTAATTACCCATTTAGCTACCAAAATCCCAACAATTATCAACATCCAAATCAATTTCCAAACCAACGTCCTCAAAACATGCATAATTTTGGTTTTGCACCAAATTTCAACCACCCATCCTCTGTTCCAAACTTTAATCCATATTATGGATCTATGATGGGATATCCATCTCAAACACCCCCGTTTAGTGGCTATATGCCAATGGGAAATGAAAACTTTCCGAGTGTTGGTGCACCTGAATTTCCTGAATTTTCAACACAAATAACTCTTGGTGGCATGACAAGTGGTCACGAAGTCACTCCAAATCCAGAGGATTCAACTCCTAAGAGCAAGAAAGCCCAGCAACCAGCATGGAACACTGAACAAAATTTGGTGCTAATTAGTGGGTGGATTAAATATGGAACAAGCAGTGTTGTTGGGAGAAATCAGAAAGGTGAAACATATTGGGGTAAAATTGCTGAGTATTGTAATGAGCATTGCTCATTCGATCATCCGCGGGATGATGTTGCATGCCGAAACCGTTTTAATTATATGAACAAAATACTGAATAAATGGATTGGCGCTTATGAAAGCGCTCAGCGTATGCAACGAAGCGGTTGGTCGGAGAATGATATTTTGGCAAAAGCGCAGGAATTATACGCGAGTGGGAAGAATATTCACTTTACTTTAATGGCAGAATGGCACGCTCTCCGTGATCAACCACGTTATGGTAGTCAAGTAGGAAATATTGGCTCAGGCAGTAGTGGATCCAAGAGATCTCACGACAGTGATGCATGTGGCTCAAACTCTGTAGGATCTACTGCTCGTCCAATGGGTAGGGAGGCAGCTAAGAAAAAAGGTAAAAAGAAAAGCAAGGAAGCTGCCTTGGAGGTGGTGGACAAAGAGTGGGCTGAATTCAAACAATTCAAGGAGAAAGAGCTTGAACGATTGGACAAGATAGCGTCGGTGCAACAGGAGGCTAACCAATTGATGAAAGAAAAGACTCATGCTAAGAAAATGAAAATGTATCTAAAACTAAGTTCCGAGGAGAATCTCGATGATCGGAAGCAAAAGTTGTTGGATATGTTGAGTCAAGAGCTGTTTGATAATTAATTTCAATCAAATTGTATGTGGCTTTTGGCTGTAATGTATGAGTTATTGTGTAATTTCAATCAAATTGTGGCTATAATGAAATTGTC
Source organism: Medicago ruthenica (assembly GCA_018208015.1). Lineage (NCBI taxonomy): Eukaryota > Viridiplantae > Streptophyta > Magnoliopsida > Fabales > Fabaceae > Medicago > Medicago ruthenica. The sequence continues at coordinate 105,498,248 of CM031378.1, read as the reverse complement.
CGTTGATTAATTTCAATCAAGTAATTTCAATCAAATTTCAATCAAGTCCCCACTGTTTGCTTTAATAATTGTCCGTGACTTTTGGTTGTAGTGTTTGCTTTAATAATTGTCAGTGATGTCTGTTGTGTTTGCTTTAATAATTGTCCGTTACTTTTGGCTGTAGTGTTTGCTTTAATAAATGTCAGTGTTTGCTTCAATCAAATTTCAATCAAGTCCCCACTGTTTGCTTTAATAATTGTCCGTGACTTTTGGTTGTAGTGTTTGCTTTAATAATTGTCAGTGATGTCTGTTGTGTTTGCTTTAATAATTGTCCGTTACTTTTGGCTGTATTGTTTGCTTTAATAAATGTCAGTGTTTGCTTCAATCAAATTTCAATCAAGTCCCCACTGTTTGCTTTAATAATTGTCCGTGACTTTTGGCTTTAATGTTTGGAAATTATTGTGTTTGAATATGTACCACACAATCCTTATCTGAGTATTAACTGAATACAATAACTTATTTCGAATCCGTCAATGTTCACCACTTAATGTACTTGTATATAGGGACTCATAGATACATACATTGAATCACCAATATCCCAAATCTCATTCAATCTACTTCAAAATATCACAAAAAACTATTAATGGATCCATCAGAATATCCTTTTGATATCGCAGCCTACAAACAAAAATGTGAAATGGAAGAAACTTATATGGCCAGCCGATTCAGAGAGCGTCGAAACAAAATATTGGAAGATAGTGCACCTCGTAGTAGAAAATATCTCAATAGAGATCATGCAGCGGCAAACCAAAGACTAATTGACGACTACTTTGCCGATGAGCCTACATATGACGATGCAATGTTTCGTCGTCGGTACCGGATGCAAAAACATGTTTTCCTTCGAATCGTTGGGGACCTTTCAAGTAGTGATAACTACTTCACCCAGCGAGTTGATGCAGCCAATAAAGAAGGTATATCACCGTTAGCAAAATGTACCACAGCAATGCGAATGCTAGCATATGGTGTGGCAGCAGATGCGGTCGATGAATACATCAAAATAGGAGGTACTACAGCATTGGAGTGCTTACGTAGATTTTGTAAAGGAATCATACGATTGTATGAGCAAGAGTACCTGAGAGCACCAACCCAAGATGATCTGCAAAGAATACTACATGTAAGTGAAATGCGGGGGTTCCCAGGGATGATCGGGAGTATTGATTGCATGCACTGGGAGTGGAAAAATTGTCCTAAAGCATGGGAAGGTCAATTTGCTAGGGGGGATAAGGGAACCACCACAGTTATTCTTGAAGCAGTTGCATCTCATGATCTATGGATTTGGCATGCCTTTTTTGGATGTCCGGGAACGTTGAACGATATAAACGTTCTAGACCGGTCACCAGTGTTTGATGATGTGGAACAAGGAAAGGCTCCAAGTGTGAATTTTTTTGTGAATCAACGTCCCTATAACATGGCATACTATCTAGCTGATGGTATCTACCCTTCTTATCCAACTTTCGTCAAATCGATCAGACTTCCTCAAAGTGAACCCGATAAGTTATTTGCAAAAGTTCAGGAGGGATGTCGGAAGGACATCGAACGTGCATTTGGAGTGCTTCAAGCTCGATTTAAAATCATCCGTGAACCAGCTCGCTTGTGGGACATAGACGATTTGGGTATCATCATGAGGTCATGCATCATATTACATAATATGATTGTTGAGGATGAACGAGATACATATGCTCAACGTTGGACCGATTTTGAGCAATCTGAGGCAAGTGGATCTAGTACACCGCAACCATACTCGACCGAGGTGTTACCCGCTTTTGCAAATCATGTGCGTGCTAGATCCGAATTGCGTGATCCAAATGTTCATCGCGAATTGCAAGCAGATCTAGTGAAACATATATGGGAAAAGTTTGGAATGTTTCATGATTAAAGATGATTTGTATCGTACTAATTAAGTTACTTGTGTCGTGTGCTTAATTTGTTGTCTTGCATTTTAAGTTATTTGTGTGCCGCGTGTTTAATGTATTGTATTGCATTTTAATTTAAGAAAATAAAAATTAATTATTTAAATAAATTTTGTTTTAACAAAAACACTAAAAAATAAATTGTTAAGTTTTTATTATTTTAATTTAATTATAATTAAATTAGTTTGTAATTTTATGTAATTATAAAAACAAAATATAAAATTAAATAAGAATATGAAATAAAAAATGGTGGGGTAGAGTGAGTGGTGGGGTAGAGTGTTGAATGAAAAAACCATTGGAGAGGGTATGTGTTGAATGGTGTGTTGAATTATTACGTGGAAGAGAGAGAAAATGATGTGGAGTGTTGGGAATTGAAAAAGTGTGTGTTGAAGGGTGTTGAGAGTGTTTAACCATTGTATATGGTCTTAAACAAACAAACTTTTACAGAACCTTAGCTTGAAGTAGTTGAAAATAACTGAACGATTTAATTTGCCAAGTCTCTATGGATTGATAATTTAAACTAATTTGATATTGGAAATCGCACTTATGAAGAATTCATCGTTGTATCTAACCACTAAAGCATCTTTCCATGGGGTTCACATATCTTGAAAAACTTTGGTTTCAAGAAAAACTTTTGGCAAGACAGTCATTTACCGTTTTCAAGCTTAATTCGAACTAGTTATTTGGTGATAATATCTTCCTTCTCGATCGGACTTGAGGACTACGATTGGAACCCATAATTTTATTACGAAAGGATGTGGTTGATATGGAGAGGTTTTTTGACATGTTGTTGATCGTTACCTTGCGCATAGGAGATGAAATCAGCGCTCTCTCTTTCCCAAAACCTAAATAGCCAAATTTATTTGAAGAATTAGGTTGATGAACACATACATATTCGATAATGGCAGTGGTCGGTGGATACAATATGTCATGGGCCGACCAAAGGTTCTTAGGATTTTCCGGTCCACATACTATAAAAACAACTGACCCTAGTTTTTCTTTTCTTTTTCCTTCCCTCAATTTCTCCCCCATCGATTCAACTCTCTTTGATCGAACCCAATTTTGTCTTCATTGAACCCTTTATTTTCACCTTCAATCTCTCCTATCGATTCAACTCTCTCCAAACGGACCAATCTCAGTTAGCATGAAGATCGCTCGTCTTCGTTCTTTCTCGGTTCAATTCGCAAGAAGAAGAAGAAGAAGAAGATTCCACTGTAAGTCCTCTCTCACTTTCTTGCTTATTTTGTCTCTCTATTCATCGATTATTACCTTCTTCTTTTTTTGCGGTTCTCTTCAAACTGTAAAACCTGAAATTCTGTATTGTTGTTTGCGGATACAACTATTTACATACATACATACATACACACATTATTATTATTATATTCCTATTTACATAGGTGTTTCTTTTTATCTGAATTATCTCTCTCTGTCTAGAAGAAGGACAAGGACAAGAACACCAAAAGGTAGTTTAATCTTTGTTTCTGTTTTCTTTCATCCCTAGATGTTTCTGTTTCTTCTCTTTTATATTCTTTTTGTGCACAACTTTTTAACTTTTTTTTGATTTGTTTTCAAATTTGAAAGATTCACGTGGATGTTCAAAGCTACACAGAATTTAAGACTTCTCTTGGGCAGATTTTGTTTGAGGAGCATGTAACTCAGGGTGTTGCACCTTCAGTTGTCTTGTCTCTTTCAACATATCTGATGACGTTGATTCACAATCCTACGGTCAAATCTTGGAGGATGTAATTGCTAGTAACTCCAAGATTCGATCACCGCGCACGACTGATCGTGTGTTGCTACACGTAGGGGATTTTACAATGCTATTGGCTCTACTGGTTGGAGGGTCATTATGGATGTAATCTTTATATATATAAATGTTAGGTAGTCTTGACAACCCTAATGACTAACCCTTACTTTTCTTTTGAAAGAAATTTATGAAAAAAAATTCTTGCTGAGAGTTGAACCACAGACCAACTTCTAATAGGTCACAGCTGTAACCACTGGATCACTAATGGTTTTTGTGACTTATAATTGCTTGGTTTGAATGAAGGAATTAAGTAGTGTTTTAATTAAATAGGATAAAAGGAGGTGTAAATAGTGGAGAGCAAACCTGTTAGAAAGTGATTTCTTAGTCCCCAGGTTTTGCTAAAATATTTTTATGCACAATCTAATATATTTTGGTTTGTGATATGAAATATATTTTAATACTCAATAATATATTTTTATACTGAATATGATATATTTTGGTACTCAATTTGAGATATTTTTGAATTAAATATATAAATGTTAGGTAGTCTTGACAACCCTAATGACTAACCCTAACTTTTCTTTTGAAAGAAATTTATGAAAAAAAATCCTTGCTGAGAGTTGAACCACAGACCAACTTCTAATAGGTCACAGCTGTAACCACTGGATCACTAATGGTTTTTGTGACTTATAATTGCTTTTATTTTATATATATCTACGGCAATTATAAAAAGGGGGGTTTGAATGAAGGAATTAAGTAGTGTTTTAATTAAATAGGATAAAAGGAGGTGTAAATAGTGGAGAGCAAACCTGTTAGAAAGTGATTTCTTAGTCCCCAAGTTTTGCTAAAATATTTTTATGCACAATCTAATATATTTTGGTTTGTGATATGAAATATATTTTAATACTCAATAATATATTTTTATACTGAAATTTTGGTACTCAATTTGAGATATTTTTGAATTAAATATATAAATGTTAGGTAGTCTTGACAACCCTAATGACTAACCCTAACTTTTCTTTTGAAAGAAATTTATGAAAAAAAATCCTTGCTGAGAGTTGAACCACAGACGATCACTAATGGTTTTTGTGACTTATAATTGCTTTTATTTTATATATATCTACGGCAATTATAAAAAGGGGGGTTTGAATGAAGGAATTAAGTAGTGTTTTAATTAAATAGGATAAAAGGAGGTGTAAATAGTGGAGAGCAAACCTGTTAGAAAGTGATTTCTTAGTCCCCAAGTTTTGCTAAAATATTTTTATGCACAATCTAATATATTTTGGTTTGTGATATGAAATATATTTTAATACTCAATAATATATTTTTATACTGAATATGATATATTTTGGTACTCAATTTGAGATATTTTTGAATTAAATCTAATATACTATTTTTATATTGAATATGTTAGAAAGTGATTTCTTAGTCCCCAAGTTTTGCTAAAATATTTTTATGCACAATCTAATATATTTAGGTTTGTGATATGAAATATATTTTAATACTCAATAATATATTTTTATACTGAATATGATATATTTTGGTACTCAATTTGAGATATTTTTGAATTAAATCTAATATACTATTTTTATATTGAATATGATATATTTTGGTACTCAATTTGAGATATTTTTGAATTAAATCTAATATACTATTTTTATATTGAATATGATATATTTTGGTACTCAATTTGAGATATTTTTGTACTAAATCTAATATATTTTTGTACTTAATAATATATTTTAAAATTGAAGAGTAAACCCGTTAAATAGTTATGAGAGAAACCTAGCTCAGTTAAAAGGTTATAAATAGAGGAGAGAATTAGAGAATTAGGGTTACAACAAACAAGAAAAGATTAGAGATCAAAGGAAAACTAGGGTTGTGGAGAGAAGAAGCAAGGAGACAAGTGAGAAGAACCTGGAGAGAGATTTTACCGTAGGAATATCAAATTCTGCAAACCAAAGGTAAGGGGGAGTCTCTATTCACCATAAGGGGGAGTCTCTATTCTCATGTCTTTTATTTTGGCCTAAAAAATAGGAAAATCTTCCAGGTCATGGCAAATAAGTTATTAACATATATATAATGATGTGGCTTTGCAGTTTTTCTTTAAACCTTATAATGTGCCTTTGTTGTTGCCCATGTTCTGTTTTCAATAACTTCAAAAATCCTTGAATCTATCCTCTCTATTAGAATCAAAAATCAGCCAAAGTATGTTCTAAAATTTAGTGAGATTAATATACTTCACATTTATAATTCACATTTTTTGTGTTATGTATCATAACTAATGTGGATCACATCTGTTTTAGGATGACATTGGTGAAAGCAACCCCCATCTCTGATATCGTGTGCGGTAAGACTGATTTTAATGTCATGGCTCGGGTCATTCATCTCTGGTCAATTCCAGACCGAAACAAACATACTTAGCTATTTCGCATTTATTTGATTAGATTAGATATCTCTGTTTATGTGTTATGCATTTCTTTACTAAGCCAAATTCGACACTTTTGTAGGAAAATCAATGAAGATGACCCATATCTCATAGTCAATTTAATAGTTTTATATGAAGCTATGCAAAACCCGTGCATCGCACGGGTTAAAGTCTAGTGTATCTAACAACTAAGAAAGATAAAATATTGGGTGAGATGTACGACTTTCAGCCATGGGATGGGATTTTGGATCACCTATGTGATCCAGAAGACAAGACTTGCACAAGATTCTTTTCTTTTCAATTTGGTGTTTATTACTTTATTTTGCACTAGTTTATGACTTTAATGCTCCTTGTCTTCTCAAATTGTGTTAACGCATAAGAATGATTAAGTTATTGAATATCATTAATCATGTGTTTAGCATATGTAGTGAATAAAATAGTTAGAACCATCTAACCATGTATTACTTCATATTAATTGGCAAATCACTCAACGCTTGTTGTACCGTGCACATCTAGTTGTTAACCTTGTTTAGAGAGCACGAATCCCATACAGTTAAGGATTCCTACACTCGCCCCCCATTCAGCACGACATCTGACCAAAGTAATACAATTGAAAAATTTGGAGCTTAAGAGTGCCAAAAAATTATTAAAAAAAACCCAAGTCGGATCAATTTGGTGTCAGTGTTGCAAAATATGTTTCACGGTTTTTTTTTCTTATCCTACTAGTTTTTCAAGTACGATTTCGAATTTTATAATCCGAAAAACGTTAAACGTCATCTTAAATCTGCCTTTTTTTTTATATTTTATAACCCAAATAGAGTGCGCGATAAGATAGAAGAGTGAAAAAGAAATTCCTAAATATATTCTCCTATCATTTCTATTTAGATAAGAGATTGATAATTCGAAAAAAGTGAGCCCAAATGCTACAAAGATATGGAACTGGATTTTGTTTTCATTTTAGAGGCTTCACAACGAAACTACAATACAAATGCTACAGCAATTTCCAGCACCAACGTGTTTCTTCTTTTCATTTTTTATTGAGTGAATATATTTTTTCATATTTTTTTATAAAAATGGAAAAAGTAATTAACAAGAACAATTTTTGTAACACTAAAAAAAAATTGTAATTCACTTCTTGAAAAACTTTGGTTTTATCAACATGGTGAAATACTCAATGATCTTCTTCGTGCCTCTGTAACATATTCACACAGACCGTGCGACTCAAAATGTGTGGGGTTGTGATATTCTATTATTGCATCCAAACAACTATTGTGTTGAAACACATAGCAAATTTGTTGATTTTGATTCAAATAAAAGGAGTAATCCATTTGTTAAATTTTCTTTTGAAATTTTCGAATATGAAGATCAATTGGCAGCAACGCCGGCGAAGAAGCAGCAACGGAGGAGAGATTTCTTGGTCAAAATCATTTGTTTAATAATGAACCAATTGAATCGGTGTGTTATTGGCTCTTCTACATATAAGAGTACGGTGTCCAAATTGATCTTACACGTTGAAAATAAATTGAAATGATTGACACTTGAAAGAAAAAAAAAGTAACTAATGTAGCCTTGCACGACTTCCTTCGTTTGGGCACGCTAGCCTCAACCCGAGCTGAGAGATTACAATAAAAAAGTAAATATAGGGAAAACTGCACAAATTAACTTCCAAAATAAATTAATTAATCACCGATAATCAAGACTTCCAACAGGGCTAAAACTAGAAAGCCTAAAAAATTTCAAAAAAAATAAAAAACTACAAATTATCAAGGCGTTGTGTAATCCTTCTTTGTTGAGCTTCCTTGTAGGAAATGAGAAATCAAGCCCTCAGTAACCCTAGAAAAAACTAAGTCAGTAAAAGAAATGAATTGAAGCCACAAAATTAGGAAACAACTAATCAATCTGCAACACAATGAACTAAATGTATGTTTTGGTTCCATTTTAAAGGGACAAAATTTGATTTTGGAGGTGTATAATTTGATTCTCAAATTGATTTTTAGACACAAATTTATAGTTCAACAACTCACTTTTACATGAATGTATTCAAATACAAATTATTTTACATTCGACCCACTTTTAGTATAAATCAATTTTACAAAATCAATTTACTCAAAATCAATGTTTATTACGGCAGACCCAAACATATACACTAAATCCTCATGCATATTCATATCCATACCAGATAGAGGAATAAAATAAACTTCTATATACTAAGATGGAGTGATCACCAAAATACAGGAATCATATCACTGACCTTGATGTCTCCAAACAGATAAAGTGGTAAACGCACCATTTCCACACAATCCTTTCTGCAACGAAACTCAAACACGTCATCACCAAATCAGGCCGGGGTTTTTTATTTTTCTTCTCCTTTCTTTTATTTGCAGTTGTTTTTGAGAGAAAATCTTTAAAATCATCCTATGATTTTGTGAATGAGTTGGATATTGGGTGAAGTGTTCCAACGAATCCTGTAACTAATGTAACAACGGAAACAGTTGCAATGGAAGAGAGGTAAATGGTCACCGTTGACGATAACCTTGATTTTTCGGCGAGAGTTTCCGTTCAAACCAGAAGAGCATGAGATGAGGTAAGCTAAGACTTCTTTGTCTTCTGGTGAGAGAGCAACGGTGGCAGTGAGGATTGTTGCTGGAAGGACGGATAGTATGTCTATTGTCTGCTATCGTTGGCGGGGATGGATGAACCGTTCCCTTTCCGTACATTTTTGTGTGTATTCTTTCAGTTCAGACTTCAGAGTTAATAATAATAAGAAGAAGAAGAGTTAAGAAGAAGAGGGTTGTTGCAGAAATTGTAAGGGTTGAATATTAGGTTTTACTAGACTCGCGATGCACGGGTTTTGTTGAATTTCGTATATAAATATCAAATTGATTATATTTTTACTTACAGATTCAGTACTTTGTTATGAAACGATCGAAAAAAAACAAAAGAAAAGATGGAAAAATTACATCAATTTAAGTTATTAACTTTATTTTGATACCAAAAAATAATATTACCAGTTTGTGTTTCCGAATTCATTCTTTCTCAACATTCATATTTGATTACATTCATGTTAAAAGAACAACTAAAATAAACAAATTGAAAATAGTAAACATGTTTAAAAAGTCAAAGTGAGAAAACAAAGTAATGTTATAAGTGTAGTGATTTTCGCAAATAAAAAGGCAGAATAAATAACTTCAAGTAATTAATATAATATAGGAGAAACAAAGAGGTAGACAAAATTACACTAAAAAGTGAAGTTTCTAATGATAAAATTATCATATGAATTAGTCAAATTATCAACAATTTTAAAGATGCAATTTTAATATCATAGCACGTAGTAAGCGTACACCAATAAACTGATCCTAATCGCAAGGGCCGTTAAAACTATAAAAAGGAAAAACAATTGTTATGTGGTAACCGAAAGAAAAAATAATAAAAAGGAATTGTTATGTGGTAATTGAAAAAAAAAATAATGAAAAGGATCCGTTAATAATGAAAAGGAACTGCTATCAAAAAAGGAATTGCAATGATGTTAGTGACTTTTAAAAAAAAAAATGACATTTTCATGTGCTACCTGATTCAATTCCTTGCAGACCTTTTTTTCATAAAAATTAATTAGGTCCGTCAAAAAGGGCGGGTTTATGGTTATTAGGTTCAACTGAATGATAATGAGAGATATGAAAGTGAGTGAGAAATGATTTAGAGATTGTGAGATTGAAAGAAAGATGACCCAAGATTTGTGATGAATATACAACGTTGAAGCAATCACATGTCATAAAAAACATCAGTAGCCTGGTGGTAAGAGTTGTGAATTAGAAGCATGTGGTACTTGGTTCGATCCCCAACACGGGCTTTTGTTGAGTTTCATATATAACTATCAAATTGGTTATATTATTATTTTTATAGTTACATTCAATATTATGTTATCAAACTGCTTCAAAAAGCAACAAAAAGAAAAGATGGACTGCAATAAAACTGACAAATCAAAAGAAAAAAATATATATACAAAAGTCTTCACCAAGAAATTGGTTCTAACCGCAAAGGCTATTAAGTCTATAAAAATGAAAATGAACCGTTAAAAAAATGAAAACAAAAATGACCTTTAGTACGGTATATTCATTTTGGAAGCAACATTCTTTCAGTAAAACTGGTGAAAGATTTAAAGTGTTGTCATGTGCTACCTGATTCAATTCCTTGCAGACTTTTTTTTTTTATAAAAATTAATAAGGTCCGCCAAAAAGTGCGGGATTATGGTTATTAGGTTTAATTGAATGATGGTGAGAGAGATGAAAGTGAGTGAGAAATGATTTAGGGATTGTGAGATTGAAAGAAACAGGACCCGATATTTGTGTTGAATATATAAAAGTAAAGCAATCACATTTCATCAAAAACATCGGTGCCCTAGTGGTAAGAGTTGTGAATTGGTAGCATATGATATCTGGTTTGATCTCTAGTAAGAGTTTTTTCATAAATTTTTTTAAAACTAAAATTAGATATATGAAAAGGTTAAAAGACATGTCATTATGTGTTTCTCATACAATAGAATTATAGAAAACTAAGAAAAGGTTTTTACGTTTACAATGTTGGTAACATAAACCTTTTCTTATAGAATTTCTTATGATACATATATTTTTATAATCCTTTTAGATTTAAAATTTTCTCTAAGAGGAAATTCTAGCTACCTTAAACTCGTATATTATAGCCTGAAATCATATATTTTTATAATCTCAAAGGCATGGCGGGAAGTTATAGCGGGAAGTTAATAATAACATGGTGTAGTTACCGCGGTAATAATGGTTCTATAATACGAACGTGGAGGGAGTGATGCTTCAATTTAATTAATTATAATTTTAATTCATTAGTATAGGGAAAAAATGTGGAAGAGAGAAAAAATGAGAAAATGACATAAATGTTGCATATTAATTTGGAAGCAAGATTATTTCAGTAGAAACTTAGGTGGCTGAGTGGTAAAACATGTGTTGCGATAGCATTTGTTGCACGGTTCAACTCTTGGCAGGAATTTATTTTCATAAATTTTTTTCAAAACCAAAAATTAGGGTTAGTCATTGAGTTAGGTCAAGACTACCTAACATTTAGTATTATAAAGATTATTATTCTTCCTTGCACACGCCGTCACACTCACTCTCTCACCTTTCTTTCATCCTGAGGGTATTAGGTTTTTGTTAACATAGGAAGCATGCTAGTTAGGGTGGGGACAAACCAAGTTGCACGATAGGGGTTTATGGCTTAACCTATGCTACCGAGACTTAATCTTTTTAGGAAACCGATCAGTGCCGGCCCAACATATGTTGTGGCCTAAAACTAAAATTTAGACGAGGCTTTTTAAAAATAGAATCTCGGATAGTTGGTTCATGCGTTAGGTCAACCATTCCTCTAATAAAGATTTATTAAAATTATAAGTCATAACACTTAATCTATAAATAGTTTTGTAAAAAAATAGTTATATATAATTTAACCACTTATCATAAATTATAACGAATCTTGACTTATGAAGTAAGTATAATGAATATTGTCAATGAAAAATGAAGCATTTAATAAAATTTTGTAATGACTTAGCGTGCAACACTCAAGAAAAACAATTATATTGGTGAAGATGTGAAACTGAAGTATCGATCATGTGACATGTTGCTAGAAAAATGTGGTCTTCCGCCACTGCGTCATAGATTGCTTTGTATTATTAAAATTGGAGGCATTTTCGAGGCCCAAAAATTTGGGGACTAAAGCCCTTGCTTCAATTGCTTTAGACTTGGACCGGCCCTAAAGCCGATTAATTAAATAGAAAAAACTAAAAGGTTTATCGATGATTTTTCTATAACAATAGGTTTGCACTCTGGGTCAACCTTAAGACATTACCTTTTTACTTTAGTTTTGGATGTACTTACATAACAGATCCAAGAGTTAATTAGCACTGAGATATATGCTTTTTGCAGATGATGCAGTTTGCTTGAAGAGTTGATGGAGAAATTGAATGGGAGATTGAAGACTTGAAGACAAGCCTTAAAAGCATACGACTTCCGCCTGAGTAGAAGCAAGACAAATTATATGGAATCTAACTTCAAAAAAATGAGAAGTAGTTATACCTTGGAGATGAAAGTTGGAGATCATATCATACATCAAGTTTGATTTAAATATCTTGGGTCCATAGTATAAAATGACGGAGAAATAGAAGCACACGTAAATCATCGTATTTAAGTTGGGTGGTTAAAATGGAGAAGATCCTCAGGTGTTTTATGTGATAACATGTCGCTTAAGTTGGAAGAAAAATTCTATCGGACAACAGTCAGACCAGCAATGTTGTATGGTATGAAGTGTTGGACGGTTAAGAACAAACACAAGAATCAAGTAAGCGTAGCAGACATGAAGATGATGTGTTGGATGAGTGGTAAGACAAAACTGGATAAGATTAAGAATGACACTATTTTTGAGAGAGAGAGAGAGAGAGAGAGAGAGAGAGAGTTGGGGTAGCACCTATAGTAAAAAAGTTGGTAGAAAATATGCTTAGGTGGTTTGGGCATGTAAAGAGAAGATCTGTAGATGTTGTAGTACGGAGTGTAAATTTGATGGAGATGAGTCAAATCAATAGAGGTAGAAGAAGACCTAGAAAAACTATAAAATAAACTATTATGAAAGATTTAGAGGTTAATGAGTTGGATTCAAACATGGTTTATGATAAACATTATGGTATAATTTGATCCATGTAGCCAACCCCACTTAGTGTGATAAGGCTTGGTTGTTGATGTTGTAGACCAAACTAAAACATACCAAAAAGCCTTTTAGGTATATTATGTCGACCTATTTATATATAAACATCTCTTCCATTATTTATGTTGTTGGAGTTTTCTTTAAAAATTCGTATGATTTGATTATTTAATAGAAAGCCTATTAGCGTGATCAGACCTTCATAAGATTTGGTTATTTAGTAGCAGGCTTGTTGGTGTGCTTAGACCTTCATAAAATTTGACCTATTTAATATAGTAGGCATATTGGTGTTGTTAGACCTTAGTGTAAAATGAGATTTTAAATAGGCTTTCAGACTTCACCAAACCTCTAAAGTGGCAAGGTCAGACCTTAAAAATGGTCCTATGGCAGGTAATAGGTCATGCTTAGGCCAATAATTTTTGTAGTTGACAGACTTAGGCCTTACAAATCCCGACCCGACCTAACCCATTTTCACCCTTAACACTAACTATGAAGTTCGAATTAATACGTGATACAAGTGCGAGCATGGTACATATACGAGCATAGTTTTTTTTTTTACTAAAAAAAAGCTATTTTTTTTTTTAAATTTAGCATACAATATAGTTAAAATACGTTAACAAACTTTTTATAATATATCTAATTTGCATGTAAGGAATATTACCCTTAGTTATTTTCCTTTTTAAGTGTCTTTTTTGAAGAAATATTTTATTCATATTTAACTGTCACGTTCAAAGTTCAATGCAATATTAAATGTTGTTTTACCAATATTACCCTTAGTTATTTATTGCGGAGAGGGAAATATATGAAATGGGATATTAAATAAAAAAGGTTATTATAGTAAAAGTATAACTTATTGTATCAAAAGCGATAATATTTAATGATTGTCTTGGTTTGTGTAAAATGTCAAAAAGTGACAATTAAAAAGGAAGGAAGGTAGTAATTGTAAGGAATATGCATTGATAACCTTCATTAAATACACTTATAAAGATCACATATTTACTAAAAATAGTACTTGTGATCAAAATAGATAATGTATAGTTATCTTATAAATTATATTCTATTTTCATTTTTATATTAAGACATCAATGAATACTTCATTAAAAGAACTCAACAATTTTGGCTATGTTGACTGGTTGCGTCTCATCTCTCTCATTACCTTCATCCACATAAACATAACTTTTAAGTATGGTTCATCGACAGACAATTTAACTTATTCACATCTTAATTGAATCATATACATCTCCACTAAATTCTCATAACATTGTCTCATTTTTTACCCTTAATCTTTTAGAGCAGAATCTCTACCTTATGTTTAAGTTTTCCTTTCCTTGTTTTTTATTCACTTATAAAGAGGTGATTTTCAATATATTTTTTGTCTGGAATCACCTTATGCATCATTGTTTCTCCTCTTTTAATCTAAGTAAATGATTTTCACATAGATAAGTTTTTCGTGTTATTTGTGTGATATCGTCTGACTGTGACGTTTTATTCATCATTTTGGTACAACACTGTTTATTTTTCCATCTTATTTGCGGTGTTCGTTTGGTTCATAAAGATAAATTTTAATCAATAATAGATTCAGTCAATGACATGGATGTTAACATTGCAAATAATTTTTTATAAATAATAGATACTAATATTCATAAAATAACATTATTAATTAAATTTTGGTAACGAATTACATTTTTTTGTTAGCTACCCACCTCAAATTTTATCGGTTGAAATTAAAAGGTATCATTAACATATTATTATATTTATATTTTTATTACTTCTCAAGTTACACTTTATTTAACCTGTAATATAATTGTGTTTTTTGTAATATTATGTGAGGCTTCAGTACTAGAGGAATTAGGTTAATTGTCTAAAATTAGTAATCTTCTTTCCAAACTATGGATTACGTAATCTGTAAATAAATTTTGCTCAAAATAGCTACAAAAATACGTAATTTGTTAATATATTTATGTCATACATTTTTATTTGCTAATATAGTTGTCATATGATACTTTATTTTAGAACAAATTTTACGCTAAGGATTAATTATTTCTTAATTAGTGTTCTAAACAAAAGTTCGAGTATGTGAATGATTCACCATAGCAGTGGGTCGATGGCAGGAATGCTTCCAGGCTGGAGGTGAAGGTTGGAATATGAGGCGTATATAATGGAGATGCAAGGGATGTAACCGTAAACACTTTGACGTCAAAGTCCGTACAAATGAATGGTATATTAGAATCAAACCTACCTTGAGATGTGGTGAAAAGTCATTTATATAGGTTTCAAAAAATAGATGTTGAGAATTGTTATATTCGTAGTTGACAACTTAATAAACAAGAATTTATAGTCATAAAAAGGAGTGACATATAATGTCTTATGGACTGTGTCCAATATGCCAAAGACGAATTACAAGTTACTCGGATGTTATATGGATAATAGATGTAGCTTGCAAAGTCTCCTTTTGACCAATTTTGAGAGGTATTTTGTCGACATACTCTATAATAAACAAAATTTCTATTTGATGTGTTGTATCAAGTAATACCAATTCAATTTCATAATTCTACTTGATCTATCACAACTTTCATAGTTAACTTTTTTATATAAGGATAAGGAGTTAGAGTTGTTTGGCAAAAATCCAAACAAAATGGAAAAATTAATCCAACATCTAATTAAAGACATTAGTAAATTGAAAAATAACTATTGTTGTGTGATACAAATTGAACAATTTTGTGTAACTGCGATAACCAAAGATAAATTTACCGGTGCGTCCGCACGGGATACATACTAGTATACATACATACATATTATATGTATTTGCGGTTTGTAATTCAATTTGATACATCGGTATAAATAAACTATAACTTGATAAAAGAAATTTAAAAAATTGTAAAAATACATATTTGAGTTTGATATGAGGTAATGAAGTAATAAAAAAGGTTGGTTTTGTCGAGCAACAACCATTCGAGATGCGAAGTGGGTTGTCATCAACTATTTTGACGTTCAAGTGAGTAAAAGAAAGAGGGAGAGATATTGAAATAAAACAAATTGTTTATTTTGTCTTGTAATGAAGGGTGCCTTTTATAGACATAGATGTGGACTATGAAGTTGTGGGGACAATTGATGAGAGGGTGTTACAGATGAGGCACCATTATTATGGAGCTCATTTCTGTTACATGTCATTGGGGTGTTACAAGACTGTAGGATACTTACTGGTCGTTGGGGTGTTGATGAAATCTAAGAGATTGAATGCCTCTAGACTTGGTCCAACAGCGTGTAAAATACTTGTGGAAAGGGAACACTCTTTAAGCTAAAAAAATTTCAAGACATTCTCTTGAAATTTTTTTGTCAGAAACACTCTTGTTCTAACACTTTTCTTAACACTTCTTTCTTGTTAGTTTTTTTTTTTTTTGAGAGGCTTCTTTCTTGTTAGTTGAAACTCATGAATCCCACCGTAACACTTCTTTCTTGTTAGTTTTTTTTTTGAGAGGCTTCTTTCTTGTTAGTTGAAACTCATGAATCCCACCGTAACACGTGGAACTCAATTTTAGACATGACAACAAGACTCGAACTCGCGGGTATCCACCCGAACCAAACCCAATTTGATTGGTTTTCTCTGTTTTGACTGGATTTGAGTATGAGTTTGAGTTTTCCCCAATTTCAAAACACGTGTACATAATGGGTAACGAGGATATAAGTATCCACCCCAAACCCTTACACAAACCCGTCCAGAATGTAGAAAATCAATTTCTTACCCCTTTTATATAAATAGAAACCAAAACATTAAATCATTTCATTCACATGGTCAGAGTCTTAGGCTCACATATGACACCCACATCTAAGAGTTCTCTCTCTTCTTCCATATTTGACACTCTTGGTCTCTCTTCTCTATCACCATAGTCATCGATCAACATCATCTCTTTGCTAGATAATGCATTACAACTTTGCGCCCGAGGCTGAAAAATACTTCTTATTTTAGGGGACGATGATGAGATTCAATACCCCATCCTCATCGAGTTTGAGTAGTAAAAAATGTAAGTATATAAGAGTAAGATATGAAGACGCGGAAGGTGAAACTCATCCTCACCCCGCCCCATTGCCATGCCTACTCATTTTTAAAATGTGAGACACATATCTTTCAATCCCTTAAAAAAGTGAGTGTCTGAGAGATTGTCCATAACAGTAAATCAAACCCTCAGTTACCGTATAAAAAACCCAGTCGGTAAAAGAAATGAGTTCAATTCAAGCCATAAAATTCGCAGACTTAGCAGTCTGTAACACTAAAACTAAATCCTCATAGGAGTCGGAGATATTCATCAGGCTATAGTAATAAAAACAAACGAGTTACTGAATGCATATCTGATTTGATATAACAAGACACAGAAACCAAACTACAATTTCCTTTTAGTACATCACAGGAAAGTGATTAATGCACAAAAGGCAACAAAAAATAAAGGAATCATAAATGGAAAAAGTTAAAGCAAAATTAACCCAAAATAAGGTTTGGTAACAAAAAAAAAAAAAAAAAACCATCTGACTTTGTAATTTTTTTGTGTTGGAACTTGGAAATTGATTCACCGTCCCCAAATCCTTTCTCCAATGAAACTCAAAATCTTTCTCACTGACCCTAATTTCTCTTCATTTTCAACTTCTTCAACTTCAATCGAATTAATGAATTCACTTCCTTCACTAACATTGATAACACCAACAATATTCCTACTACCACTACTCTCCGTTACCGATTCCAACTCGGAGCGATTTGACTCAGAAGCTCTGTTGCTGTTATTAGCAGAACCTTTCTTATTTTTCTTCTCCTTCCTTTTATTGGCATTTTGAGAGAGAAAATCTTCAAAATCATCTATGATTTTGTGAATGAGTTGGTGATTGGGTGAAGTGTTCCAACGAACCCAGTAACTCATATAGCAACGGAAGCAGTTGCAATGGAAGAGAGGAAGATGTTCACCGTCGACGAAACTCTTAGTTTTCCGGCGAGAGTTTCCGTTAACCGAAGAAGAAGAGCATGAAATGAGGTAAGCTAGGACTTCTTTGTCCTCCGGTGAAAGAGCAACGGTGAGAGGGAGGATTGTTGCCGGAAGGAAGGATAATTTGTCTGAAACCGTTGGCGGCGATGGATGCACCGTTCCCTTTCGGTACAGTTTTTTCATTTTGTTTTCTTCTTCTTTTGTTTCGGTTTTTCAGTTCAGAGTTTTGAAGAAGAAGAAGAAGAAGAAGAGAGAAAATAAGAGGAGAAGTTGAGTTGAGTTGATTATTTAGGTTTAGGGGAATGTTAGTCTGCGGTGCGGGTCTTGGTGAGTTTCTGCACCTCTAAACTCAACTTGTGATTTGGGCAGTGATGGGTCCCACTGTCTTGTTTTTGTGGGGTTACAAACACATGTTTTACGCGGACTCACGTCAACGCGCCGCTACACACTCGCTCTCACTATAACGGCTGCGACTACCCCGTTCGATTAGGGTTTTGTTTACGTGGGATCAATGCACGCTAAGGTTGTCATTGTCAATACTTTGATAATCATCAGATTATCAGGGTTAACTACTTTGATATGTTTATTGTTGAGTTTTGGATGAAATTTAATTATATTGTAGTAAATTATTATTATATTTAATTTAGTAGCTTTATAATCATCATGCTTAATTAGCTCTCTTACAACTTGATTCTACCACAAAAAAATAAAATAAAAGATTACAATTTGCAAATTAAAAGTAGGTATTTTTTATCTTAAAGTTACGACAATTTTTTTACTTCCAAATCCAAATTCACGTGACTATGAAAACTTTTCTTTGTGTGATATTTATAATTCTAATTCCACCAAACAATTTGTCTAAGAAAATCACTCTTTATATTAATAGTAATTTTTGAAATATCATTAACTTTGACGAAATTACGACGCCACTAAAATCTTATTGAAATTATAAGATTTAGATTTTGTTAAAATTATTATGACACACCGTGATTCCATCAAACTTTTTTTTTAAGCAAAGTAGAAAATATATTAAATAAAAAGAAAGAGATACAAACATTGGTGACATTAGACCTGACCCAGGAAAAACCAAAACGGGAATACATCGTGATAAAACAGTCCAAGTGGATCCCCTCAAATCTATCCTAACAAAATTTCACTAATCATATACGCAACCCAGCGAACCAGCTTACGGACGCGAAACCAGGTTACAAAAAAGAATGAAAAGTGAATATTGCAGAGAACAATTAGAGTTTTAAAATGGCGAATGGATCAACCGCCAACACGATATCAAAATCCAAGTGCCAACAGCTCCTTGATCAACGGCAAGCATAAAAAGCTCTTTCGAGCAATAGCAGAGTGAAGGTAGACATGACCACTTGAAACCTGAAGATCTCAACAAATTTGAAATATCAGAGAATCGAAAAAACCATACCACCAAACACAACAGTTTCAAACAAACGCGTAAGAACTCAGATCGAGGGATGAGTCCAATACGTTAGTGTCAGTAACCAGACCCTTTCGGGTTAAACGAACCAGACCCTTTCGGGTTTTTGAATCACACACCAAACCCTTTCAGGATTACGAAACATTCCACTGCAGAAAGGCCAAATCCGAACCCATCCCACTCTAAGAACAACAACAGCATGCAACAATAACAACATAATCACGTCCCAAGAACGACAGCGAACCAAAGGAACGGCGACGGAAAAGAGTTAAACGTGTAGATCTGCTGCCACCGAAAGGAAAGAGAGAGAAACCACGACGAAAAAGGAGCGGTGGTGTGGAGGAAGGAGTCCCTCGTCGCACCACCAACCATTGAAGCTACATGTCGATGGTGCGGAGGAAGGAGACCCTCCATCAAACTTATGTCAATTATTCAAATATAATGTAACATTAGCTTTCTCTTACAAATAAGTAATAATCATAAAAAAAATCACATGATAATGATCATAAAATCCAATTAAAAAGATTTCTCCTAATAATCCTTCAATACCGAACACTGTCAAAAGAATTTGAAATGTGTCACCATTATCATGGAGAGGGGACGATGTTGATTATTATAAATTGCCCTCTCTGCCAGAATCAAATTCCAACCACCATATTTTTCCACTAAAAAATAAATCTTGCCCAAGTTGTGGTAAAAATAAGAGTTTACTCAAATGTAATGTAAATCCTATGCTGAAGAAGCAAAATGGTCATAGGATGCTTGTTAGTTGTAACATCATTGCCATAATTGGTACATGTGAGGTACTTTATCTGTCTTCATATTCCAAAAGTGAGCCCCCCCGCCCAAAACATACAATTGGCTAGTGGCTATAATCCGTGAAACTCAATTGGCGTTGCTCGAAACCAAAGAGAAGATAACAAAATCTCATTATGGACAACAACGTCTGTGTTTGAGTAATATATGGTAAATGTGATTTGGAAGTAAATAATTTTATGTTTACATGATTTAAAAACAAGTTCGATGCAACAGGTAGTGTAAATTTTTCAACATAGTGCAAAAATAGAGTGGTGTCCATCGAACTTGCTGAAAAAAATTTCTTAATTGACTTTACCTCTCACAAACGAGATTTTTTCACAAACGTGACTTTACCACTATCAAATTGAAGTTTCAGCAAAATCACGTTTATATCAGGCAAAGTCAATTAAGATACAATCAATATAAGGTGAAACCAATAACATACTTACAAGTAGGATTTTTTAATAAAAAAATAAAAGAGAGTAGTATTTTGAGTTCTATAGAAGGGTGTGAGAGAAGTGAAAATCAGGTTATGGATGCTTACTCAACTATTATATATAAAATAAAATATTACAAAATTGGGTTAAATAATGTATCCTACAATAGTATAAAACTTGGTTATGGAAGATTAATTTCGAGGGGCTTAAAAATAGTGTGTTCAATAGTCTTGGTGCATATTTCAATTTATTTTTGTGAGAGGTAAAAGTCATTTTAGAAACATAATACTGATTTCAGTTAAACCTTGACTCCAGTGATTTTCAGAAGATGATTTGATCCAACCAACTACGATATATTAACAAAACTTGGTGTTGTTATATATGCCCCAATTCTAACACGAGGCAAAAGTTAAATTTCTCAGTTAAGTTCAAATTTAAAATAGTATTATTTGATGCAGTCCATGTCTTGAATTGTATTTAGAGAACACTAAAAATAGCACAGAAGGAAATGCACAAAGTTTTTCACTATAATTAATTGATTAATTGGCATATGAATTGATCCCGTCGGAAAGAAGACGCAAAGAATGTGCAGCATAAGTGTTAAGTATTGAAATGAAGAGATTATTTGGCATGGCCTCCGTATTCAGTGAGTAAACATTATATTCTTCTTTCTGTGGGATTGCTACTAGAACTCAAAAGAGAAATGGCATCAAGGATCACATTATTGCAGCCATTTTTACCACATGGCATCACACTTTTTGGTGAATTTGAGTGAGTTGTTCGCCCCCAACTCATCTTAAAGTTAGGAAAGTTCCAACTGCATATATTTATGCTAAATTTCAGCTCAAAAGTATCGATCCTCAGTCATGAATGACCTTGTGATCATTATTACCTAAGAATCAATAAATAATAAGTAAATAAAAAGCAGAAATCTCTATGGTAAAGTAAATTATTTCATATACCAAGGCAGACAAAAAGCAAAACTAGGGTTTTTGAGGAGGTATACTTGCTTGGATACAAGCCCAAATAAATATATTTGGGCACACACAAAAAACCCAAAAAGAATTAAAAGAGAATAAAATTGAATGTTGTCAATTGATGTGACTAAATAATTTTTCTTAAATTTAGTTCATTTAATGTGACAGTGCTTAAATGATATTGATTTGTGATTGTGTCCATACAAGATTTTCCCGTTTTTGAGACACTAAGAAAGGAAAAAGAAAAGGAGGTATATCATTTTTCCCACAATGATACGAGATCAAGAATTTCGATCCTATTAAATATTGTGAACAACAAAGTGAAAATAGAGAAAGTCCTACAGAGGTCAGCGGAAGTACAACAAGTACAAGCATATATTCAAATTATTGAGTTGCAATGTAAGAGATACAGGTTGAAAATTAGGAGGAACTTTGTAGGCGTGCTTTGATCCAAGACTCGAGATACTTCAGCTCGTCGTTGTTTATCGAGTGGGCAAGACCAGGATAAGCCTAATAATACCAAATGTCAATATTTATATGGACAGAATTGTAGGGGTCATTGAAAAAATAACCGAATTATAGGGAACTTGGAATTTCACCTTAAACTCGCAACTAACACCAATTTTTTCAAGGAAAGGAGGTGCTGCTTGTCCTGCCTCAAACAATACTGTTTTGTCAGCCAGCCCATGGGACCACAGTATGGGTGTCTGTATAACATTGTGTACATACCAGGTCAACAAAAAATTTAGATGGCAACAACAGACCAGAAAATTTAATAAATCAAATATTATCATAACCAGCTATATAAATTAGTGTCTTGACAAATGGAAAATATCCCATCCAATGATGTCAAGTTATTCTAGTGTAAGGCTCATGGCTCATATCGAAAGTGATCCTAAATTGAAAATATTATCGACATAAACAATTAAAACTGATAAGTGTAATTGTTCCAAGGACAATTGTATACCGGCGACAACTACTATGGACGAAAAATAGAAATCCAAACATTATTAACTTTCTGTATTTAAAGGCGCACATATGGTTTTCTCTATTGGGCCGGTGTACTTTTGATTGGATGGGACATATAGCAAATAAATATCCTGTTTCAAAGGACAAAGAAAAGACCAAACTAAATATTTCCACATAAACATTTGATGCAGAGGCAATCAGAGAAAATGGATAGAGTAGAACTAATAGAAAGCTTAACAACGAAAAGAAAAATGAGAAGACGGAAATTGAAATGACACATAATATAATAATATTTCTGAAGATAAGTACCCGCTTAGCTTCAGGTGTAATTTGTTCGGTAACTGATGAATTAAATGGAACCCAACCACTGAAGACAGCACCACCACCTAAAGTTTTAGGGTACAACAGAACACTAGCCAACGTCAAGGCACCTGCAAAACAAGGGCATCATTTATCAGCAGGTTGCTTATATATCTGTTTTTCTATTAAGGACATGGGAAATAAAAGAGACCTCCTTGACTGAACCCACAGATAAATATATTGTTAGGGTTTGTGCCAGAAGATATTTCCTTGTCTATTGTAGCATGAACATTTTGAACAGCTTTAAGCAAACTACTCTCGTCGTTTGGAGAATCCTGAAAAATATAAGCAGAACGCTTTACAACATCAATTGATAAGAGCAACGTCATCCTGAGGAGGATAAAAGTAATTGCACAGCTCAAATTGCTCAACAGGTACAGTGAGTTTTAAGCTTGTAATATGACATTTACAAGACATGGTATCATATGATGCTTGCAAATATTTATCAGAGAAAATTGACCATACCCATAAGCACCAAAGTTTTGGTCTAGGGGGTGCATCACCTATAAGAGAGTCTAGGGGGTGGATCATCTATAAGAGAACGGTTCAGATTCTGAGATATCAATATTAAAATTCTAAAAAGTATATATAACAAAGGCGGCAGTTTCACAATCGACAAAAGCTGAGTCGCCAAGTCCAGAAGATTCTCATCAGACTAAGTAATATTTCACTTGAGAATGATGAAAAGAACTGTAAGAAATCTGTTTTAGTCGTACAATGTGGGATTAGTAAGCAAACCATTATTGACGTTGTCACAGAAAAACACTCAGCAGATATTACTGTTCTTAATAATTCTTAATAAGTTAACAGTTAAGAGGAGTTATCGGCTATCAGTACTATGAGTTAAACAGAATCATTCCCATTGTCAAGTGGGATAGTTGAACCATGTCCACACCCACGATAAATGTACAGGGTGTTGCTTTAAAAAGAATCACACACACTCACTGTCAAGTGGACATTTGAAACCTCCCATTCTCCTTTTGTAACCCAAAGTTAAACAATAATTCAACTGAACTTAATATACAGACTCCAATTTATATTCTGACTACGTTTGCACCGCAGAAATGAGGAAAATGGAGATATGAAAGCCCTAAGCATACTAAAAATAAGGATCGCTATAGTTTTTTATTTTGTTTATAATATTCCCTTCATGATTAATTGTACAATATATATATATATATATATATATATATATATATATATATATATATATATATATATATAGAGAGAGAGAGAGAGAGAGAGCACTTTTACAAGAAACAATAATCAACAATCAAAGAGAGAGAGAAAAAAAAAAAGACTTACAGCAGTCACAGGAATCTCCTGAATGTCAAACCATGAAGGCATTACAGAACCATCTACAAAGAATAAACAAAATCAAAATAATATCATCTTCTAAAGTCAGAAAGCTGATTGCAAGTCTATGAGGTTGCCCATACATGGCATCTCAAGTGATATTAATATGTCATTTGTAATTTGGTTACCAAGCAGAAAATTCAAGTCTAGACATTGGTGGCATAGGAGGGCAGATTATATATTAATAGGAAGCCTTTTTAGCATAAATAAAACCAACTACCAAGGACCGTCACTCGGAATCAGAAATTGTTTTAACAATGCCTATTAGTTCCATGAATATGTGTGCGCTAAGGATGGGTCTGGTGGAGCTGGTTGTGTGAGTAAAGAGTGAAAAATTGCAACATAATTCTGTCAAATTAGGTAAATATTTGGACATCTATTGTGGTTGAGACTTGACTTGTAATCATATCATATAATCTCTATTCATATGATACAAAAGAGTAAGGTCGTATTTTAATAAACAACTTAATTAAGCGCGTAGGAGATAAGTGTTTATACATAAGTTATTTCTGTAACAAAAGATAAAATAAAGTCAAACTATATGCATATAAGCTATAAGTTGTTTTCACAAGCTATCATGAAGAGGTTATGGAAATAAGGTGAAAACATCTTAAAGACATGATAAGCTTTTTCCATGTGTTGTAGTAGCTGTTATATTTCTAAAAATGTACTTACTTTGTTTCCCTGGAGGTATGCAAGTTGTTCGGGCCAAGGCTATACTAGTGGTTGGTGAGACTATAGCCCATAAGATGAAGTTAAAAGATGCTTTTGGCTTAGCAAAGGAAGAGACCAATGAAATTAAAACTCTTGGGTTGAAAGTTGAAATTGAAGACTGGATTTGGTTTACATGACAAGAGTCACACAACAGAGCCCAATGAAGTAGTACTTGCTGACAGAACGAGTAAGATGATTGAGTGGGGTAGTTCCTTGGATTGGAAGGCTTATAGGAAAATGTCATAAAGTAAGAATTTTAAGGGTGGTATTGGTAGGTTCTGATATGTACACAGGCCGAAATGTCTAGGGCTCACTTAGAGGGAAAGAGGGAGAGTTGGTTACACAAGAGAAAGAAAGTGAGGGGAGAAGAAAATATCATGGTATCTTAGAGAATCATTGAGTTAATTATGGGCAGAGAGAAATCCGAATTCCTCATGCCTCTGAGGAGCATTGCTCTGGGGGCTGCAAGAGAGATCTCTTGTAATACATTTTCCTTTGTCTTCCAATCAATAATACAGTTTCTTCTTCTTTTTAATTTGGGTTCCTATCACTTATCATATGAGGGCTTATGTATAAGTTATTTTCATATAAACTATAACATGTTTTCATAAACTATCCTGTAGAGTCTGTGGAGATAAGCCGAAAAGAATTAAGACATGTCATAACCTTTTTCCATAAGCTCTACCAATCTCAAATCTAAGAACAATAAGTTAAATGACACAGACACCAAACACAACTCTGACAGCTCCGCACCCGCAATAACTAAACAAGCATACAGATCACATAATTGATATTTCTTAAATGAAAAGTTAAAAGAATAAGGAAAAGTTGGGATAGAATAATATATATACATACAGTTGCAAGTGACTGGAGCGTGAGGGGCGGAAGGGAAGGACCATTTGGTGTTTCTGTATTGAGGAGAAGTGAATAAGGTTTTGATAGGTTCATTGGCAGGACCAGAGTCACCAAGACCGTGCAACCACAGAACAAAACTTCGAGCCGCCATTGGTTTTTCTGTTACTACAGCAACAGCAGAAGAAGAATTATTATGAAACGTGGTTTTGGGGAACACAATTAGAAACGCAAATACACTGCTTAATGTGATTATCAACAGTAGAATTGGCTTTATGACAATTGCTACGTCCCGAGCCGTGGCGGAATTCCAAACACGTCACTGGAAACAATAAAGGAAAGTTCCAAATTAGATGTAATTAATTAGATCTGAAGCAAATTGAAAAGAGAAGAAGAAGTGGTTTGATAAACTTACGGCGGGGGACCTGACTGACGGAGTGTGAAACGAATCTGGTGTTCCTTTTTCCGCCCGGGTCTAAGGTGGTTGAAATTTATAAATATATTTTCCGGTTTATTGAAAAATTTACTAGTCTGTTTATGAGAAAATGTAATTAATATTGTTTTATTTGATCTCATATTAAAATAAAAAAATTAAAGGCTTAATTACATTTTTGGTCCCGTATTTTAACCATCTCACAAAACCGGTTCTCTCTTTTTAAAATCAAACAAAGTTGTCATTATACTACATTTTTTTTTCACTTTTGGTCATAACCCCCATTCTGCTTTCCAAAAACGCTGATGTGTTCAGTT
Organism: Medicago ruthenica; assembly: GCA_018208015.1. NCBI lineage: Eukaryota > Viridiplantae > Streptophyta > Magnoliopsida > Fabales > Fabaceae > Medicago > Medicago ruthenica. The sequence goes on along the minus strand of CM031378.1, from coordinate 105,471,783 downwards.
TTTTAATGAGATGACATGCAAAGTAATGATTTGGCAAAGCACGCATCGAACAACAACTATCCACGTCAGCAAATACATATTTCAATAATAAAAAAATACAATTTAACTTAATTAAATATATAGAAAAATAATTAAAAAACATAAAATTAACAAAAAAAAATATTATTAATTATTATTAAAAAATTTAAAGAAAGGACTAAAAATCCCAAATTGTTGTTTTTGTAATCATCCCAAATTGTTCATAGTCCATCACCATCACCACCATCAAAACAACAACAATCATCATCGCCATAATCAATTCATAATAACACTCTAATATCTAAGAACACCCTCTACCATTGATTTTGATGAAAGTATATTTTGCATATTAATTACTCTTGGAAGCAAGTAGCAGCAGCACAATACCGAATCTATAATTCAAACATAACATTACTTTACAATACATTTGATCTCACTATCTCTTCTCAAATTGATCTTTAACAACATTAAAACTAGAGCTCTAACCCATTTATTCCCAAATTGATCTTGAATCTGAGAAACCTAGACATGGAAGTCTTCATGAACCACAACAACAACATCATCGTCGCCCTTCTCTTCATCATCGACATCAATTTCTTCTTTCTCGTCAGCATTGGAATCGACAGAAAACATCATCACAACTCTCTTTTGTTGTTGTTGTTGTTCATCTTCTCCTTTTATAGGTAGCGTCATGGATGGCATCAACCCAAAACGAAATCCAAAATTGGTGTTTTTGATTTGTGGGGAAATTGGTAGAATCAACCCAAATCCGAAAGCTTCATCTCCACATCGGCTCAAATCAAAACCACATCCGAACCCAAAATATGCTTGAGACCAGAAGAGCAAGGTGGAGAGTAATGCTGGGTGAAGAAATCAGCGTGCGAGAGAGAGGGAATGTAGAAATGGACGAATTTTTGTTGCTGTCTCTATCTTTCTCTCTATTTTAGATATGCATTTTTTTTGTTACGTTTTTTTTTTCTAAACCCAAATTGCTGCTGTTGTTGATGATGAGGAGGAGGTTTTTTAAATTATTTTTTGCAAACCCAGATTCATGGATATGATGATAATGTTCTTTGTAATAATATTTGGCTTAACTTAAAACCCATATTTTTTATTATTCTCATTAGATATAATTTAAATAAAACAAATAATAAGCTTGATAGATATGGGATGAAAATGATATTGTTGAGGTTTACGAGATTGATGATAGTGATGATGAAGAAGAAGATGATGTTGAGGATGATGATGATAAGGAAAAATATTGTAATTTGTTTTATTTATGTTTCAGCAATTAATTTAGTTAAATTAAAATTTTAAATTGTCATTTATTTATTTGATGACGTGGACATCGATTTTTCCTCATGTGTGTTGCCACATCTTCACTTTGCATGCCACCTCATTAAAAAACTGAACATATCAGCGTTTGTGTAGGGCAGCATGGGGGTTAGGACCAAAAGTATAAAAAAAATGGTAGTATAGTGACAACTTTGTTTGGTTTTAAAAAGAGAGGACCAGTTTCGTGAAATGATTAAAATACGGGGACCAAAAATATAATTAAGCCAAAGTTAAATGCATGTGTCTTTAATTTCTATAATAAATAAAAATGTTCAATGAAAATAAAAGAGTTCTGAGAAAATTAAATTTATATTAATTTAAGAGTAAAATACACTCTCTTCCCCTCAAATATGCAAGTAATACACTCCCCTCCCTTTTTGGTTCAAAACACACATTCTCCTCCCTAAACAAATTAAGTTCAATGCAATCTGATCCATTTTTAGATTTTCCGTCAACTACTCTTAACATCTGTTAAATAATTTATTTTATTACCAAAATACCCATTTAATTTCTTTTCCTTAGCATCAACTACTCCAACATTAACAACATTGATCCAGAAGTTACCGATTTACTATGTTGTAAACAATTTAAAAATGAAATAAAAGAAATCTCCCCATTGTTAATAATTTCCTGAAGCAACGTATTTGTATTGGAAGTTTTCTATTGGCAATTTCTGGAATTTTAACACCCGAAGCAATAGCCCCAAAATCCCAAATATGTCCCCGCACAACCCTTTTCAACCAGTTTCTCGTTAATTAATAACAAGTCAGACGAGTAACAATAGCAAGTTTTGAGAACTGCAAGACACTGTAAGCATGATTCAACGTTTTAGATTGAGTTTGAATTAAACCTGAGGAGACACATGCAGTTATCGACTCTTGATTCACAAATAGTCCAACCAAAAAAAATATCTTGGATGATGGTGATGGATTGTAAATTTGTAATAGTGACATCGAAGGAGATGTTGAGATGACCCTAACATGCTTCGCAAAGGTTAAACGTTATTTTTGTAGAAGAGAATATAATGCAAGATAAATTTATTTAAAAAGTTACCAGAGTTAAAAAAAAGTGACGGAAGTGTGTATATTGTAACTATTAGGGGAGGGGAGTGTGTGTTTTGAAACATGAAGGGAGGAGAGTGTAATACTTACATCTTTGAGGAGAGGAGAGTGTATTTTACTCTTGATTTAATGATATTTTAGTATAAACATAATTAAGTAAAGTGAAAGTAAGTCTTCTTCAAGGTCTCAAATACGATTCACGTCCGTGTCAATTTGAGTGAACTAATTTAATTTCTTAAAAAAAGAAGTGAAAGTAAGTTATATTTGAGATGAAAAAATATAATTAGATTAGACATCACGTCATTAAGAGCAAACAAAAAAAGACATCAACGTCCTATCTTGTTAAAGAGTATCACATTATGACTCGTTCAAATGTGCCACTAAAAAACAATGTTGTGTTTAGACGCTTAACTTATGAATGACATCATAAAACAAGTCAAAAGACAACAAAATCATAATGAATTAGTGCGATAAGAGTCGGTTGATCGAAAAGTCACTATTGTTGCGTCTAAAGTGCTTCATTTAAGAAATGAGTAGAATAATAAATCACAAATAAAAAAATGACCTAAATAGAAAATAAGAAGAAGAAAAGCAACATCGAAGAAGAATACATATCAGTGAGAAAAAGAGTGATCACTAAATAAACTTAAATATGTTAAAGGTCCTCTAAGTATCAAGAGGTTTGATTTTAATTCATGAAATTCCTTTTTATAAGTTTAATATCGGTAAATATACTACTTTATGCTTTTGTTTTTAATTATTTTATTGTATTCCTTACAAAATTTATATATACTAGATTTTTTTTGAGGGGATTTATACTAGAATTGATACCTCTAATATTGCAAATATTAAAATTTTGAAATGAATATTATAAAATTTTAGGCCCTCAATATCTCTAAAACCCTCTAAATATACATCCTGTAGTTATCTAACAGATGTATGTTTGACAAAAGAACGTACTCATAAATAACTACCATATGTGTATTTAAGAGACTTTAAAGATATTGAATGTCTAAAGAGAAACGCTCCACTTTGTCTTGTTTTATTGTTGGGCCTTGGTGAATGCCAACCTTTGGCCCACTTTAGTGATTATTGCCCACTAACTTTTTTTTAAGGATAAAAGTATTAATTTTATTTTTCTATTCTAGAAAATACATTTTTTTTTATTTTTATATTTTTTTTGTTAAATATGTTTTTGGTCCTATAAATATTTAGTGACGGAAAATATAATTTTTTTTATCAATAACAACATTATCAAAAGAACAATTAGATGAGGTGAATCACTACACATATTATCAAAAAAGCAATTAGGAGAAGTGATTATCAAACCCACTTCTTCTTCTTCTTCTCAATTCTAAAAGCGATTATGCAAAACCCACTTCTTCCTCTCATATAGAAATTCAGTACTTGTCGATCCGAAACGTGATTAGCGAAACACAGTTCAGAATTTGGGTATATAATTTTGTATTAGCTTCATCCACGTGGTTTAAGGTAAAGTTAAATAAAGATGTTTATGCATATGGGTATATAGTTTCAGTATTGATGGAAGAATTACGGTGAAGGTGAGACAAGTGTATTTATTTGTAGCATTTGGGAAGGTGAAGATTAGTTTCCATCATGGTTCCGAAGCTGACCCTTACTGCACCTCACGAAGCCGAAAACCAACTCGAAATCTCTCTCAAACAATCTCTCCAATCTCTTCAACCTTCCTTAAAACCACCCTTCTCCTTAACCATTCCAAATCCCGATGAATACGTTCAACTCAACCACGCTATCCTTCACGCTATTCTCACCCAACCCCATTTCTCAAAAACCCACATCAAACACTTACACGCCATCATCACCGACGGTTACGCCACCTTCCTCAGCCTTCTCCTCAATATCGTCCACCACCTCTACCCTAAGCTCCTTGGTTCGGTGAAACATCAACTTATTTGGGTCACCGATGAAATGATTCGCGTCTCTGGGATTGGCTATGATGCTTTATTGATTTCCCTTTTGAGGCAAATTGTTGGTTGTGATTTCAGTGATGATAATTTGTGGCTTTGTGAGAAAATGGTGACCCTTTTCTTGGATAAATGGGAATGTTTGTTAGAAGAAGCGCCACACATTTTGTGTAGTGGTTTGTATGTGTTTCTTCGAGTTTTGGCTGATCATTGTAGGGTTAATGGTGAAAAGTTTGAGTCTTTGAAGCGTTTGGAGGTTCATTTCTGTGTGAAGATAGTGAGGGAAGAGTTTCATTTGTGTTTGAAAATTGGGAGGGATTTTATTCGGTTGTTGCAGGATTTGGTTCATGTTCCTGAGTTTAAGTCTATATGGAAGGATCTAATGTTGAATCCGTGTAGTTTTAATACTTTAGGATTTAGTGGTGTTTCTCAGATTTATTTAACTAGGACTTCGAGTAGGTATGCTTTGCTTAGGATCACTCCTGAAATGGAGACACAATTGCGGTTTTTGCTTACTCATGTGAAATTGGGGCATCAAAAGAGGCATTTGATGTGGTTTGCAAGGAAATTTTTGAACGAGCCTGATAAAGAGACTGTTGTAGTTGATATAGTTAGGTTTATATGCTGTGCACACCATCCACCGAACGAGATTATTCAGTCTGATGTAGTTCCTAGATGGGCTGTTATTGGTTGGCTTTTGACAACTTTTAGGAAGAAGAGTTACGTTGAGGCCAATGCAAAACTGGCTTTGTTTTATGATTGGCTCTTTTTTGATGAAAAAGTTGATAATATTATGAACATAGAACCTGCTATTTTGTTGATGGTGCATTCTATTACCCAATATGTGGAGATGACCAACACTCTTCTTGAGTTTTTGTTACTTCTTGTGGACAACTATGATATGGAACATAAGGATATCATTGTTAAAGGTGTCTCATTGGCTTTTCGATTTCTTGAAAGCAAAGGTGTGATTCAGTCGCTTGATATTTTGACTTCTTGTCCTACATTGTCCCCTTCACTAAAAGAGGGATTGAGTAGGCTATTATCATCTGGAAAGCTTGAATGCTCTAAAGGATTTCTTCCAGGTATGTTCTAGTCTATCATGGTTACCTTCAAGTTTCTGAAATTTGTCTTTAATCTAAATTAAGGTAGCTAAGAATGTCATAGGATTATGTAGGAAGCGGTGCACACATAATAAGCCCCCTTTAATATATAGATTCAATTGCAAATTATGATATTATATATATTTTTTCCATTAACCAATGTATATATAGCAATCTGTTTTGTTTGCATTTCCTTTGGTCTTTTGTTAAGAAATGGCTGTTTAGTCGGGACTTAGGAGTTTGCATTTGCAAATGAAATAACCAAATGCATTTTTAAGTGTGGTAATCAGTTTCATGTGTGGTATGACAGTCTAGTGTAACGATATTAGAGACCAAACAGCAGCTACATAAGTCATTACTATATAATTTTACGATACTATAATCAACAATGTTTCGTACAAGATTTGTCTTTGACCTTTGATCCAGATTATTGTTCTGCATCATAATCCCTCCTGAACATAGATTTCAGTTTTGTTTCATATTCTAATGGTTTGATTCTAGAAACGTTGCCACATCACCCTCCTCCCTCTTTTCTTGGTGTGACACATTTACTGGTTTGAATGTTCTCCAACTTCTTTGTGGTCTTCACTCTTCGGATTTAAAAGTTTATAATGTTGTAAGAGTAACCTGGATATAACCTAACATTATAAAGCTACTTTTTACAATTTTCTTTTACCTGTTTTTAACTCATGTATCACAAGTTTGTCTTTTTGAATATCACTTAACTTCTTTAGCATCATTAGCATGAACTTTAGGCAACTTGGTTGATGAAGTTATCAGTATAAGACCTAGTTGAGGTTGACTTTCAAACACCATTCTTTTTAATGTAGAAGTAATGGATATTTTTGAAATATAGGTTATGATGATATCTCAAATGTGATGAATGATATAGATGACCATGAGAGCTCTATTAACAATCAAAGGCTATCTAGAAACAATTTTGCCTGGTATATTCCCATGTTCGTAAAGATATTCTGTGTTGAAAGATCTTTTACTTGTACATGAATAATTTAGTTAAAATTGAGCAATAATAGATCTGATGATACCTTTTAAAGCTTTTACAGAACTGCATCACCATTTCTTTTTTGTATTTTGATGAGATGGGTTACATTTGTTCTTTATTTGATTGGTTTATTCTTTATGCTGTTTTCAGTACTGAGTCAGCCAGGGCAACAAATGGTATAATATCTGCAAAGTTTATATATCAAACCATACTTACATCACCATTTTTCAATAAATAATGAGCTTAAGGACAATGTGAAAAAGAAGCTGGCTGCTATAAGATAAGAAAATGCTACTTTGGAGAAAGTACAGAATTGCTTTATGCCTCGGGAGTATTGTTCAAGAACCAGCTGTAAGTGTGTTCAAGAACCAGCTGCGTTTCTGTAGATGAAGTGCTCCATGCCTAAAGGTTACTACTAATAGTTAAGCTGAACTACCTTATCAACGTCAGACACAGTTTTTTAAATGAATTTTGAAAAAACTTATAATTTTATTATTTCTATAGATTGTAACTTTGGGTTGAATACTGGAGTTTTTTACTGAGGAATTGTCAATGGTCATTGAATACTCTTGATGCTTGGGCACCAATGGGGACAAAAGGGAAAGTTAAGGACAGAACTGGGAAAATACTTGCATGTGAACTCAAGGATAGACCAGTTTTTGAAGCGGATGTGCAGTCTGCCACAGTTTATTTGTTGGCTAAAGAGAGGGAAAAGTGAGGTGTTTTGGTTGAAGTATCCTCCTGGTTTTGGTGGAACGTCGGTGGCTGTTAGTGACTCATTTTGGGAGTTGTAAACCTTCTGGGAAATTTGGGGATTACCCTGTTGAGAGATGCTTGAAGCAGATGGATTGAGCGTTCAAAGCTGTTGAGGTATCATCTTCTAGCTGAGATGCTCTTTTCTTCTTATGCAGTTAACTAGTTGGAAAACACGTCACATCTGTGTACGTTGATAGGAAAGCAAGATATGCATTTTGTTGGTTTGATATTCATTTGTACCCCCCTCCCTCCTCTCTCTCTCTCTCTCTCTCAGTCTTAAAGCTTCTGTAATTGTATTTTAACACAAATTCATGTGAAGTAATGGAAAAGTTTAACGGTGGCCCAGCAAATAAAATCTATCATTGTCTATGGTTCATTGTATTTTAAGTTTGTAGCTGTTTATATTGGTTTCTGATTGCAGCTATGAAGTTAAAATCTTAATTTTATAATGTACTGTACTCCAATCATTTTGGAATTCTATATGGTTTTTGACAAAATTTGGTAGCCAAACTTTGTGGAAGGTTAAACAAAATGTGGTAAAAAATGTAATTTTTTAGAGGAATCAAAGTGATTTGCCTTCAAGTATCTTTTTTAGACAAAAAAAAAAAACTTTTGAAAAGTACATTGTTGTAGTGGGTATTTTTTATTGACCAATTTGAGGGAGTTTACAAATTCACCTCAAATGAGAGAATTTCACAATTCTCTGCGACTCTGACTTTCGTCAGTGCCATTGCTCACACTCACTTATGCACAGTGTTGATGTTGTAAACCTCATAGACCACATTCATTATGCATAATTTTGGTCCTCATACTTGACTGGTAGTACCAAATGTGATCAATTTGGATACTGCACAAATTGGAAGCTGGAAATTAAGAGAATGAAAATTCGGCATGTTAGACTGGTTTATGCAAACTCTGATAACTTTCTTCAGTTATTGTCTAACGTAGCGCCGTTTTCTATGATAAACTATGGTGCTATGCTAAATTGAGTGGTGGGGGACAGCCACCCCTTTGGACCAGTGTTTATAATTCAAGATCCATTCACGAGTATGGTTGGAGAGTCCTATTTTGTGTTTTTTAGTAGCTATAAATTATATAATTAAAACTAAAAAGTATATTCTGGTGGAAAGTTCATGCATGAAGTTATATGTATTTATGATTTTATAAAGAAAACAGCGAAAAATTAGTCTAAATATAAATCATATAGCTATGAACTAGATAAAAAGGAGATTCCTGCGAGATATAGTAGTATGGCCTTGATATTGAAAGCATATTGTTGAAGCTCAAGTTTCTTACTTTCTTCAGTTGGCCTGTGTTTCTATTAACCATTAACTACTAGGAAGTTCATTAAATTCTCTTTTATGTTAAAATAATTGTTAACCATTAACTACTGTACAACATTCTTTTAATCTGTAGTGCACTTTCTTTTCTTTGGTTTGGACTGTTTTGTTTTTGCTGGCTGAGGCGGGAAAGGTGTCATTGTAGAATTGATTGATTTTCAAATTGATTAGCATGGATCTTTTTATCTCAAGGCTGCGGGGGTTTGCATTCATTGTTGTGCTAGACTGATTTGCAATAGTAAGTGGATTGTCTCCTTTCTTTTTTGCTGGTGTTATGGTTGATTTGGCTTTTCTTGTGTTGCTAATGTGGTTCTTGCAAGTTATTCTGCAATCAAGTGCTTTTTTAGTCGATTTTTTCTGAAGCTGGAGTTATCTTGTAGCTGTGGCCTCATTATTTTGGAGGTGTTGAGTAACAGCAGATCATCGTTTTATTTCTTCTGATTTTGTCATCATTCAGCAGATATAGCAGGAGTGTTGGTTTTTTCAATAGGGTTGAAGTAAGTCTTTGTTAAGGTGTCTCATGTATGTAGCAGTCTGAAAGCTGAATAATAATGACATGCTACTGACATGAAAGCAAATGGTTGTTTATATTGTAGAATTTGTTTAACAAATGCTCTAGTCATGCAACCAACTAGGCAGGGAGCTTATTCGTTTCAATTTTTAATTTATGAAAGAATGAAGGGTTAAAATATATTGGGAATTAGCTTTTATCAAGTGAAAAATTATGCGAATGGCTGTATATCTAAAATGACCCTTACCCAAGAGCCCTTTGGAACTGAAACATGGACAATGCCCAAGTCCACCTGACCTTGTACCAAAATTCTAGTATTTTATTTATTTTGAAGAATGGGGTCGGCGGGGATGAAACGTTGGACTACTTGATCACAGTGGCTATAATACCACGTCAAAAGCTTGAGATGTTAGAAGAAGGTTCACGGCTAGTTTTATCTTTTATTTCTGATTCTTTCCACTTTATTTCTCACATTTCAACCTTCTAATCTTTTTTTAATGACCTTTTGAGTTCTATCTGGTGGATTACTATTTTTAACTTTTAAAACCAGCTAGCGAAAGCTCCTGATGGGAATGGTGGAGTGTATTCAGGTACATTGATGAGCCCCATTTGAACCTGGACTTGTGAACCAGGTTCGAGATGCTGATCCGTCAAGTAGAAATAGGAAATGACGAAGAGAGAAAGAAGAATCTTGGATAAAAGAGATGCAAAGAGGTTCAGTTGTTCAGGAACTAGATTAGTTTTATTCTCCCTCTGGTCCTTTTTACAAAAGGCGGCAACACAAATTGATGTATTTTATTCATAATATAAATCAAATACATCAACTTTGGTTGACTCATTTATCTCTTATAAAAAAAGATTGGAGGAAGTAATCTTTTTTATATTTTTTTTTTATGATTGGCGTTTCTTTTTGCAATTGGACCCAATTTAGTATTTTCTTTCTGATTCCAACGTTGACTTCAACCAGAAAGTACTGGATTTCATTCAAATGGTCAAATCCATTGTAACAAGTTATAGGACAGCGTAGAAATTGTCCACTTAATGCTATCTCAATGAGCAATTTTTATTTGTCATATTCTACAATCCGATCTACTTTATTGTTTTGAACGCCTTATTTCTTCTACCCATATATCCAGCCATGATGAAATAAAAAATCAGAATTGGAAGGCACAATTTTATTTGATACTTGAGCTGCGAAATGTATGAAGTGAATGAAAGTTAAGTTTGAGGAACTCCAACATATTTCCAAGCATGCTTCATTGTTGAATTGCATTGGCAAGTTGGCTAGTTGGTGTCAGACAACATTTAAGCCACTCTGCCAACCAGATGACTGTGATACATACACTACTTGCTATAAATTAATGAAGGCCCTGCGTATTCATCGCCACTTATCATTTGCTTTCAAAGAGAATAACATAGATGAACAACCAAATGCATATTTTAAAGTAATTTTCATTAATTATTATTTTGAATAAATAAATAAAAATGCTTCCAATAATCCCTACTCAAAAGGCAAAATTGCCCCCATAACACATCACTAGGAAAACTGTGCAGAAGCACCTCTGTGCTCTGTGCTAAGGGGTTCGACGCAATAACAAAAAAAAAAACACTTTAATGTACATGTTTATTCTGCATTAAATGCAGTAGTCAAATGGCCAACTTTGAAGGCAATTTTACTCCCATAATAATCATCCTTGCATTTGTATGCTTTCAAGGATCTTGCTTCAAATCTAATAGTCTTTCTAGTTGCAACCTCATTAGTTGTTCTCTTGTAAGTGTTGAACCACTTAGCTTGCATGTAACTATTTCTTCTCCATGGAGGTACATGCATTTCCATGGTTTTCATAGAGTCCTTAATAGCACTGCACATTATCCTCACAACCCTTTTGAGCTCTTCCACTTTACCAACAAATAATAAAGGGAAAACATCAAGTAAAGAAGTGTATTGATTTGTAGGACGAGCTATTTCAAATTCAGCCATAAGGGATGTTTCAACAATGTAACGATTTCCACCATAATTCACATCAATGTACTCATAGTCACCGGATGGGAATTTTCTATTTCTTTCCCACTTAGATTTGCAAAGCCCTGTACTCAAAAAGTACAACAAAAAATAATTAAAACAAATTCCATGACTTGAAATGAAAAAAATTTAATCAGTAACACATATGAATGCCATTCTTATGCTAGGTTTAAGGGTTCATAACAATGTGTAGTAAAACTTAATAAAATTTTTGAATTTAAAGCTATTTTAAATTTGATTTAATCTTAATTTAAATTTAAATCAAATTTAATTTAATCTTCTAATTAAATCAAATTTAAACTAATTAATTGTAATTCAAATGTGAATTAAAAAATACAGTAAAACTTTATTTTCGTCTTAGACATCAACTATGATTTTCACTTAAGAGTTACAAACACCCGTACTATAAGTTAACAAATGAATCAATTAAGCAAAAGGAAATAGTAAATTATTACCAGCGTCAAAACCTCTCTCCCTCAAACGTGACATGATGAGGCGTTTGAATCCAGGCGAAGACTTATCACCACCAACAACTTGAAAAGCAAGTTCAGCCTCTCTTCTAATTTTCTCTTTCACAGTATCATCACCATCACCAAAAATCTCTTTCAGTATCTCCCTCTTATCCTCGTAATCATACCACTCAAAATCACGATCCTCCTTATCAAAAGCAATCGCATCTTCTTCTCCTTGTACTGCTCTCACAGAATTCTTCTCCATGAACGATTTCACAAGATCTGATAAATCAGTTGAACTTTCAGGTGAGTGTTCGCTTCCACTGCTTTCACATAGCCTCACACGCGCCACCTCATCACTCTCAAACGCTGCCGCTACCCTCTCAAACCTCACCGGAATAATCCTTCCCATTTCTAACATGGTGAATCAATAAAGTTATATATATATATCTCAATGGCATGCAAATGAATGAATCAAGTGATAGTAAATAAAGGATTATATAAGTATGTGGTTGAAATGGTGAAATGGTGTTAACATAAATTAATATTACTATAAGGACGACTTAGAAAGAAAGAAAGAAAGAAAGAAGATGACAATGAGATGGAGTAAGAATGATGGAAAGAGGGAAACGGCGTCTTATTTATACATAAAATCTCACTTACACATTTGTCATGTAGCAGCATGAATGTGGTCACTATTACGACATTTTTGGCCGAATATAGTTCCCAAAAGCGTCTAGATTCACTTTTCCAATATTGAATGTCAAGTTTATTACTATCATCCTTGCACAAAATGAGAATATACCAAAACAAAATAATTCCTCCAGTCTTAATTATAAATAAAAATTTTTCATTTTGGATACATTCAATAATTAATGTATTTAGTATGTATTAGAAACTAAATTTTTACTTATAATTAAAATTGGATGAATTCAAAATAGGCTTGATACAAAAAAGTTACAAAATTATAATGATCCATCATATGAATGTGATCATTTCTTTTAAAAATAGAATAATCATGTGATCATTTTAGATTATAGTTTTCTAGCCAAAATTAGTTATAATTTTGACACATAGTACAAGTTTTTTTTTTTTTTACTAATTTGACGCATACAAGTTGAAGTAATAAAAAAACTCAGTAAAAACCCCTAAAAAAAACTCATTAAAAAAAAAAGTTGAATAGTAACAAGTTTATGTAACATAAGAAAAAATATATATCAATTCGTCCTAAAACATGTCTGACTTAATTAATCTTATAATTTTAACAAAAATGCAGGAATTTTAAATTTCTTGATGTGGATGTTTACCATTTATTACGGTTTTACCCCATTCAAGATATTAGTCTTTGCAATGCGTTCAAAGAATCAACGGTGAGCCATATTAGGGGTCGAGTGTGCCACAGCCCACCCCAGCAAAATAATTTAATTTCTTTTACAGGAGAAATTACTAAAATATCATTGGGGGGATGGCTTTCAAGAAATCGAAAAGCAAATGAGATGCCTTTTAACGATGATATCCTTCTGTTCCATATCAAAGTTGTCCACAAGAAGTAACAAAAACTCAAGAAGAGTGTTGTGCACACCATCTTCTGAATGAGATTATTCTGCCTGATGTGGTTCCTAGATGCGCTGTTATTGGTTGGCTTTTGACAACTTTTAGGAGGAAAAATTATGTTGGATAGATCCTGCTATTTTGTTGATGGTGCATTCTATTCCCCAATATGTAGACATGAACAACACTCTTCTTGAGTTTTTGTTACTTCTTGTGGACAACTATGTCTATGATATGGAACATAAGGATGTCATTGTTAAAGGCATCTCATTGGCTTTTGAATTTCTTGAAAGCAAAGGTGTGATTCAGTCTCTTGATGTTTTGACTTCTTGTCCTACATTGTCTCCTTCTCTAAAAGAGGGATTGAGTAGGCTTTTATCATGTGGAAACCTTGGAAGTTCTAAAGGATTTCTGCCAGGTAGTAGTTACTGGTGCACCATGGTTACCTTCAAGTTTCTCAAAATTTGTCTTTATTCTAAACTAATGTACCTAAGAATATTATAGGAATATGTAGCAAGCATTATACACATATTAAGACCCCTTTCTTATAAATTCAATTATATAAAATGATATTATACATACTTTTTCCATTAGAAAATGTATGTATCAATCTATTTGGTTTGCATTTCCCGTGCTCTTTTGCTAAGAAATGGCTGTTCAGATGGGACTTGGGAGTTTGCAAATGAAATAACTGGATGCATTTTTAAGTGTGATTATTTTAGGAACCCAGGAATTGAAAATAATGAACAATGAACTCTTCATTATCTTATATCCTAGAAGATTATCAGTTTCATGTGCGGTGTGGAAGTCTAATGCAATGATATTAGAGACCAAATAGCAGCTAGATAATCCATTACTATATAATTTTACGATACTTGTCAACAGTACTCCCATGCAAGATTTGTCATCGACCTTTTTTGGTCTTCAGATTTTTAATTTTTTTTAATGTTGCAAGAGGAGTAACTTGAATATAACCAACATTGTCAAGCTACTTTTTACAAGTTCCTGTTTTTAACTCAAGTATCACAAGTTTTTGTCTTTTTGAATATCACTTGACTTCTTTAGCATCATTAGCTGAGGTTGATACAGTGTGTCAGTATAGAGACTTATAAAGTTGAGTTTCACTTTCAAACACCATTCTTTTTAATTGAGGTATTGGACATTTTTGAAATAAAGGATATGTAAAATGTGATAAATAATATAAATAGCCATGAGAGCTACATATTCAATCAAATGTTATCTAGAAACAATTTTCCCTGTTATATTCCCATGTTCGTGTAGATATTCTCGTTGAAAGATCTTTTACTTGTGAGCAAATAATTTAGTTAAAAATGAGCAATAATAGATCTGATGATGCGTTTTAAGGTTATTACAGAACTGCATCACCAATTTCTTTTTGTTTTGCCTTTTGATGAGTTACATTTTATTCTTCTTTATTTGATCAATTTATTCTTTTTGTTGTTTTCAGTACTGAGTCAGCCAGAGCAACAAATGGTGTAATTCGGCAAAGTTCTGCTAAAAACAAATATCCTGCAAAATTTATATATCAAAACAGTGCTTACATCACCATTATTTACCGTGGTTTTGGTGATCATCAGTGACTCATTTTTGGGTTGTAAACCTTGTGGAAAGTGTGGGGGTTATCCTGTTGAGAGATGTTTGAAGCAGATGGATAGAGCTTTCATTTTTGGTGATAATCATATATTACAGATTATGGATTCACTCAATGGTCATTATTTAGTAGACAAATGGACTTGGTTTTCTCCATCTTGCTTTTGAAGCTGTTGAGGTATCATCTAGCTGAGAGGCTCTCTTCTTCTTATGCAGTTAATTAGTCGGAAAACTCGTCAAATCTCTTTATGTTGATAGATTGGAATGTGTAGCATATTTAGTTGCAGAAATAAATTTTTTGACTCCTTATCATTATTTGTGGTAGAAAGTAACACTGTGAGAAACAGGAAAGCTGCCGGATATGCATTTTTTGGGTCTGATATTCCTCTGTAACCTCTCTCTCTCTTAGTCTTAAAGCTTCTGAACTAAAAGTTTGTAGAATTGTAATTAACACAAATTGTGTGAAGTAATGGAAAAATTTCATGATGGCTTTGCATATAAAATATATCATTGTCTATGGTTCATTGTATTTTATGTTTGTAGCTGTTTATTTTGGTTTCTGATGGCAGTTTTGAAGTTAAAACCTTAATTTATAATATACTGACTCCAATCATTATGGAATTCTCAATGATTTTTAACAAAATGTGGCAGGTAAATTTTGTGGAATGTTAGTTAAATATCAAAACAAGATTTGGTGTGGATTATAACAGTTGCTGTCGTGCTTGATGATTATCGATTACCTGCTTATGTCCACGTTACATAACATATCGACCATGTTGTTATCAACTAGAAGTCTTGCATATAGTCCACTGATTCAGGCATTGTATTTCAATCTCTCTTAGTTGAGAATTTGTCTAATGGAACTTTCCTCACAACTGAGCTGCAATATAATATGGTCTATGTGAAGTAAATGAGGTGGTCAGAAATAAATTAATAGATATTTGCACAAAATATATGGACAATGGAAATGTTGAGATTGTCACTAGACTACACGTTTACAAGGTTACATGTGATTGAAGATAAACACTAGATAGAGAGGCAGAAAAAAAAAAAAAAAATTTGCCTGCATTGTTACTGTTTTATATATGTATCTACATTTTCCTGTTAAGTGGTCCTGAGACTGCGCTGCCACTATTTTCTGTGAAGTTGATCTTAATTGGTATGTACTGTGCTTAGTTATCAGCTGTTCTTTCTATGAATGTTCAACATGATCATTTGTGTGAGTAAGGCTATATCCTCATAACACGCTTACTATTATATCTTGTTAAAAAGGCATTAAATGAGAAAGTTTGAAAGATAGAATTATTTAATTTACCTTCATAATTGAATAATATCTAAGATGCTTATCAACAATATCAGTAGAAGGGTGACATTTTAGACTAGAGGAATATATACCGAATTAGGTTGTAACCTTCATATAGTTAGTTAAGCAACTTTCAAGGGTGACATTTGTGGTTTTGGCATTATTCTTGTTGAGCTTCTTACTATCTGGAGGACAGCTTCTAGCTGCTTTCTTTTTAACTGTTATTTTCTGAAGACCTACCATTGATTATTAGATGTTTGGATCCTCTGCTGCAGAACAAAAAGGGTGGGAGGATAGAAAAGATTGTGTTGAAACAGAGAGTTGATGAAGAGAGAAAGAAGAATTGAAAAATTGAATGAGATGCAAAGAGGCTCAGCTGCTGTTTTATTGCCCAATTGCTGTTGTCTGAATGAGCAATTTTGGTCTGTTACATTCTACAATCTGATTTATATTTGTTCGAACGAAACATATTCTTTTTGGTCTTAACACTTCTGTTTTCATAATTTGAAGTTTGGCTCGGAGGCGAGTAAAGTTTGTCATAGGATTGTTTCAAATTTGTCTTAGGATTGATTCAGCTAAGATTTGAATTCATGTTCTTACGAAGAATTCGTTCATTAAAGTGGAATGAGACTTATCACTAGCATTCATAGAGAATAACATTACGTGAGGAACAACCAAATATCTACGGAGTAGTAATTTTCACTAATAGTTATCTTGAATAAATAGATATATAAAAATGCTTCCAATAATCCGAAATCAAAAGGCAAAAATTACCCCATAACACAGCACTAGGAAAACTGTGCTAAAGCACCTCTGTGCCCTGTGCTAAGGGGTTTTACACAGTCACCTAAAGAAGAAGAAAAACTGTGTATGTACATGGTTATTCAACATTAAATGCAGCAGTCAAATGGCCAACTCTAACAGCAATTTTACTCCCAAAATTATCCCTGCAATTGTATGCTTTCAAGGGTCTTCCTTCAAATCCAATGGACTTTCTTGTTGCAACCTCATTAGTTGTTCTCTTGTAAGTGTTGAACCACTTAGCTTGCATGTAACTATTTCTTCTCCATGGAGGTACATGCATTTCCATGGTTTTCATAGAGTCCTTAATAGCACTGCACATTATCCTCACAACCCTTTTGAGCTCTTCCACTTTACCAACAAATAATAAAGGGAAAACATCAAGTAAAGAAGTGTATTGATTTGTAGGACGAGCTATTTCAAATTCAGCCATAAGGGATGTTTCAACAATGTAACGATTTCCACCATAATTCACATCAATGTACTCATAGTCACCGGATGGAAATTTTCTATTTCTTTCCCACCTAGATTTGCACAGCCCTGTACACAAAAAAAGTACCCAAAATTCCATGACTTGAATTAAAATAACTTCAGTAACTAGTATAAGCAATTTTAGTGTAGTATTTTTTCTTATATATAACATTAAATAAATAAAATTTAATGTAATATTAATTTATGTTTTAAATTAGATCAACTATACACGTTAAATCAATCTTACCAAATCAAAACTAAACTAATACAAATTCAAATTGAACAAAAAATATACAATAATTAAGCAAAACCTCACACATTTGAATGAATTAAGCAAAAGTAAATAGAAGTAAATTGTTACCAGCATCAAAACCTATCTCCCGCAAACGTGACATAATCATGCGTTTGAATCCAGTCGAAGACTTATGACCACCAAAAACTTGAATGGCAAGTTCAACCTCTCTTCTAATCTTTTCTTTCACAAGATCATCATCATCACCACCAAAAATCTCTTTCAGTATATCCTTTTTCTCCTCATAATCATACCACTCAAAATCACGATCATCATTATTATCATAAACAACCGCATCTTCTTTTCCTAATACCGCTCTCACAGAATTCTTCTCCATGAACGATTTCACAGGATCTGATAAATCATCAGTTAAACTTTCAGGCCAGTGCTCGCTTCCACTGCTTTCACATAGCCTCCCACGCGCCGCCTCATCACTCTCAATCCTCACCGGAATAACCCTTCCCATCATAATTTCAAACATCGTTCCTTTTACAATTCCCTTCTCTCTCTATATATATAATGGCATATGCAAATGAATAAAGTGATAATAAATAAATAAATCGTTGAAATGGTGTTTATATGAATAATTAAGAACGAATTAGAAAGAAAGAAAGAAAGAAAATGACAAGAAGATGAAGTAAGAATGATACGAGGGAAACGGTTTCATATTTATACGTTTGTCTTGTAGCATGAATGTGGTCAATATTACGACACTTTTTGATGACCATAGCGGCCAAAAACGTCTAGGTTCATTTTCCACATATTGAATACGTATCTGGTTGCTCCGAAAACCACGCGTGGTTAAACTGTCCAACGTGAACGTAACATACTGTCATCCTTATCCTAATCTTAATCACCTTCATAAATGGTAGATTTTCTTAATTAAAAATAGTAAATATATACACGTGTAACAATTAGTCTATTATTATTAGTAAAAGTACTCCTATATTAAAAGCACAAATTGAGAATATACCCCAAAAAAAAAGGCACAAAAAGAGAATGATCCATCTGACTCATGTGATCATTTTCGATTAAAAAACAAAAATTCATGTGATCCTTTTAAGACAAAACATGACTAAGTTAATCATTTTTTTTTTTTTAAATCTTACTAGTATAATTTAACCAAAATAATTTTTGAAAGATATATGAAAGTATTATTTCCATAATTAATTGCTGGAAAAAAGTTATTTCAAAATAAAGTAATCAAGATATATTTTGTAGGTCAAGTCTCCTACAAAAAGGGAATAAGATGTAACTAAATTTTTGTAAAAAAAATAATATCCTTCTTTCGGTCTCATTTATAAACAAATTTTCATTTTTTAAGTTATTGAATAAATGATGTATGTGGTCTATATTTATAAGCAAATTTTGACTTTTTAAATTCATAAAAATATAACTATATTTTGTTTACCTTCATCATCATCATCATGTTGTATCACGTAAAAAAAATGATCATGTTGTAACCAAAAAAATCATCATCATTATGGAAACTTGAAACGACAATTCAAATCAATCATTATCACCATAAGAGTGTGTTTGGATGAGGTAATTGATATATTTTAAATAATCAAGAATTCTAGACAATTTAAATGATTCAATTAATTTGTCTTCATTTCTAAATATTATTGTTTGGATGGAGTAATAAAAAATTTCATTGTGATCATTTACAAGTTTTAATTTCTTTGGGCCAAATATGAAAATGGAAATTTGGGGTCAATTTGCAAATTTTGAAAATTTTGAGGGGTCAATTTATAGTTTTGAATTTTTTGAGGGATTTGTAATTTCAAAAAAATTAGGAGTCAATTTGCAATTTTTTTGATATTTATTGGGGTCAATTTGAAAATTTGAGGATCAAAATGCAAAAATTAAAAAATTTGAAGAATGAAGAAATTTGAAATTCTTAGCTTTTAGGTGTTATTTGAAATTCTCTAAATTTAACTTGAACAAAATACTTCATAAATTTCCATGATTTTAAAAACTCTCTAAAAAAAAAATTGAGAGAGAATAAAATTTTCCAAATTATCATCCAAACAATGGAATTCACCTAAAAGTATTTGAATTTCCTTAAAATATTACATTACCTCAAACACATTCCCACATCCAAACACACTCTAAGACTTTATTTGTGAGTTTGGAGGGGAAGGGAGGGGAGGGTTTAGGAAAAAAAGAAATGAGGAAGTGAAAGTAATAGAAGACATTGGAGGGGGATGAATTTGGGGGTTTATTTTCTTCATAATACAAAACTCTCCATATTTGGGGAACTAAAAAATTGTATTGGAGGAAGGTTTTATAGGGTTTATATGAATTCTTCAAATTTAATCTTTGTTGATATAATATTTTTAAAATTAAAAATATGTTAATCATAGCATTAATTTATCATTCTCTAAAATATTGCCCTTTCAAAAAATGTGAAAAATTTCTTCATTTTTCCCAATATTTCCCACCCCCTAAACCATCCCTTCCTCTCCCCTTCAAACTCCCAAACAAAACCTAAGGGTACAACTTTTTTTTCTTTCCAAAAATACCCTTAAACAAACTTGTCTTTTATTTTAGGAAGTAAAATTATTTCTATACATGTATCTTTAAAATAAAATTTTGTGTTAGTCCATGATTATTTTTTCGTTAGAAAAATGTTCGGTTTCTAACTAAAATTGTTAGCTTTTTCAATTATGGACTAACACAACATAATAGAACATTCGGTTTCTAACTAAAAAATAATTATGGACTAACACAAAATTTATTTTCTAAAATAAAAGACAAGTTTGTTTAAAGGAATTTTTGGAAAAAAAGAAAAAGTCGTACCATAAAGTGTATTCCATCTATATAAAAAAAAATCATACCATAAAGTGTATTCCGTTTATATAAAAAATCCACTCGGAAAAGTGTATGACCTTTATATATAACAAGAATTAAGACGAGTATTAACGTGTAGGTCTTTCCGCTTTTATTGATAAATATAATAGAATTCATAAAAGTTTACTCGATTAGTTTAGAAATTAAGTTATTTGATTGGTTAGAAATGAAAAATTGTAAAATTAAAAGAAAAAAATGTTACACCAAAACTTAATATATTTTAGATAAAAGTAAATATGTTTTAATTTATTTATTATTTAAATAAATAAATAATGATTAAATCATAAATAATATATAAAATGGTAAAATTTACCAATCAAAAACATCGACTTCCTTCTCTCTCTTCCCTTTCTCAAACCCCAGCCGTCACAACTTTTATTCTTCTTGATATATCAAAGAGGGTGATATAAAATCAATTTTGACCCGAAATCATCCATCCGGATTGTTTTTCTTTCTCTTTAGTTAAATAAGTGATTTTTACATATTTTCAATTTTTTCGTTTGTTTTTGTGATTTCGTCGTCTAACACGACTTTGTTTATTTTGATTTCTCGTCTTTGTGCGGTGTGTTTTTTATTTCTCGTCTTAGTACGATGTTTATTTGATTCAGGTTGAAAGATTAGATTTGATCAAGTGTAGATTCAATCAATGACTTTTGCATCGTCAACGTTGCAGATCTGGAAACATGATTATTTTCGGTGGCTTACATATAGTCAAATTTGTAGGCATATGTACTCTGCCGTTTTATGCTATTAACATAGATGTTGCGAGTTTGTTCGCAGATTCATCCTTTTTGTTTTTAGCGACTTTGAATTTGTATTGTATTGATATACTCTATCAATTTGAATGAATGAATATCTTTTATTTTTGTAAAAAAAAATATAAAATGGTAGAATTTGAAAGATAATAGCCACTCACAAATTTTGTGTCCCCCTTATATATATTCTTTGTCAACTAGGAATCTTTGTGTGTGAGACTCGGGTCAACCTGACCCATTATTCCAGATCCATAGGGTTGGAAATGAGTCGAGTCGAACCGAACTCGTCTGAGTTCGGCTCTACTCGATAAGAATTAGATCAGCTCGAAACTCGACTCGAGTTCGATACAAATCTTTTTTTTAGCTCTAGTTCGGCTCGTTAGGTTCAACTTGGTTGCTCGAATCATGTAATTTAAAAGTCGTTTTTTGTTAATAAAAGTCCAAATTTCTAGATCTTTCATATTTTAATTTTAAGTGTGAAGCGGCGGGGAAAATGCGTGGGCGAAAAACGCTCGCTAGACAGTAAAGTCGCCACCAAAGTTTTATTTTTGAAAAGGGGAACATCGATAAACCCCTTTGAGAACGAGAATAAGGTCATCGCAACCAAATTCGGGTTCGGGAATCGGTTATGCGAGGGGAAGGTATTAGCACCCCTCACATCCGTTGTACTCAACGGGAACCATTAATTAATTAGCTTTCAAAATGTGTTAGTTTCATAAAAAATGTTGGTAAAGAATGGAAGAAAAAGAAAAAAAAAATTTAAAGACTAAAAAAGAGTTTTTTATTAGGGTGCTTGACAAGAGTTTGATCTTGCTCCTACGTATCTCCTGGTGCGATGGAGAATTCAAAGCTACGTAGTTCTTTGTAGAAAATGTTTGTGTGTTGATTGATTTTATTTATGAAAATGGTTTAGTCGCACTTGGGCGAAAAAGTTTGCTTTAGAAAAAAGACGGATCCGCACTTGGGCGATGATATCCATTTGAAAACGCACATGGGCGTGAATGAAATAAAGTTTAGTGGGTTGAGATTGATTTTAAGTGGAGGACGAATATCCGAAAAGTGAAGTGTCTACCTCGTTTCCGAATATTCGGGGAAGCGTCGGGTGTCTACCCAAGTTTTCCTTTTTCACTCACATGAAGGAAAAGAAACAAAATGTTTGATTATTTTTGTTTTATTAAAAGTTTAATCGAAGGACGAATACTTTGAACGTAGCCGAGACGGGGATCTCGCGTTCCGCATTCGGGGAAGCGTCGGGTGTCTACCCGAGTTTTCCTTTTTCCGGTCGATTGAACCCTTAATATTTATTTTCATTTATATTACATTGTTCCTAAAATGCATTCTAAGAGAACAAAAATGACAAAATAATAAATAAAAATAAAATTGCAAGTGCGTTAAAATGAATAAATATGCTAAAAAAAATAAATAAATAAAAATGCATGAGATGTTTAGATATTAAATAAATATGTTGCATAGTAAAAATGAAAATGCATGATATGCAAGACAATAAATAAGTATGTTGCACAAAATAAAAAAAAAAGAAAATAAAAATGCATGGTATGCAAGACATTTAAATAGGAATGCCAAAATAAGTAATAAAAATAAACTATACTACAAAAGAAAAGAAAAATGCATTAAAATAAATCTAAGTTATAAAGAAAAAATGACATAAAAATAAATAAATAAATAAAGTAAAATAAAAATAAATAAATGGAGCAAAAGTAAAATGACATGAAAATATAGAAGTCAATGAATAATGTAAAAAGAACATAAATGGAAAGAAAATGCATGAAATAAACAAAAGAAATTAAAATAAAAAAAAGGGGGTGCAGGAGCAAAGGGAAGGGGGTGCAGGGAAGAAAACAGAAAAAATGAGAGGAAAAGAGGGAGATTGGGCCTGCGCTGAGTTATCTGGGCCAGGAGCTGACCGGTTTGGTTTGAGAAAACCGGACCGGTCCAGATTGTCTATAAAAGGGAGAGATCCGCTTTTTTTTTTCATTTTTTCCTTTCCTCCCTCTCTCTTCTTCTCTCATCTTTCTGTTTTCTCTCTTCCTTACCCTCGCCGGCCAGCTCCTCCGGCGCGGTGGCCGCCGGCGGCGCCACCGTGCCGGAGTGGTTCAAACCATTTTTTTTAGAAAAAAAATATAGATTCCGAATTCCTTTTTTATCCTCTACACGAATCCGGACTCGCTTTTCTTAGAATCTTAATGGAGAAGTGTAGATCTAGATTTGAAATGGGATACTACATTTTGAACGTTTTCAATTCGTGACTTTGCTTTGGCTTGGGACGAGTACGAATGGTTTAACTATCTCTTGATCTTGGTTCAAAGGCTTTGATTCTGTTTTTTGTGGATGTTGGTTTCGGTTTTATGTGGCTGGGTTGTGTGTGGGTGTGTAGGGGGAGGAAGTGATCTTCTTCTTTTTTGTTTTGCAGTTGGTTTTTGTGTGGTGTTGTTTTTGCTGGCTTTGGTGTTTTGTGTTTTTCCTTGTTCTGCTCTTTTTCTCTCTAAAAAAATCCTCCTCATTGCTGGATTCTTGCTCTCATTATATAGGCATATGTGTGATGATTAAAAGTGGAACAGAAGTCTTGCCTTGTGAATTTGGTGAAGGTTTTGTGTAAATTTTTGAACCAAATGAACAGAAAGAAAACTGGAAAAGAAAAGGGATGGGACGCTGCAGCAACAGTGTACAGTGTACACTGTACACTGTAGTGACTTTGACCTCAAAAATAAAAAAGAAATAAAATAAATTTTAAAAAAATTAAAAAAAATGATAATAATAAAAAAGGAAATAATTAAATAGTAATAATAATAATAATGATAATAATGAACAATAAATAATAATAATAGTGATAATAATAATAATAATAAAAATGGAATAAATGAACAATAAATAAAAACTGAGACTAAAGGTAAAGATGAAAAATAAACATAAGAAAAAAGACAACAAGTGACCCTAAAACGAACCAAAAAATGAGGTATTTTAAAATACCTCCCTGCCGAAATTTCGTCTGAAACGACGAGAATTTTCGGCTTAAAAGCACGAGAAAAAACAAAAATAAAAATGGGTCAAAAAATGGGGTATGACAAAGTGTCATTCTATTCAAATATTTTTACGTAAAAACTATTGCAAAACAGAAGAGAAATTAACAAAATTACAAAACAGAGAGCTTCAGATCAGTTTGCATGAGAATAGCATCTCAAAATAAACCCTCACTAAAGTTCTACCCTACACCACTCAACAGTCAAAATAGGAACAACACAAAAGAAAACTAAAAACTAACGCAGTATAAATCATAATAAAAATAATTTGGATTTGAATGTTTGAAAGGAAGATGAGAGTTAGAGAGATTGATGAGATTTGTTCAAAATCACTAAAGCGAGAGGTGAGGAGTTGAATGTTTGTTAGTTGGGTTGCTTGTTTATGTTCCCGTCTTGCCTTTTTGCTATCACGGCATTTAGAGAAAAGAATAGGAAAAGTTTTATCTTTTTGTTGGAAAGGAGAGTAATGGTTAAGCCTAGGTTAGAAACAAGGTAGTATAAAGTTAAAGTATTAATTAAAGGAAACGAGAAGTCAAGTTATAGTATTTCAAGGCAGCGAGTATACTGGGAAGTAACATTTTTTTAAAAGAAAAAGATAAAGTTTAAGGTATATAACTTTAAAAAAAAAAGTACAATTTAAGTATATTTTATAATCGAGCTAACTCATGAACATAACGAGTCGAGCTATATGTAGTTCAAGTTCAACTCATTTAATAAACGAACTTAATTTTTAACTCAAGTTCGGCTCATTTGGTTCACGAACTAAACTCAACGAATTAATAGTCGAGTCGAGTTTTAAACTATATTCGAGTTGTCTCGGTTCATTGTCAGCCCTACAGATCCACAACCACAAACGTCACACGCAACAACCCCACACCCAAACCTATTTAATCTCTGCTTCAATCTCAAAGTCCTTCCTTAATTCATTCTCAATCGTCAATTTGGGTTTTGTATTTCAATTCCGAAATCATCGTTTTCAACCTCAACGACAGTTCTCTACTCCTCTTCACTCTTCCTCCATTGTCGAGAAAAAAAAGTAACCATCGATCAACGTTACTCTGTGATTCCATCGTGATTCTGCAATCACATGTTTGATTTGAGTTTTATTTTGTGATGTTAGGTTTAAAGAATCTTCCTACAATGGTTGCTACAGTCTGGTCCGATGATAACAACCAACAACTGGAAGCAACTACTCAATTTCTAAGGCTTCTTTTAATTGGTAACTGTTGTTGATTTTCTTTCATGTTTTTAATACATCGCTATGTTGCTTTCATTCTCACTGTTCAATTATTGATGTTTGTTGAGTAGAACCGATTGATAAAGTTATTCCGTTTGGTGTTGTTCCTCGTTTTGTTCAATTTCTACTTGGGGACAATTTTCCTCAGCTTCAGGTTTGTTTGTAACTTTATTAGAATATTATTAGAATATCTTATATTCTAATAATATATGACGATATTCTAATAATATATAAATATATTCTAATAGTCGTGATCGGATTTTGAACACTAGCTCATCCACTTATATGTATGTGAGTTTTCAATGACAATTGTTATTTCCTCTATCTACTAAAAAATAAAAATTAATAATAAATTTAAAATTTAGGTGCATTGTTTGTTGAAATATTTTAGGTAGATAATATCTACTATCTAGGTAAGAATTTTAATTATCTTCCTACAAAAAAAAAGGTAAGAATTTTAATTATCTACTATATAATAACATCGCTAGCATTCATTCAAATAATTAAAATAACTTTTTTTAGGCACAAATTAGTCATGTAAATTTTACATTTTGATTCTTTATTATTTTTATCTTTCTATTTCTCTCATCTTTCTTTTTTTTTGACAAGTTCTCTCATCTTTCTTATTTTTTCAATTTTTTATTATTTTCTCTTTTTCCTGTTATATTCTCTCTTACCTTTTCATTATTTGTTATTTTTTCTTTTCAATCTTTTTCTCTCATTTTTCAATTTTCTATTACTTTCTTTTCTCTTTACACTTTAATTTCTTCTTTTTTTTCTCTTTCAATTTAACATTTCAAACAATGTCCAACAATATCAAGATTTACTGTGGATATGTTTGGTTCTGCATTTTAGATGAATTTATTTTTAAAATTATTTTGATTAAAAATGAGTTAAAGGTAAAGTGATTTATATTTCTATGTTCATGTAAAATTGAGTAGTATAGTAATTTTTGAGTGTTAAAATCAATTCTAGAATAAAAAACTTTAATTTCTAACTTCAAGTAAAATCAATTATGGAGACAAAATCAATTTCACTCAAGAACAACCAAACATGTCAGAATTAATTCTGGTAGTATTCCTCCAGACTTGGCAGAGACACTTATTGTTCCAACCTAAGACCGATGAACCTCAAATTATGATGGAATTTAGCCTTTGCAATGTTCTTCAAACTTATTTCAAAGGTTTTGGTTCAAAGAATTAGGCCCCGATTAGAGAATCTTATTGGTCCTCTTTAAAGCTACTTTATTCTAAACAAAGGTACTGCTGATAATGCCTTGATTGCACAAAAAAGTGTTCATTACATGCATACCATGAAATGTAAGTCTGATTTCCTTATGTGCAAAATTGATTTTGAAATGGCTTACAATAGTGTGGATTGGAACTTTTTGAAACTCACTTTGTCAAAATTCGGTTTTCCTCCTAAAATTTTATCACGAGTTGCACTACTTCCTCCTACTTATCTCTGAAATGGAATAATGAACAGCTTGATAAATTTATTCCTAATCATGGGTTGAGGAAAGGAAACCCTATGTTTCCTTACTTGTTTTTGCTTTGCATGGAGAAATCAGCACTGCTTATTCAGGAAAAGGTGGATGTAAATCAATGGCTTCCTATTAGGATTACTAATAATGGGCCTACTATTTCTCATATTTTCTTTGTCGACGATTGCTTACTTTTTACCATAGCTAAAGCTTCTCAAGTCAGGTTAGTGAATGAGGTTCTTCAAGCCTTTTGTAAGGCATAAGGTATGAAAATCAATGTGCATATCCAAGTTTCCTCCCCTAAAAAAAGTTGGCTCACTCAAAAGTAGAGAAATTTGAAGGTATGATCAACTTAAATAAAACTTACTCCATTGGCTAGTATCTTGGTTTTCTTTTACTTGTGGGTATGGTTACCAACACAAATTTTTCCTATATCTTTGCTAAAATCAAATCGAGACTGACATGTTGGAAAGGTAGACTATTAAGTAGATCAGGTAGAGCGACTTTGGCTAAATCAACTCTTTGTTCTATGCCTATTTATATTATGCATAATCTTTGGCTGGTGGATAGTATATGCAATAAGATTGACTCTAGCATCATACAATTTATTTAGGATGACAATACTCGTCATTAGATAAAGTAGAATACTATTATTCAATCCCCTCAAAGAGGTTGCCTTGCTACCATAAGAGCCAGACATGCTAATGTGGCTATGTTAGGGGAAACATGTATGTGAGCTTATTCATAATTCAGATAAACTATGGGTCCAATTGATCACAAAGAAATATATCAATGACTCTCAAATACTTTAGGTAAAGAATGGTCAAGAGAACTCATATTCTTGGTGGTATATAATTAAAACAACTAATATTCTCTCATTCCAGGATTCATTACGCGTGTAGGTAAAGGTAACATTTCCATTTGGTATGTAAATGTCATTCTTATGACCGTTTTTGTGAGAGAGTTCCTCATGTTGAATAAAATGATTCTAATCTCCGCATTAATGATGTCTGTCATAACGCGGCATGAAATTTTGATCTTCTCTTCTTCAAGATATTAAAATGGAGATGAAAAGTATTTTTACCAATGCCGACATTGATGATATCACTATGTGAGAGTCATCTATTTCAATTACATATACCACTAAATCTGCCTATTATCGATAAACTCTTTTACTAGGCCCTGATCCGAAGGTGGTTTTGACTTAAAATCGGATTTGGAAGCTTAAATTCACTGACAAAAAATATTTGAATACGTTAGTGTTGATCCTAACGTTAGTTTTAGCATAAAGGATAAAATCAAAAAGTGATTACTCATTAGATAAAATTTGATTGATTTTAGGGTAAATCGCACGTACATGTTCCGCCGGTTAAATTAAAGAGAAAAAAGAAAATAAAATAAAATTGTGGTTCACTCACGGGCACGGCCATTGCCTCTGCACCGCTGTGCTGGTTGCTTCGCCTCGTTGAGGTTCGTATGATTTACTTCTTCTTTTTCTTCTCACTTTTTGTTATTCTCTCCAAAGTTTAACCTAATTATCACCATAATAATAAACTAGTTAGTTAGTGGCTACTACTACTTTTTTTTTTTTTTTTTTTAATTTCTCACCCAATTTTCCTAACCCTACTTCTAATTATTCGATTCGATTCGATTCACTTCTTTGCGATCTAATCTTGTTGTACTGTTTCTGTTTATTCAAACCAATTTTACTTTATTTTATCTATTGTTGTATAAGTTGCAAATTAAGTTGATTATCCAAACAGGGCCTAAGTGTCGTTGATTTGAATTCTGCAGCAGCTCTGAGGAAAGAAAGATCATCAAGCTGTAGAGGAGAATGGAAGAAACTATGTCTAGCTTCTGGGGTCCAGTTACATCTACCAAAGAGTGCTGTGAACAGAATTATGCACATTCGACTTACATTGCAGAACTTTATAACACTATTTCCAACGTTCCTGCAATTGTTTTGGCTCTCATCGGTCTTATAAATGCTTTAAGACAGCGATTTGAGAAAAGGTTCAGTGTCCTTCATCTATCAAACATGGCACTTGCTATTGGGAGTATGTTGTATCATGCTACACTGCAACGTGTGTAAGTATTCATCTGCGTCTTTTTTTTTTTTTTGTGGATTTAGTTTTTGGAATTTTATACTTGCTTTTCTGATTGGCTCTACTTTATTTATAGTTAGTTTGCATGATACGGAATGAGGTTGACGTAATGTTTTACGTAACTAAAAAACAGCTATGCTAATTACAGCAAACAATGTCTTCATCACGTGCGAAAACTGGCCAACCAAAATTAAATGTTTAGCGGAATACATGGGTGTGGGATGGAATACAAGGAAGTGTCTAAGTAATTATACGGTCACAAAATGCCACAAACACTCGTGACTCGTGAGACATTCACGTTGATTTCAATTGTGTTAAATAGCATTAATGTATACTAAAACACTTCTGAATATAGTAAATATCAAAGAAAAAAGCATATGAATCAAGAAAAAGATACTAGAAACATATTGTAGTGAATAACATTCATCAAAATTATGACAAACCCCAAGAGATATTGTCATAATATTGCCATGGCAGAGTCCAGGATATGGTTCGACCTGTCGTGGTTTTGATGTTAGGACTTGGGAGGGAGCATCACCTCCGCACTTGTAGGACATTGATTCCACGGCTTGAATTTTTACCTCTTATAATAATAGAAGCAATACGGGAAAGAGAAGAACAAGTTAGTGAAGTAACACAGGTAGAGACTTGGGGAGAAACATTAATTCTAACCCATCAATAAAAAAAGAGAGGAACAAAAAACAATAGGAGCGATAAAGGAGATGAAAAAATGGGATATATAGCAAAAACAAATAATTATACCGAACAGACAATAGAGACAGAGAAGGGACAATTGGCCAGAGAGGTTACTTAAGAGAACCAAAGTTCAGGTTTAGAAGGTAGGGAGGGGAGGGTATGCCGATGCAGGTTGGTGTCTGTTCTGGTTTAGAAATTCAGGTCTAGAGATGATGGATGGGAATATCACTCAACCGCTGTAGATGGTGGATATGGAGTTCATTCAATTTGCGAAGATTGTTCAAGTGTGATAGTGGTTGCAAACTCTAGGGATTTCATATATCCCTTTGAGAATATAACAATTTATATTTTTTCCAAATAAACAACCACAGATTGCTATATCTGCCATGGACCACCGTGACACCAATATTTTTGTGACACTGGAGCACCTAATACACCGCTCTGTCTCTCCTTTTTATTTATTTATTTTGAAGAAATGTACCAAGATGTATAAATACTGTTAGAATACCAATCACACCTTTCAATGATTGATACAAAAGTGATACAATATAGTAGGCTGTTAGCATACCCAGAAAACACAAATCTGGCACATGATATAGGTAAGATACAATATAGACAGACACAAGAATTTGGTAAATTTCTAAATTTTACAGGGCACAACACAGACTAAATTACATTGTATATGATTAAACATAAACCCCATCTTAAATCAAAAGAAAGAAAGAAAGGTGAGCATGAGTCATTTTTGACGTTATAAAATGCCATAACTCATCTGTATTAGTATAAAAATGTAAAGAATAAAACAAATGTAAAATGAAGTTCATAGTTTCCAAGTGTTTGTGAAGTGTCTGACTAATGTACAGTTATTATTTTGAAGTGTCCATGGTTGCTTGTTTGTAGGCATCCATTTTAACATGTAGAGAGATAAAAGAGGAAGCGTGACTAGGTATTAATTTATTTTAGATACAAAGAGTTTGAGGTTTTTATATGATAGTGACTAGGTATTATGGGGTGTCCAAGGTCCACATCGAGTAGTATAGGATGCTTGGTGGTGTATTTAAGCGGCTTGGTTCTTCCCCCTTGATATCTAGCTCTCAAGGGAGGGTTCTCATCTTCTTGAATTGCTTGGATACTTATCAATTGGTACCGGAGTTGGTTATCGGTGGCTCAGATTAAAAAGGGCTATCTACTGATAGATTGACAGTGAAGGTGCTATGATAACGGCTTGGGTGTTATGGTGTGTCCAAGTCCCACATCAAGTAGTATAGTATGGGATGCTAGGTGGAGTATTCAAGTAGTATAGCAAATTATTTCATGGAGTGATAAGTACCTATTGTATTTTTAAGTCTATATTCAGAAGTCCTGAAGTTATTCTTAACATGCAGCTCAGTCTTTGAATTATTTATGTATTCAAGTTGGTTCTTAAATTTACAAAACCCGCATCATTAAGCCATTATTTGGGACTAAAGTGTGAAACAAGCAAGAAGGATTAACATGATACAAATTTATAAATAGGTGCTAACTTATACACTTGAATAATTTATGTAACTAGATGGATAATAATTACAGGGACTACCAGTGTGTTTGAAATCCCCAAACCTTAGTTTGGGCAAAAGCTTTAAAAGACAAGTCTTTCTTGGTGGTTTGAGGCTACACTTTTTGAACAGAAAACGAGACACACACTGATTTGCCTATATATTCACCAAGAATTATACCGTTGCTTTTAAGTGCACGAGAGTGTTCCTTAAAAATTAATCTTTGGCTACATTTGTCTTATGTTGAATAAGTACTACTAAAGTGCTAGGTTTATGTCCCTAATAGAATTGGGTAGTTTGAATTACTTAGTTTGTTCATTAATTATTTAATATCTTTTTGTTTTGGATGACATTTCATTGTTTAGATGTTGCTTTTAATTTGTAGGCAACAGCAAGGGGACGAAACTCCTATGGTATGGGAGGTGCTGCTGTACATGTACATCCTCTACTCTCCAGATTGGCATTATCGCAGTACAATGCCCATCTTCCTATTTTTGTATGGTGCTGGTTTTGCAATTGCCCATTCAGCATTCCGTTTTGAACTTGGCTTCAAAGTGCATTATGTCATTCTGTGTCTGCTCTGTACTCCAAGAATGTACAAGTATTACATTCACACCCAAGATGTTTTAGCCAAGCGGCTAGCTAAGCTATTTTTAGGCACTCTTATATTAGGCAGTTTGTTTGGGTTTTGTGATCGTGTTTTCTGCAAGGAGATATCACGTTCACCTATTAACCCTCAGGGTCATGCTTTGTGGCATGTCTTCATGGGTTTCAATTCCTACTTTGCAAACACATTCTTGATGTTTTGCCGTGCTCAGCAGCGTGGGTGGTCTCCAAAAGTTGTTTATTTAATGGGTGTTCTACCTTATGTGAAGATTGAGAAACCAAAAAGCCAGTAACAAATTCGGTAAAAGAAGGAAGCTTCTTTGTCATGATGCATTCTAGCTGTAGACAAGTTGTTGACAAAATTATTTAATAGGTGTCTTTCCTTCCTTTTCACTTTATGGTTTTGATTGGCTTAGAAATGAATATTTGCATATTTTGTTGTAGAAGTAGGACATGTACCATATTTATCCCATTGACACCTCTTGAACCTGGACCTTATCTCAAAATTGCAAGCATGAACAAAATTTTGCTTACTGGTTTTTGTTAGGCTCCTGGATGAATTATGCCTCATACTCTTAGCTGTAATGTCTGGTGTAAGCCCCTATACACAATCGTCCACTCTCATAGGACCAGGGCCAGAAAAATTCATTGTTATCTTGCGATGGATTAAATGTACGGTTGTGTGGTGGTGACGAAATTGGCATGCCAGGTTTTGTGTGGTGCACCAAGAGTGTTTGTGACGACAAACAATTTGATTTTGAATGATTTGATTATGGCTAAAAGTGGCTTGAATGTAAAGTGATTTATGTTTGAATATATTAATGTGAACATGAATTGAACAAAAAATGGGTCTCTATGTTATCGTGAATTTTTTGCTTCTAAAGTATCGTAGTGGTTTTTCATCGTGGTTTTTGTTGCCATTGTTGTTATAGGACTAAACATATTATCAACTTCTAGTTAGAATCAATTTTGAGACAATCAATACTAGAGTTTTGTTGTTCCCATTTCATACAATGTTAAGAAACACTAGTAAATTACACATTTAACCCCATCGGTAGTTGACTGCCGATGAGTCTTTGTGTTAAAAAGTCGGGGGCAGTTAACTGCCGATGTGGTTAAATGTGTAATTTGTTGGTGTTTCTTAGCATTGTGTGAAGTGTCAACAACAACTCTGTCAATACTATTTGAGATTACATGGGGCTAGTCCATAGAGAACTTTGATCTGGTTTAAAATATGGCCTCTTAAGTGGAGGGTGAGATTTGATCACTCAGATTAGTCGGTCATTGGGATGGATGAACCTAACTAGAAACTATGCCTTCTTGTTATCCCAGTAAGCTGCTGCCCTGTTCCAGAAACTATGCCTTCTTGTTATCCCAGTAATTAAAAGTTGGAAATAACGTTTCTGTTGTCCTGACATTGCAATTCCAAGCGCCACATATCCAAAATAGAATTTTAAAACCATAAGAAAACAAAATAAAATACTCCATGATGCAAGTATTTTGCCAATAACCATACCCCAACTGTGTAGTACTTAGAAAAATACAAACACTTGTGACGATATTAACCATGCTTCTATTATGGTCGTGAAGATCCATTTCTTTCTTTAGACTTCTCCGTCTCATACTCATCATCCCATATTATAAATACAAACCCAAAAGCTATATTCTAAATCATGAGTTCATTAAACTCATTGTGCTAGCTCTTACTTAATTTCATGATAAATTCTTCTAATAATTTCTTAAATATATTTATTATAATTATACTTATCATAATTATAATTATGGGTGCAAAGCTATGTACTCTGTCAGGGTCATTCGTCAAGGACTGTATCAAACCCAAACAAAACATAACAAGGTTGACAAAAACTTTCAAAAGGAAGACAAAGAAGAAAACTACCATTGATAAGAATTTGGCTCTAGAAGAAGAATGGATATTAGCTTTTCCAGAATTGAAACAGTCGAGGAAAAGAGTGCATCCTTGTTCAACACGTTTCCAAGGTGGATCTTTAATAAGTGAACTAGCTAAAGATAGTTTATGTTTATTGGAAAAAACCAATAACGGTCGTGAAAAAGAAGAACTTGTTGATGAAGGATTAACATCAAATTGTTCATTAATTACAAATAACTTATGTGGTAAATCACAGAAGAAGAGAGTTAACTTTAAACTCCCTCACACTGTTATATTTTACAAACCAGAAGAGCCTTATTGTGAAGAAGAAGAAGACGATGATGATGAAGAAGAAGAAGAAGAAGCGTCATTGAAGGATTATTATAATATTAATAGTGAAGAAGACTCGTTTTCTTCACTCTATTCATTTGAAACCACAGAGGAACCTAGTTTGAGACTTGCAGTGGATATTCTTCCTTATGTCTTTGTCTCTTCCAAAGTTTCAAATTGATCATGAAATTGTCTTGTATACACATTGCTTTGCTTATTTTTATGTTTGATAAAAATTTCTATTGGTGCAATAACCAGAGCCTTTAATCCGCTATTGATGCGTCTTCCAAATGTGCATCTCGTCGGTTTTCATTATAAATTGTAGTAAGGATGGATATAGAATTATCAAAGTGGACTATTTAGTGCCACAAGTTTAATAAGACTAAGCTACATAGATTAAAGGATGAGATGGTGAAATAGTTTATTTTGAGACATAAATTTGAAATCAAAATTAGACAATAACTTAGGTGGGGTCATGGGGGAGCAAGAAACAGAGGACTTCATTGGTTATCTTGGGAGAAGCTAACTGTTCACAAAAATCATGGAGGAATGAGCTTCAAAGACCTGACATCCTTTAATGTCGCAATGCTTGGAAAACAGGGGTGGAAATTCCAAACTGAAGGTGACGGCTTAGTGTTGTACCCTAATTTTGTCCAAGTCTTTTCTTCAGAAAAATCATCATCATGCAAAACAAAAAAAATCAATTTCTATTTTCTTCTTTTAAAAAAAAAATAATAATAAAAAAAAAAGTTTTATTATCATTTATTTACCCTTCTTTTATTATTATTATTATTTTGTTTTGTTTGTCTCAAAAAAGAGAAACATATACAAAGATAAAAACAAAGTCAAAATAAGCTGCTGCCCTGTTCAGCACCTCCCTCCTTGCCATTTTCTTCCATGTTTCTGTCAAAAGCAAGGTCAAAGTAAGCTGCAAGTTACTGCCCTGTTCCAGCACATCCTTTCCCTTTCCATTTTCTCTTCTGTTCCCCTGTGTGCAGCGCCCCTTTTCCCTGTTTTCTCCCAACCTCTGTCAGGACAGCATCCTTCTTTTCCTGTTTTTCTTCCCCAAATCTTCAAGGATCAATCCCAAAAGCACCACAAGTTGCAGCCAGCACCCTTCTTTCCATTTTTTCCCATTATCCTCTGTCAAAACTCAGAGCCACTTATTCAAATCCTGCCCAAAATCTTCACCAAAATCACAAGGCAAGGTCACTTCCTTCCCTTTTCATTAAATGCTAACCAAAGTCTTTGCCATAGCACACAAAAAGGTCCAGCTTTCAAGGGATTTTCATGATTACAAATGATCACAAAATTGTCTATATAAGAGGCACGAAAATCAGAGAAAGAAAAGAAATTTTTAGAGCAGAATCTGAAAACCAAAAAATAGCTAAATCATATATCAAAACCTTTGAAAAGAAAGAAGCTATGTTTTTCTGTTTTTTCTTTATAAACCGCCACAAACAAATCAAACAGAATCAAAACAACAACTAAATCATCAGAAACATCATACAAAGAGAGAAGAATAGTAGCAAAACACCATTTTGTTATTGTTCATCTTCTCCATCACTTCCATCTTCAAGAAACCACAACCATCCAAAAGCCCTTTCATTTTCTTGTGCATCTAAAGCTTTGGCTAGGAATTTCTAAGTATGTTGAACCTTCTTATCTTTTTTTTTGCATTTCTGTTTAAGTGTTTGTAGCCTTTTTCATAAAAAATGCATTTTTTGTCATAAGCTCATGGGCATGATTTGAAGCCAAAATATATTAAGTTCTAGGACATCTTTTGGTAGATCTAAAGCCACTAAGATGTAGTATTCATGACAAACTTTACATTGATATTTTCATTTTTGTATTTGGTTCAGTTTTAAGTGATAAATTTAACTCAGAAGTTGAGAAAAAGTCACAGAACTCTGTTCTGCTGTTCCTGCATTATTTTTCTGCATTTTTAGTAATCTTTAACTCATTTTTACACTAAAAACATCATTCAAAAAACCCCAAAAAAATCACAAAGATTACAAATCACTAAAACAGAAGTGGATTGCTTCTTTTTCTTACTGTTTTCAAACGTTTTTTACCCCCTGAGGTTCTGAAATCAGAATCAGAAGCAGCTTCTGAACAGTGCTTCTGAACCCCAGAGTCTGAACAGTGCTTCTGAAACCCAGAGTCTGAAGTCAGCTTCTGAAGTTCAGAGTCTGAAGTTAGCTTCTGAAGGCTTCGCAGAGCAAAGTTCTGGTCGCTCTACGACTGTAGCAGACTCAGCTTTTGAGTTTCAGCTTCTGAAGGTTCGCAGAGCTAAGTTCTGGTCGCTCTGCGACCGTAGCAGAACTCAGCTTCTGAGTTTAAGCTTCTGAAGTTAGCTTCTGAGGTTCTGAAGTGAGGATTCAGAGTCTGAAGGGGCTGTTTACTCATTTTATTTCAAAAATACAAAAAAACATAAAAAACAATTTTTCTTTTTCTTTTTGTGTGAGTGAAAAAGGAAAACTTGGGTAGACACCCGACGCTTCCCCGAATATTCGGAAACGAGGTAGACACTTCGCTTTCGGTTGAATATTCGTCCTCCGTTTAAAATCAATCCCAACCCACCAAACTTTATTTTATTCACGCCCATGCGCGTTTTCAAACGGATACCATCGCCCAAGTGCGAGTCCGTCCTTTTTTAAGCAAACTTTTTCGCCCAAGCGCGATCAAATCTCTTTTCACAAACGGACATGTTTTATCAATTCTAACGCGATACAAACAAATGCTTAAGCCTCCCACGCGCGAGCATACAAGCTACGTTTAACCGCTAGAATACGATTAAAACATCGTTCTTTAAAACCAAATCATGTTTTTTTACAAATAAAAACAATCAACACACAAACATTTGCTACAAAGAACTACGTAGCTTTGAATTCTCCATCGCACCAGGAGATACGTAGGAGCAAGATCTCACTCTTGTCAAGCACACTAATAAAAAATATCTTTTTTCCCCCCTTTTCTTTTTCCCCTTTTGAAATATTAAAATGTAGCAAGCAAACCTTTAAAACACTTTTAACCCTAACTAACTAGGAGGTTCCCGTTGAGTACAACGGATGTGAGAGGTGTTAATACCTTCCCCTTGCATAATCGACTCCCGAACCCGTTAATGGTTGTGATGACCATCCTTTTGATAAGTGCTTAAATGTTGTTATATTTTGGTACAAATTTAGGCACTTATGGTTACTTGTTGTACAAGTTATCTTAGGATTAGGGCATAAATGTGTTGGAAATGCAATGAATGTGATCCTAAGCCTTACCCCACTTGATTATGCAGGAAATACATGATTGAACCTGATTGAAGCAAAAGTTTGAAGCTTTTCTGGATGCCATCGCTACAAGCGCAGAAGTCATCGCTAGTAGCGAGGATAGGCAGGGATTTCCAGACATCCATCGCTTGAAGCGCAGAACCCATCGCTAGAAGCGAGCTTAGGCAGGGATTATCAGGAGTTCATCGCTTGTAGCGATGAACTGGACGCTTGAAGCGAGCCTAGGCAGGGAATTTCAAAGGCTGGTCGCTAGTAGCGACAGACCTGGTCGCTATAGCGACCACAGGGGCGGTTTAATGCTGATGGTGACGTGGAGCTCTTGGATTGGCCAACTGAAGTCCTCGCTACAAGCGACAGACTGGTCGCTTGTAGCGAGCGAAGATTTTCTCAGCATATAAATAGATTTTTAAGCTCATTTCTTCATATATAGCTTTTTATCAGAATATTTATTTTTCCAGAGCTTAGAAAACATATAATCTTTGAAAGAGAATAGGCTTAGAAGGAGGAAAACTTCATTTAGCAACTAGATTTGGATTGAAGAAGATCATTAGAAGCTTTGAGACATCAAGCTCTCAACTATCTTCATCTTTCTTTCCTATTTTGCAAGAGTTGTCATGAAAATGATCAACCAATCTCCTTTGTTGGGATTGATAGGTAATCAATCACTTATGTTGTAAACTTTTGATTATTCAATATATGATTCTAGCAATTTTTATATACCATTGAATTTCTTCTTGCTTTTCAATCTTATGTTTGATTTAAATGTTGTTGAAAAAGACTTTTGAATCTAGGTTTAGAATGATTTTCTATCAAGATAAGAAATTCTAGAAATGGGATTTGGTTTTGATAATTACATTATAGTATTGAATCATAATGCTTTTGGATCGTTTAATAGATTGAGAAATCATCGATTAAACGATACAATCGATATCTCGACGTCATTTGGGAAATCAATGATGTTATTGAGCAATACGTAATAATGCAATATATAAGAAAACGCTAGAATTCGTATTTGTAATCAATCGGATATAACCAATGTTTGATTGATGAAAGTCAATCCTAAACACCTTCTATGTCCTATTACTCTACCATTTATTTATTATGCTTTAAAAGTATGAGTAGTGTAGTAAAACAAACAAGTAAACCCTAACTTAAAACGATAGTCGAAGTTGAACGGAATATGATATCGCCTTAATCCCTGTGGAACGATATAAAAACTGATACTTGCTTTTGTTCATTCAACACCTTTCCACATCGTCAAGAGTTTTATCAACGTTTCCCTTTAAAAATAAAACTTTAGTGGCGACTCCGTAGTCATTCCGAGCGTTGGTACACTCGAGCGTTTTTTAGAGAACGCACACTTAGTTTCAAAAATATTCAAAGCTATGTACTACCCGCATAGCAGCTATCTGGACTCAAAATTGGGTCATAACCCAAGCTTTGTATGGCGTAGCATCTTCAGTGCCAAAGTGGTTGTTCGGCAAGGTGCCCGCTGGAAAATTGGTACAGGATATAGCATCCCTATTGTTGGCGAACCCTGGATAGGGACAGGTACAAGTATTCCCCCTGTGGGACCCGAGATGCTGGCACTTAGACAGTATTCCGTTGGAGATCTGATTGACCAAAACACTAAGGCTTGGAATGACCAGTTAGTTCAAAACCTGTTTCCCATCGAACGAGCTCAAAGCATCTTGAAAACTCCCTTGTATCCTCAGGTCGAAGCAGATCGATTGGTTTGGAAGGCTGAAAAGAATGGTTGTTATTCCGTCAGAAGTGCGTACCGCATCTGCATTGAGGAGGTTATTAATAATGAGCACTTGAGGAAACCCGGGCACTGGAGTGGCATTTGGAAGCTGAAAGTACCTCCAAAGGTTAAGAACTTAGTCTGGGGAATTTGTAGAGACTCTTTTCCCACTAGAGTCAAGCTCAAGAATAGAGGTGTCAATTGTCCGACAGTTTGTGTCACATGCAACGACCCCCATGAGGATAGTTACCATATATTCTTCCATTGTAAGACAACCATAGATGTCTGGAGGCCAGCTAATGTTTGGCATCTTATTTCGCCGCTTCTTAATCTCTTTGATCATGCGCCAGACATCATTTTTAATCTCTTGCAACGGGTATCATCTGCCCAAGCCGAATTCATTGTCACCATTTTGTGGAGCATCTGGAAAGCCAGAAATCTCAAACTATGACAGCAACTGTCAGACTCGACTGTCACTATTCTCGAAAGAGCTAAGCATCTGCTGGAAGGTTGGAGGACTTCTAAGCGCAAGCTAGACATATCAAGATATGTTCCCACAGCTGCATCTACAGGCTTTAATCAGCTCACTGCCCAGAATGTGGAGAACAGGGAAAGGGATACCAGATGGATGAAACCGAGGAGCGGAAGGTTTAAATGTAATGTTGTTGCCTCTTTCTAACTATGCAAACAAGATAGGCATAGGTATGTGCATTCGTGATTCAGAAGGGAATCATATCCGCTCCAAAACCATGTGGTTCACTCCTTTGTGCTCCGTTGATATCGAAGAAGCGTTGGGACATTATCATGCAATTCGATGGATTCACGAACTTCAGCTCACAAATGTTGATTTTGAGGTCGATTCGAAAAAAGTAGCTGACTATTTTAATAGTGGTCGTGGAGATCTCACCGAATTTGGCTCTATTATGGAGAATAGTATTCACTTTTGTAATTCTTACTTAACAAACTCTCATGTTGAGTTTATTAGGAGGCAAGAAAATGCGGTTGCCCACGAATTAGCTAAGGCAGCCACATATAGTTCTAGCTTCCGTGTCTTTGATGAGATTCCAGCATGTATTACCACTTTAATTCTTAATGAAATGATATAAGCTTTCTTTTCCTTCAAAAAAAAAACTTAGATGGTTAACATAATTTTAAATATATCGTTATAACGTTTCGTAGATGGTTAATGAATATAATAACGTGTCACATCTCACAT
This sequence comes from Medicago ruthenica, assembly GCA_018208015.1. Lineage (NCBI taxonomy): Eukaryota > Viridiplantae > Streptophyta > Magnoliopsida > Fabales > Fabaceae > Medicago > Medicago ruthenica. The sequence continues at coordinate 105,431,436 of CM031378.1, read as the reverse complement.
TAACCATTCATTTAACACAATTAATTAAAATTTTGAATGTCGTTAACAATAATTTTTCGAGTGTTCAAATATACATGTACATTCATTAACCATTCAAATTGTTTTAAATATACCCAATGATAAATTTAAGCAAAAAATTTTGAAAGAAAATTGATGTATTTGATCCAATGTTTGGGTCAAATACATCAATTTTTTTTATCAATTTTTGCTTATAATCGAAACTGGACACATTATTTTCATGTGCTCAAATATACATGATATCCATGAACCACAATTTATATTCAAACTAGTTTTAGACCCGTGCCTTGCGCAATTTAAAGCTATATTTTTTGTAATTTGTGTTTTGAAAATATATATCAAATGTTCTAGCTTAACTATAACATTTATGTATCTAAACAAATATTTGATTTAAAAAAGAAATAAAATGAGATGATGAATTAATTATATTTTAATTTCCAAAATCCTTGCATCAAAATATAATCTTTTATGTTATATGTCTATTGTTTTGTGAGACCATGGAGAGGATCTATTTCTAAATAACGGGAATGAATCCTCTTAATGTGACATGGAAGTCTATTGCAATCCTCACCATTCATTCTAAAGGACGGGGAAAAAGAATTAAAAAAAAAACAAATATTTAAAGGTAGAGATGTATGTGGACACTTGAGAAAATGTAAAAGAAAAATGGAAATGATTCATCTCCAAAGAAGGCATATGGATCCTCTAATGTTATAAAGGGGATAGAAGGATAATTAAAAAAAAGATTATTTAGTTTAGTTGAGGTCTTCCTAAATGTGGAGTGAGAAAATTGCGCTAGAGACAAAAAAAAAATTGCGTAAATTATCATCAAAATAGACACCTGGCATAAATTTCTCCAAAATTAAGTAATATAATTAACATCTGTGAACCATGGTGCTCACCTTGGAAAAAACCAATGGGGTTGAAGGTTTATTTTCTCAATGAAAGAAAAAAGGGTTAATTATGCAAATAGTCCTTACAAATAGGGCTCGTTTTGCTTTTGGTTCTTGGTAATTTTTTTTTTAAAAAAATACCATTGCAAAATTTTCTCTTTTAAAAAAGCCACTGGTCTCACTTAACAGCTGATTTGGCATGGTTTTGGCCACGTGGCAGTTGCTGACTGTCGCAATGATTTTTGGACATCAAGCTATTAGTTAGCGTTTGTTGGAACAAAATGTGTTTAACAAAGTCTCTTATAACTTAAGGGGAGATTGTTGAAACATTTATGTGTAAACATATCTCTCTTTATGGTTTTGATGATAACAAGGTGTTAAATGGAAAATTGGTTATGTGCTAATGCTTTGTTCAAGTGTTTTCAGAACCATGTGCTTTATGATTAATTATTAAGAATGGTTATGGAAGAACAAGCTTAGAGCAAGGAAGGAAAGCTAAGAAGCAATGTTGCAAAGCTAGAAGGAAACTGGGTCTGAAGAAGTGCTCCTGAAAGAAGTGCTCCTGAAGTAGTGGTACTGAACTGAGAGCTTCTGAAGTGGTCCTGAAGTGGTGCTCCTGAAGTGCAGCTTCTGAATCTGAAGGCAGCTTCTGAAGTCTGGGTGCTTCTGAAGAAGTCAACGCAGAGTCAACTCCTGAAGCCAGCTTCTGATCCGTACAAAGCAGCTTCTGATGCAACAACTTCTGATGCACTGTTCACACAGAAGCTTCTGAAGCTGATGTGGCATGGAAAGTGACCAGTACTGTGCGCATTTAATGCCTGAATATGTCAGAACAACTCAATGGAACAGTTGTCTCCCTGACCCAAACATTCTCCAGCTTTTAAGGTAGGCCATTTCAAAAATGGCTGCTGCTCTGTTTTGTTTGAAAAAGTGCAACACACATTTGCAGAAATCCTAGCTCAGCTTGCAACGGCTCTTTCCTCAAATCAAGCAAATCTTCAACAGCTATATTTCATCTATAAAAGGAAGAAGATTTGAAGAAGAAAATGTCCAAGACTCTTGAAATCAAATTGCTGAAACCTTGCTCTGTTTTGCTGTCAAGTTCAAAAACTCTTAGAAATTCTTCAGTCTTGTAACTTAGAATTTCTTAAGGTTAAGAGTCTTAACCTGTGTTGTATTAAGAGAACACCTCTGATATTTTATCAAGTGTTCATCCCAAACTCCTTTACTTGTAAACCAGTTTGGTCCCTAAAAGTCTCAGTCTGTATACTGAGCATTTGTAACCTCATTCCTTTGTGGTCTGAGTCAGAAGTCTCTTGACTTAGTGTCTTGAGCATTGGGAAGTCTCTTGTCTTAGTGACTTGAGCATTGGAAGCCTCTTCCTTGGTGGTTGAGCATAGAAGCCTCTTTCTTTGTGATTGAGCAACTGGAAGTCTCTTTCTTAGTGATTGAGCAATTGTAATCTTCAGATTATAGTGGAACTCTCTTGTTGGAAAACAAGGGGACTGGACTACTTCTCACATTGAGAAGGAACCAGTATAAACTCTGTGTGTCTCTCTTCCCTTACCTTTTTAACTTGTTTATCCGCTGCATTAACTTCTGATAACAGTTCAGAACCTGGTTCTGAACTTGTGTTAAAGTTTAGAAAAGAAAAGAACAAGTTTTTGAGTCACACAATTCAACCCCCCCTTCTTGTGTGTGTGTTTTTCTCACCTTCAGTTGAGGAAGCTAAGGATCTGAATACCTTGAGTATTGAGGATCTGATAAGCTCCCTCAAAGTGCATGAACTGGGACTCAATGAGGATGAGTCTGTTAGAGAACCAAAAACATTAGCTCTGAAGTCTAAAAGAAAACCTGCTAAAGCCTTGAAAGCTATTGAATTTGAAGAAGAATTTCCTGAGGGAAATTCTGATGAAGATTCAGATGCTGATGAGCTTGCAATGATTTCTAAAAGGCTTCAGTATCTGATGAATAGAAAGAAAAAATTCTCTAACAGAAGCAGTAACTTTAGAGGATCTGGTTCTGGTTCAAAGAGGGATATTCAGAAGGAAAGCTGTTACAACTGCAAGAAGCCTGGGCACTTCATTGCTGACTGTCCTGATCTTCAGAAGGAAAAGTCCAAAGAGAAAGCAAAGAAGTCCAGCTCTAAGTCCAGCAGTTTCAGAAACAAGCTTAAGAAGAGTCTCATGGCAACATGGGATGATCTGGATAATGAGTCAGAATCTGATGAGGAAGAAGCAAACCTGGCCCTGATGGCAACTGCATCTTCTGATGTAGAATCATGCTCAAATTCTGATGAAGAAGATGTGGTATACTCTGAACTCTCTAGATCTGAATTGATTGAAACAGTTAATGATCTTATGAGTCATCTTAAAAGCAAGTTAAAAGAAATTAAATCTTTGAAAAATCAAACTAACTTGCTATCTGAGGTAAATCTTAAACTTCAGAATCAGATTTTTGAATATGATGAAGAAGTTGGAGAACTCAGAAAAGAGGCTCATAAGAAATCTGAAGAGGTTCCTAATGAACAGGAAATAGCTCTTCAGGATTTCATGTTAACTGGGTTCAATAGAACTAAAATTGCCTCCATGATGTATAATATGATCAGAAACAAAGATGAAGGCATTGGCTATGATGCATTTAAACCTTCAAATGAATTAAACTCACATTCATGTTCTGAAAATATTTTAAAAGGCAATAGTATATGCTTTGTGCCTGCTTCTGATAACTCTGAGAAGTTGAAAATATAAGAATCTGAGACTAAGTCTGAAGTTCTGAACAACTCAGACTCTGAAGCTTCTGAACCTAAGGGTAAGATGAAGGCAGATGTTAAAACCTTGCCCAAATCTAAGCCAAAAGGTCCTAAGCCTAAGAGTAAGAGGAAATCAGACTCTGAACCTCAACCTGTTCAGAATCTGAAGTGTTCAGAACCTGGAACTAGTAAGTCTCAGAATCTGAATGATTCACAAATTTCAAAGACTGAGTTTATTAAAACTTCAAAATCTATCAAACCAGTCAACACAAAACATTTTCAATTTCAGAATGTTAAGAAAAGCAAGCAAAAGCAAACCAATCAGTTTTATGCTTCTGATTGTTTTAAGAAAGGCAAAACTGAAGCTTGCCTTGTGCCTGAAGTAAACAAAGTTAGAATTCTGAAGAGATCAGAACCAAAGTGCTCAATGGTTCAAACTCTAAAGAACTCAGAACCAAAGACCTTCAAGTCTCAGGTTCTGAAGAAATCTGAGTCCAAACCTTTGAGAACTCAGGTTCTGATACTCAGACTTATTCAAGATACAAGGATTCATATCCAAAGTATCAGAACAAGTCTGAATATCATAACTTCAGACACAAGAAGCCAAAACCTTTCAGGACTAACCCCAAAGGACCCATGAGAATCTGGGTACCTAAGTCTGAGATAATTTCAATTGCAGATATGCTTAACATCCAAAGAAAAGGAAAAGTCCTGGTACCTGGACAGTGGATGCTCGCATCATATGACATGGGACAAGTCTATGTTCCAAACCCTAACTCTGAAAGAGGGAGGAACTGTGGGGTTTGGAGGAAGTCAGAAAGGAAAGATCATTGGTACTGGTAAGATAGGTAATTCTTCCCTGTACATTGATAATGTTTGGCTGGTAGATGGACTTAGACATAATCTACTTAGCATAAGTCAATTATGTGATAGTGATTATGAAGTCATGTTTAATAAGAACACATGCACTGTAATCAGTAGCAAAGATAAGTCTGTAGTGTTCAGAGGCTGTAGGAAAAACAATGTTTACAAAATAAACTTTTCTGAATTGGTTCAGCAGAAGGTAGTTTGCCTTCTGTCTGTGAGTGATGAGAAATGGGTCTGGCACAAAAGGCTGGGACATGCTAACTGGAGACTCATCTCTAAGCTTAGCAAGTTACAGCTGGTCAGAGGCTTACCCAGTATTGATTATCACTCAGATGCTTTGTGCTCAGCATGCCAAATAGGAAAATTTTCTAAAACCTCTTTTAAATCAAAGAACATTGTTTCCACCTCTAAACCTCTAGAACTCCTTCACATTGATTTGTTTGGTCCTGTTGGGACAGCTTCAATCAATGGGAAGAAGTATGGACTTGTTATTGTTGATGATTACAGTAGGTGGACTTGGGTTAAATTCCTCAGAAGCAAAAATGAAACATATGATGTGTTTTTCAAATTCTGCAAACAAGTACAAACTGAAACCGATTTGAAAATTTTAAAAATCAGAAGTGATCATGGTGGTGAATTTGAAAATGAACCTTTTGAAAACTTTTGTGAAGACCATGGAATTTTCCATGAGTTCTCATCTCCTAGAACTCCACAACAAAATGGAGTTGTAGAGAGAAAGAACAGGTCTTTACAAGAAATGGCCAGAACCATGATCCATGAATCTAAAATTGCTAAGTACTTTTGGGCAGAAGCTGTAAACACAGCATGTTATATTCAGAACAGGATCTATATCAGACCCATCCTGAATAAAACAGCATATGAATTGTTTAAAGGAAGAAAACCAAATATTTCTTATTTTCATCAGTTTGATTGTACATGTTACATACTGAACAATAAAATCTACCTAAAGAAATTTGATGCCAAGGCTCAAAAGGGTACCTTTTTAGGATACTCAGAGAGATCTAAGGCATACAGGGTGTATAATTCTGAAACACATGTTGTTGAAGAAGCTATACACATTAGGTTTGATGATAAGAAGCCTGGTAGTAAAATACCAGAGCTGGTTGAGAGTTTTGCAGATGTCAGAATCTCAGAAGAACCTTCAGAAGCTGAACCCAGTTCAGGTTCTGATAGAGCTGTCAAAACGGGCCAGCCCGTATGGGCCGGCCCGAAAGCCCGAAAAAAATGTAGGGCTTGGGCTTAAAAATTGCAGCCCGAATTTTTCCAGGGCTTTTTAGCCCGGCCCGTAAAAGCCCGTAACCCGTTCGGGCTTACCCGCACGGGCTACGGGTAGCCCGACAGCCCGCATGAACAAATAGAAGTTCAGCCCAATCCAAAAAAAAAGTAGCCCAATCCAACAAAGCCCAAATTACATAAATCATTTATACTACCCCCTTAACCATTTTCCCACTTAATACTCATGTGTTGAATGTCTGTAATATGCGCAATGCCACTGGATGTATGTTTCTGGTATTGTTGTTGCTAGAAGCATACCATATTTATCTACAAATGATGATGTGTTATGAAATGGTAATATTGGGGATTCTACGAGCATCATCTGATCAAACTAGGATTTGATGGTAGCGATTTTGAGGCATGGTCTTTTTTGTATTTATTAATTTTATACATTGGAGAATGGAGGGGTTGAATTTATTAAAAAAAAAAAAAGAGCCACATGCTTGCAGCATTATTTTGTAGATTTAAAAAAAAAAAATAGGTGCGGGCCGGCCCGGGAGCCCGGGAGCCCGTATAGGGCCGGGCTCGGGCTCTATTATTCTTGCCCGAATTTAAACAGGGCTTTTTAGCCCGGCCCTAAAAAGCCCGCAACCCGCTCGGGCCGGCCCGAAACGGGCCGGGTAGCCCGTTTTGACAGCTCTAGGTTCTGATGAAGGTTCAGAAGCTAAAAACAATGAAGACTCTAAGAAACTCTCTGAAAAAGACACTACTTCTGAAGCTAATCAAGACCAGCATGGTTCTGAACAAATCCCTGATGGTTCTTCAGAAGCTAATCCACCCAGAACCTCATTCAAGTACAAGTCTTCACATCCTGAGGAGTTGATCATTGGAAACAAGAACAGTCCAAGAAAGACAAGATCAGCATTCACTCAGAATGAGTCCATGCTTGGCCTGCTATTCATGATTGAGCCTACAACTGCTGATGAAGCACTTGCTGATGATGGCTGGATTGTAGCAATGCAAGAAGAGCTGAACCAGTTTCAAAGGAATGATGTTTGGGATCTTGTTGCAAAACCTGATCAGAAGAACATCATTGGAACAAAATGGGTGTTCAGGAACAAGCTCAATGAACAAGGAGAAGTGATCAGAAACAAGGCTAGATTAGTAGCTCAAGGGTACAGCCAGCAAGAAGGAATTGATTATACAGAAATTTTTGCTCCAGTAGCAAGACTGGAAGCAATCAGGTTACTTCTTTCTTATGCTGTTAATCATGATATCATCTTATATCAAATGGATGTTAAGAGTGCCTTCTTAAATGGTGTAATTTCTGAAGAAGTGTATGTAAAACAACCTCCAGGTTTTGAAGATGTTAAATATCCAAATCATGTTTTTAAACTTAAGAAGTCTTTGTATGGTCTGAAACAAGCTCCCAGAGCTTGGTATGAAAGGCTAAGCAACTTCTTAATTAAAAATAATTTTGTAAGAGGTCAAGTTGACAATACACTTTTTAGGAAAACTGTTAAGAAAGAGATCTTAATTGTACAAATCTATGTTGATGATATCATATTTGGTTCTACTAATGCCTCCCTTTGCAAGGAATTTTCTAAGTTAATGCAGGATGAATTTGAAATGAGCATGATGGGTGAGCTGAAATTCTTCTTGGGAATTCAAATCAACCAATGCAAAGATGGTGTTTATGTTCATCAGTCAAAATACACCAAGGAGCTTCTGAAGAAGTTCCAGCTGGATGATTGCAAGCTGATGACAACACCAATGCATCCCACCTGCACCTTAAGCAAAGAGGACAATGGCTCTAAAGTAGATCAGAAGCTGTACAGAGGTATGATAGGTTCTCTCCTATACTTAACTGCTTCTAGGCCAGATATTTTATTTAGTGTATGTCTGTGTGCCAGATTCCAATCAGATCCTAGAGAATCTCATATGACTGTTGTCAAGAGAATCTTCAGGTATCTGAAGGGAACAACTAATTTGGGACTTCTGTATAAGAAATCTCTAAATTATAAGCTAGTTGGATTCTGTGATGCTGACTATGCTGGGGACAGGATTGAAAGAAAATCCACCAGTGGAAACTGTCAGTTTCTTGGTGAGAATCTGATATCCTGGGCCAGCAAGAGACAAGCAACCATTGCTTTGTCAACAGCAGAAGCAGAATACATCTCAGCTGCAAGTTGTAGCACACAACTGCTCTGGATGAAACATCAATTAGAGGATTATCAGATTCATACAGACAATATTCCTATTTATTGTGATAATACTGCTGCTATATGTCTGTCTAAAAATCCAATTCTGCATTCTAGAGCCAAGCACATAGAAATAAAACATCATTTTATAAGAGATTATGTTCAGAAGGGTGTTTTAGATATTCAATTCATTGATACTGATCATCAATGGGCTGATATATTCACAAAACCCCTAACAGAAGAATGATTTAATTTTATTAAAAAGAATCTGAACATGCATTTTATCCCTTGAAAATGTGCTTGAATCTGAATGAAATCCTTGATTCTAAGTTTATCATAAGCTAAGACTTATCAAACACTCACCTTCTGAGAGTTTGAATAAAGTTAAGCCTGAAAAACTTCAGAGTCTGAAGGATCAGAACCTGGATTTTCTGACTTCTGAATCTGATAAAAATCTAATGTTGGTCAGAATCTGATAAGTATAGCTATGGGCAATGATGATTAAAGCTTTGAAAGTTATACTATAATCCTCCCAAAGTTCATCAACTTAAAAATGTGATTTTCTGCTCTGATATTAAATGCTAAAATTGCTTGACAAACAATTTTCAGTTAGTATCAGTTTGTTTTCAAACTGTTTAAGCACAGACACATTTTTTAAATGCTCAAAGTGTTTCAGACATGTTCAGTCTTAAGAACTTATTTTATCTTGGTATCAGCACTAAAATGTCAATTTGGTATCAGACTCTGAGGTAAACCTTCATGTGTTGAAATCAGGTTATGATACAAGTTCAGCAGTTTTAAAACTGTATATTTGGTATCAGACTCTGAGATAAAATCCTCAATTGGTATCAAGCTCTGATATAACCTATCAGTTGGTCTATGATCTGAACTATTGTGTTTTAAAAAATGAGTTAGACCTGCTTGATCTGAACTATTTTCTTTAAACCAGCTCAGATTTGCTCTGATACCCTCTTGCAAGACTTGCTCTGATACCTTCTTGCATGTTTTGGCTCTGATACTGAAAACAATTTAGTTGGTTTTGCTCTGATACTGAATGAATTCATACTGAACAAACCATGTTTGAACACAGAATGACCTGATCAAAAGCTCTAAACCTTTTCTGCTTCTGAACACCATTCTAATTTTAATGCAAGTCATATACTCATTGAAAATCAAGTAGGCTCTGATGATTATTCTTGGCTACTTGATTATCCATATGATTGCATAAATTTCTCACAAACTTTTGTTCAATCCCCTCCTATATGCTCTGAACCTTTTTCTTTGAAATGTCTTTCAAACTCTTTTAAAAAAGGGGAAATTGAACTGCTCTGATACATGTTTTCAAAATCCTTGTTTGCTCTGATACAGAAATTTTCAAACTCTCTTGACAAAGGGGGAGAAATTTTCTGTGTTAGGGAGTAAGTAAAACTTTTTGTTGATGACAAAAGGGGGAGAAAGTAAAACAAGTATTAAAGCACCTGAGCTCAAAAATAAGTTAAATTCTGTCAGTATATTAACTTATGAAAGGGGGGTAAAAGGTATTAAAGCCTGAGGCTCTGAACATAAGTTAAGGCAGTTAAAAGCTCTGATACTGATTAGTTAAAGCTCTGATACTGATTGAATCTAACTTATGAGAACTGCTTTTTAACTTTTAGCCTCTGAATTGTAAATCTAGCTCTGATACCATTCTGTGAGATATATAACTCTTAGTGAGTTATAATGAATTGAAAATAACTTGGATAAGACTCATGGAGCTTACAAAACTCATCATGTGGATTATCAGACTTAGGGGGAGAGCTTACAATGAAAGAAAAAAGGGTTAATTATGCAAATAGTCCTTGCAAATAGGGCTCGTTTTGCTTTTGGTTCTTGGTAAAAATTTTTTTAAAAAAATACCATTGCAAAATTTTCTCTTTTAAAAAAGCCACTGGTCTCACTTAACAGCTGATTTGGCATGGTTTTGGCCACGTGGCAGTTGCTGACTGTCGCAGTGATTTTTGTACATCAAGCTATTAGTTAGCGTTTGTTGGAACAAAATGTGTTTAACAAAGTCTCTTATAACTTAAGGGGAGATTGTTGAAACATTTATGTGTAAACATATCTCTCTTTTTGGTTTTGATGATAACAAGGTGTTAAATGGAAAATTGGTTATGTGCTAATGCTTTGTTCAAGTGTTTTCAGAACCATGTGCTTTATGATTAATTATTAAGAATGGTTATGGAAGAACAAGCTTAGAGCAAGGAAGGAAAGCTAAGAAGCAATGTTGCAAAGCTAGAAGGAAACTGGGTCTGAAGAAGTGCTCCTGAAAGAAGTGCTCCTGAAGTAGTGGTACTGAACTGAGAGCTTCTGAAGTGGTCCTGAAGTGGTGCTCCTGAAGTGCAGCTTCTGAGTCTGAAGGCAGCTTCTGAAGTCTGGGTGCTTCTGAAGAAGTCAACGCAGAGTCAACTCCTGAAGCCAGGTTCTGATCCGTACAAAGCAACTTCTGATGCAACAGCTTCTGATGCATTGTTCACACAGAAGCTTCTGAAGCTGATGTGGCATGGAAAGTGACCAGTACTGTGCGCATTTAATGCCTGGATATGTCAGAACAACTCAATGGAACAATTGTCTCCCTGACCCAAACATTCTCCAGCTTTTAAGGTAGGCCATTTCAAAAATGGCTGCTGCTCTGTTTTGTTTGAAAAAGTGCAACACACATTTGCAGAAATCCTAGCTCAGCTTGCAACGGCTCTTTCCTCAAATCAAGCAAATCTTCAACAGCTATATTTCATCTATAAAAGGAAGAAGATTTGAAGAAGAAAATGTCCAAGACTCTTGAAATCAAATTGCTGAAACCTTGCTCTGTTTTGCTGTCAAGTTCAAAAACTCTTAGAAATTCTTCAGTCTTGTAACTTAGAATTTCTTAAGGTTAAGAGTCTTAACCTGTGTTGTATTAAGAGAACACCTCTGATATTTTATCAAGTGTTCATCCCAAACTCCTTTACTTGTAAACCAGTTTGGTCCCTAAAAGTCTCAGTCTGTATACTGAGCATTTGTAACCTCATTCCTTTGTGGTCTGAGCCAGAAGTCTCTTGACTTAGTGTCTTGAGCATTGGGAAGTCTCTTGTCTTAGTGACTTGAGCATTGGAAGCCTCTTCCTTGGTGGTTGAGCATAGAAGCCTCTTTCTTTGTGATTGAGCAACTGGAAGTCTCTTTCTTAGTGATTGAGCAATTGTAATCTTCAGATTATAGTGGAACTCTCTTGTTGGAAAACAAGGGGACTGGACTACTTCTCACATTGAGAAGGAACCAGTATAAACTCTGTGTGTCTCTCTTCCCTTACCTTTTTAACTTGTTTATCCGCTGCATTAACTTCTGATAACAGTTCAGAACCTGGTTCTGAACTTGTGTTAAAGTTTAGAAAAGAAAAGAACAAGTTTTTGAGTCACACAATTCAACCCCCCCCCCTTCTTGTGTGTGTGTTTTTCTCACCTTCAGCGTTGACTCACAAATTTAAGATTCACCACCGATCTTTTATTTTTCCAAGGAAAAGGGAGAAAGTTCGAAAAACCCTATTTTTTGAGAGATCAAGGTCCGGGGGTTGGTTAGGCAAAGAGAATGTATTAGCACCCTAAACATCTATAGTACTCTATATGAACCTCTTGTTTTTATCTTTATCTTTATGCTAAATTGATTATTTGCTTGTAAAATAAATGCTTAAGTGTGAAAAGATTAAAGTGATGAGTTTAAAAGAAAGGAAAATGTTTTTGTTATTTTGTTGATTTGGAAAGACAAAGTCTTTTGCCTACATACCCGAATGGGATCAAAATCATGTAGTTCGGGGTAAAAAATCGAGTGATTTGTTTTGATTGATTTTAAAGTTTTGAAAATGTTTTGAGAAAGATAAGAGGCCGAAAAGGCATAGAAGAAATAAAATGTGGGTTTGATTGATTTTAATTGAAGAAAAAGTTTGATTAATTAAAGATTGATTAAAGTTTGATTAAGAAAGATAAGGCACTTGGTTTGAAATCCAAGGTTGACTTTTTGGGATTTTGATTCTATGAAATGTTTTTGATTTTTGACTATTTGATTTTTTTTGAAAATTTTGATTAATTCCTAAAGTCCAAAACTAGAGTAAGCTGAGATAATCTGAAGCGCGCCGGATCCCTCAAAATGACGTTGGATCAAGTGAGGGTCCTTTTCCTCGGATACGGTCATTATTATATTTTTATCGTTTTTTGACATAAAGCGAAATAAATAAATGTGAGTGTCGGTGCATATTCTCATTTATATTTACATTGTCCCTAAATACATTCTAATAGAATAAAAATGACAAAATAATAAATAAAAATAAAATTGCAAATGCACTAAAATAAATATGCTAAAATAAATAAAGAAAATAAAAATGCATGAAATGCAAAACAATAAATAAATATGTTGCATAAAAAAAAATAAAGAAAATATAAATGCATGAAATGCAAGACAATAAATAAATATGTTGCATAAAATAAATAAAGAAAATAAAAATGCATGAAATGCAAGACATAAAATAAAGATGTTGCATAAAATAAATAAGGAAAATAAAAATGCATGAAATGCAAGGCATAAAATAAATATGTTGCATAAAATAAATAAGGAAAATAAAAATGCATGAAATGCAAGGCATAAAATAAATATGTTGCACAAAATAAATAAGGAAAATAAAAATGCATGAAATGCTGAAAATTAAAGGCAATAAGATAAAATGCATAAAAATAAATAATAAAAAAAATGCAAGAAATGAAATAAAAAAAAATGAAAGAAAAAAGAAAGGAGAAGAAGAAGGAGGGGGGTGCAGTGAACAGAAAGGAGGGGTGTTTAGCAATCAGAAAGGAGAAAAGATGAAGTAGAGAGATGGGCCGAGCATGGTTTGGGCCAGGATTGGAAGGTATAAAACAATTTTCTCTTCAGAAAACTCTCATTTCCTTCCTTCTCCCTCTCTCTACTTCTTCTCTCTCACTAGAGCTCCCACTTCTCTCTAAAAAAAATAGTAACCGGAAAACAGTTCCGGCGGGGTGGCCGGCCGGAGTACCAAATCTCTTTTTTTTTTACAGTTTTAGCGATCATTTTCTCTCTAGAGTTCGAAAATCAATTTGTTTTTCGAAGAAAACCTCACACGAACTCTAGATCTGCATTTGAAGAAACGGTTGAGAACTACCTTTTAAAAAAATTTCGGTTTCGGATTGATACTGGTTTTGGTGTGATTCTGCTTTCTGATTCGTGGTTTTGGCTATGATTTGTAGTTCGATTTACCTTTGGTTCGGTTTTAGACCGGATTTGTGTTTGATGTTGGTTCCGTGACTGATATTGGTTTTTGACGTTGGTTCTGTGGCTGAGATTGGTTTTGTTTCTGACTTGTGGTGATGATTCGGTTACGTTTTGTGTTGAATTTGGTTTCTGATTTTTGTGGTGGTTTATGGTGGCTTGGGGTGGTTCACGGTGGTTTGTTGGTGGTTCACGGTGGTTTGTGTACTGTGACTCTGACTCACTGACTATTTTCTGACTTAGGGTATACTTTTCTCTGATTGGGATCCGTGAGCAGTACAATAAATGTACTATTTATAGGCCAAAAATAGGGTTAGGATGAAAAGGACAAAAACACCCCTCTGGGTCTGGACTGAATTTGGACAAAAACTGACTGAAAATAAAAAATAAAAAATAACACAAAAAAGAAAATATAAAACGAAAATGAATTAGAATAAAAAAGAAAAACTAAAAATTAAAATTTTAAAAATAAAATAAAAATAAAATAAAAACAAAATAAAATAAAATAAGGAAATATAAAGGAAAAAATAATAAAAATAAAACGGTCGCCTTCGGAACAAAAATGAGGTATTTTAAAATACTTCTCTGCCGAAATTTCGTCTGAAACGACGAGAATTTCTAGCTTAAAAAGACGAGAGAAACAAATGGAAAGTGGGTCAAAAATGGGGTATGACATTGACTGTGCAACTTTGACATGTGGCGATGACGTGACATGCCACATAATTAAAAACTTAAAAAAACATTTTAAAAATTCTTAAAATTATTTTCGAAATTAAAAATTTGAAATAAAAAATCAGAAAATATATTTAAAAAGCTGAAAATAAATTCCCAAAAAATTTCAGATTATTTAATTTTCAAAAATTAAAATTATATAATTTGAAAATTTTGGAAAAAAATCTGAACTCAAATTTAAAAATCCTAAAAAATAAAAAATACAATTAAAAATCCTTAAAACTATTTTTTGAAAGTAAAAATCTGAAAATAATTTTCAAAATCATAAAATAAATTTCAAAAAAAAATTGATTATATAATTTTAAAAAACTAGAATTAATTTTTTTGAAAATTATATAATCTGAAATTTTGAAACAAAAATCTGAATTAATTATCTAAAATTAAAATTTAAAATTTTGAAAAAAAAACTGAAAATTATATATTCAAAAATTATAAATTTTCAGATTATATATATTTTTTTAAAATTAATTTTCATATTTTAATTTTCAAATTTTATATTCAGATTTTAAAAAATTATAGAATTTTTGATTTTTTTCATATTTCAAAAATTTAGTTTTTATAATCGGAAAATATTTGGAACTTTTTTAAATTTTTTTATTTTATTTTCATATTTTTTAATTTTTAAAAATAATTTTCAGAATTTTAAAATTTAATATTATGTGTCATGTCACGTCAGCGCCACGTGGCAAAAGTTGCACAGTCAGTAACTACCACGTGGGTGAACCCATGTCATCTCACCTCAAAAGTGGGCACAGAGACTTTTTTAAAAGACAAAATTTTGGAAGGGTGTTTTTAAATTTTTTTTTTACCAAAGACCAAAAGCAATGACTATTTACATATTTAAGCCAAGATAAAATGGTATTCTGTATCATCCTGAACCTACTCTTTTCATTTGGCCTCATTTAATTTAGTTGCTACATTTCAAATCAACATCTTTCTGTTGCAGACCAATACTTAGTCGCTCTCGAGAAAAGGTTGACCTTTAAAAAGGCTAACCGAAGGCAAGTTGCTTTTGTTGACTAAAGTTGAAGCCAATGTTGCTCCTGAAAGAATGATAGTAAATTAGTAATTAGCATTCAATGGGTTTAAGCCAAAGGCAACAGAAGAAGTAAGACATAGAAAGCAGTAAACAGGGTTATCCGTTTAACATTATTAATTCCTTATTAGATCCTCAACAATAGAGACTCTTAATTTGGAGGTTTTAAACGGGTCTCACATATACACATCATTTTTTTATAATTTTTTAATAAAAATATCTAATAAGTATTCAATCACTCTAATGGAGACCCTCTAACAAAATGTTTAAATGAGTTCCACCAATAACTCTTCATCATTTACATTTCAACGATTAACATTTCAACAATGATTATTTTAATAAAAAGTAGTGTGGGTCCACTTAAGAATGTGAGTCTTAAGTGAGAACATGAGTCTTATAAGACCCCTAATTTTTTTTTTTTCCACAATAGGGGGTGAGGGTACCTATTAGGTATCGGATCTTAAATGGTGAAGATATGTGGATGATCTTATGGACGTATAATTAATAGAAAGATATGCGTTACACATATAAATTGATTGCCATTATCCTATTAATTCTCATGTTGACTAACAGTTATCTATGACATGTATACACTAGTTGAAAATATTTTTCAATTAATTCTTAGATTCCATAATACCTGAGAAGCAGGGAGGAAAATTTTCTGCACACCTCTCTCCCGACGTGAAAGTAAAATGCAATATGAAAGAGGGAGAGACATGATTGAGGAGAGTGTACACATCAGATTATAATTGAGGTGGCAAAATTTTGTGTATATGGACATCAGTATGTTGACGTGTCAAGAAGATAATTTGAGGGTCTGAATTAATAAATATAATATAATGAATATGCATGTGAAGTTTGTGGTTAACAAAGTTCAAAATTTTGGTTAATTGTGTTAAGTGGATGAGTAATGAGTTATGACATATTGTTACATTCATCAATCTGAACATGATTAATCATGAATTAACCATTAAATTATTGTCGAATTTTGATGTCAAACTTGTGATCCAAAATATCATTTCCCTTGAAGAATACACATGCATTTCAAGTGTAAAGTATTTTTATATTCCACATCCAAACAAATTTCATCAATATGTCAATAAAATTATGAAGGAAAAGGGAAAGCCCCAAACAAAAACAAACTACATGTAACAAGAGGGATCGATCATCCTTCATGTAGAGAGTGACCACGTTGAACATACATATTCTTTACGAATTGAACAAAGGCAATAGATTCTGTTCTTGCCTTCTCAAACACACCACACCTAACAAGAGCCGGCACAAAGAGGCAAATTCCAGTAGACACCACAAAAGCCATTGTAAGTATACAAGACACAACCCTTGGCAATAATTCACGTTTTGGTTCAAATACCTTCTTATATGCAATTTGAAGAGCCAAACACACCCCATGGATGAAGAAAAAGCACATTGAATCCCAACATGGTTCCCATGTATCCTTCTTTTCACGTTTTATGTAATAAAATATTAACTCATGCATCAACGCTGACACTGTAAAAGTTGCCACCACAGCAGGGAGTGGGGCCCATTTTCTTCCTATGAAATGGCTAGAAGCCTTCACCATTGGTTCGTATACGGTAGGGTGTAGGATACGTGTGACCATGATGTTCCACCTTCTTCCCCAAAAGTTTTGCACTGATGTGCTTAAGTATGGTTTATTGAAAGGTTGTTCCAACTCTACTTGAAGAAGTTTGCTAGATATTGTATTAATCAATGCAAGAAAGATTTCTAATCCCGCGTAGAGGTGGAGAGTGTATAAGATCATCAAATTTATTGTGTGAAAGTTTTCTTTCTTATCATATAGATGAATACAAAAATAAGAGAAAAGGAAAATAATTACTAACTTACTAGGAAAATATATAGGTGCAACTTTTATTTTAGTTTGGTTTGCATGGTTTGCTAACTTGATGGGAAATGAGGCAATTAGGAGAAAGTGAGGGAGAGAGAGTGGAGGGTTGGATGAGAGGGGGCCTTTGGAGAATGCAAAGAGGAAGAGTTTGAAGGTGGAAAGCCAAGATAGGAGGAATGAAGAAGGGCCTACAAGATGGATGGTGGTGAGCCTCATAGGGAGAAGGAGGATGATGATTATGGGTGGAATTAGGGTTACAAGTCTTCCCTTGCCTTTGGGAATCAACTTCCCTATTGTGTAGCTGTAGCAAAATAATATCGTTGCTACACTACATACCATTATGAAGTTGTTGATTTCTCCTTCTATCATTTAAAATTCTTATGATGTGTGAAAAATATCAAACACTCCCTCGTGTGTGTCTATATATATATATATATTGACCAACTTGTAGACCAATTTGAATCCGCTGTAAGATTAATTTTTGAGTTAACAATTTAAAATTTGATTTTTGTAATTGATCGTTGGACTATATCTTTCAAATGTGCGACTCCATGAATTGAACCTAGATTATTTTTCTAGTAAAGTGATGTTACCAACTCTACCAACATCATATTGGTGACGTGATTTAGTTTTTAATATGGTTCTTTTGCTTGCTTGAAACAAAAATGAAATAAGGGTTTTAAGTTATTAATGGCAAATATTAGACGTTGTTGCTTACTCTTTCATTGTTAAACTGCAATATTTTAAGTTTTTTCCCTCAAAACTTTGATTGACCGTGTTTTTATTTTATTTTATTTTTTCCAAATGAATTAAGTTTAAAGATCTACATTTATATACATTTTTATTGGTTTTCAATGTGTGCTTTAAAAAATATTATTTGAGTTATTGTTTGGTATTAAAAAAAGATTTGAGGTATTGTTTTGTATTAAAAAAAGATTTGCGCGTAATATTAACAAAAATATCCTTAGACTAAAATAGATATTCATTATTATATATTAACTATTCTCAAAATGAATAAAAGTAATTACATACTTAAATATAATAAATTTATTAATTTTAATTTTATAAAATATTTGAACTCATTCAAGAAAATTATTCAAAAAACTTATATATATATTAAATCATTTAACTTAATTATTAATCCTTCACTTTCTAATTATAAGCAATATTCATTGGCAAACAATTGTCCTAAATATAAGATCTCTTTCAAAAAAAATTGAAGGAAATATCTCTTTCAAATTGTTAGGATGCACTGTTTTTTTTAAATCGCCACGATATCAAACAAACACTTGTGTGTATTTACCGATAACATGGTTGACAATATGAACCAATCTAATTCGAACATAGTTCGGAATTCGACTCAACAATTAATTTGTTGAACTTGGTTTATAAACTAAATGAGTTACATTTGAGTTGAAAACTAAGTTCGTTAACTTAATGAACTAAATTTGACATATATAAAAAAGTGATATGTTTTGGTCTCTATAAAAAAATCCGGCACACAGTTTTAGTCCTTATTAAAATAAAATTATTCAGTTATAATTAAACTTTTAAATTTTTGAATAATTTTTTATAGACAGGTTAAGATCATTATAAGAAACTCTTTTATAAAAAATAATATTTTTTAACATGTAATGAATTAAATATGAATTTTTATAAACATTAAAATTTCAAAATTAAAGTAATAAAAATTTAGACCTTCTTTCTAAAAAAATTGGACCTAAAAATCAAATTTTGAGTTAATTTTTTTTTGCGGAGGAACTTTGCATAATGTTCTAAATAAATATGTAAAAAATCCTTCAAAAATTTAAAAGTTTAAGCATAATTTAATTTAATATGGACTAAAACTGCGTGTTGAAATTATTTTTTTTTAACAAATTTTTTTTGCTCAAAGAATGAAACTATTTTTAACAAACTAACATAACAGAAAAAACTTGCAATTGCAGATGTTAATGACATGACAATAGCACAAAGAATTACAGTTTCATATTATGAGAGGAAAAAATAATTAAAGGTGAATAAAGCAATATCTCACATAGAGATAATTTCCTTTTCTAATCATCATGAGATTTCTTTCCATTTATTATTGACATAATATGAACCGTTAGATCAACTAATAATAATGGTTGAGATTTGGTATAAGTTTCAAGACTTACACCTGGTGTCAACGGATCCTGACTATATATATATATATGGATTTGCTAATATACACCCACTAGTTTTTATGTAGGAGTATTTTAGCAAGTTATAACTAAAAAGTTGATAAATACACCTTGAGGTGTACTCCCTCCGTCCCAAAATATAAGCAAAAATTGGTCAACAAAAGTTAATGTATTTTGTTCAAAATTTGTACCAAATACATCAACTTATGTTGACTCATTTTTGCTTATATTTTGGGACGGAGTAGTATGTTGCTATAACAAACCTTCTAAAAAAATAAGTGGGTGTATGTTAGCAACTCCTATAGGCATTTGCTAGAATACACCCACTTATTTTTTAGAAGGAGTATTTTAGCAAGTGATAACTAAAAAGTGGCTAAATACACCTAAAGATGCATGTTGCTAAAATACTCCCACATAAAAACTAGTGGGTGTATATTAGCAAATCCCATATAATATATATATATATATATATATATATATATATATATATATATATATATATATATATAATTCAACTAGTTTGCTTTAAAGTATTTGTGGTTGGATATGTAGTTTTTTCTTTGATATTTTTTTGCATATTTATGGAGGTTTGAGATTTATATTAGGTTCTATCTATTTGTACACCTTACGCTTGGAAACAACTTTTATACACCTTATGCTTGTACCAAACTCAAGTCAAGTTTTAAGCTTAGTCAATTCTTATCGAGTTGACTTGGGTTGAAATGAGTTTGACTCGACTATTTTTCAGTCTAAACTGTTACTTTAAATATTGTAAAGTGAAAAATAATATATTTATTGTGTATGTGATATCAATTACTCTTCTAACTAACATGTTGTCTTTTTCATACAATTTTGTAAGATAATTTTTACGTACTGGACCGTAGATCTCACCATTTAGGCCTTGAGATCCTAAAGACAAGGGTTTGAACCCTTGGATTAAGGTTGGACACCCTCCAAGAGGGCGCAGGGCCCACTTGACAGTCATAAATAACCTTAGGTGACCTCCCTAAAAGACACCTTCAGGGGGCGCCCTCAGCAGCTGACGAGGGCGCCCTAGTCATGGTTTTGGCCCTTTACGATTTGGGCCTAAAACCATGGCCAGATAGGCCCAAGTCAAGGCTACAAATAGTAACCTTGGGATCATTCCCAAAGCAGGACCTAAATAGACTCTGAAACCCTAGTTTTCATACATTGTACTCACAGCCAGTACAGTTGGCGCCCACCGTGGGGCTATGGTAAAACTAACCTAGCCACCATCTTTGAAAGAAAGGCAGTCGATCCACGGCCTCTGAAAATCACCAGAACGCCGTGAATCCACCGTGTTTCTCAGGAGCAACCCTGGAACTTCCGAATCCGCCGCGATTCAACCCTAAATCTACCCCTAACTCTAATCAAACATTCAACCCGTTCTTTGTTCAAAACACCAATCCTCTCCTTGTGATTCGCGATCCTAACCGCTAATCTTCAACCACCAGCCTTAATCTTTATAACCGACCCAAACGATCGTCATCGTCGCCATTGATGGCGGACCCGGCGGTCTTGGAAGCCCTACAACGACAAATCCAGCAGCTTCGTGACCACAACGAAGCTCTGCAAGCGACGATGGAGACAATCCAGCAACAACAACACGCTGAGGGGAACAGATCCCAGCAAGACGAATCAATAGATCCAGATCCACAACCAGTTTCCGCCGAAGTTTGGAACGCGCCGGTCCCGAAAAACTTCAACCACCCTCTCTTTCGTCTTTCGACGGAAAGAGCGATCCAGTGGAGCACGTAACAGCTTTCAACACCCAGATGGCCATCATCGGCGCTGCTGACTCCCTCAAATGTAAGCTGCTAGCAGGGACCTTCAAAGACGCCACCCTCAGGTGGCACATGAACTTGCCCCGTTTCTCAGTCGTCAGTTACCAAGACATGACGCGCAAATTAACACACCAGTTTTCGGCTAGTCGCCACCGCAAGGTGTCTTCTACCAGCCTTTTCAACGTCCGCCAAGGGTCGAATGAGACCCTCCGTGAGTATCTTGCAAGATACAACGACGCCACAATCAAAGTCGTGAACCCGAACCAGGAGCTGTTCGTGGGAGCTTTCCAAAATGGCCTCCGCGCCGGACAGTTCAACGAATCGCTGGCGCAAAAACTGGCCAATTCCATGGAGGAGATCATGTCCAGGGCGGAATGTTACATAAAGGGAGAGGAGAGCAACGCTGAGAAGAAATCAAGGGATTCCAGGCAGCGTGCCCCCAGCAACTACGACCATCGCCGCAACTATTATCCACCCGCCTACAGAGACAGAGCGCCAAACAGACGTCACGTCCAAGATAGGCGCGCACCCCTGCCGGAATCCTTCATGGCCCTCAACACTCGCCGTGAGCAGATCTGGAGAGATGTGTATCATTCTAGACTCATCCCTGAACCCCCACCGCCGAGAGTGAACATCATGGGAAATGACAAGGAAGCATGGTGTAAGTATCACCGCATAAAAGGACATACCACATATGATTGCATCCACCTAAAGAGAGAGATTGAGAAGCTGATTCAGAATTGTAGGCTAAGAGGATACGTGAAGGAAAGCAGAGAAGGAGACAGACGTCCCCCCGAAGATCCCCAAAAGGAGAAAGATGTGGCGAAGGATGGTGAGCGCCACACTTTGAACACCATATCCGGCGGCTTCGCCGGAGGAGGCGAGTCCAACACCTCCCGAAAAAGATATGTAAGGCAGGTAATGCTGGTCGATGACCATGCTACGACGGAGCGCCAGATAGATATCACCTTATCAGGCGAAGACCGCAAAGGAGTGATCCCCCACGATGACGACCCCATGGTCATTACTGTACAAATCTTCAATTGGGAAAAGAAAGGAACCAGCAACCCAAAAGCACACCAAGTGAACATCGTTAGCACAAGTCCAGAAGAAGAATTTCAGCAGGAACGCATAGAAGCAGCGAAAGGTCCAAAGGAAAGTCTGGCGGATAAAGAGCTGAGCATAACAAAGCCCCTAAAGACAAATTTGAATCTTACCGGTCGTCAGCCGCCAGATATGCTTA
Source organism: Medicago ruthenica (assembly GCA_018208015.1). Classification (NCBI taxonomy): domain Eukaryota; kingdom Viridiplantae; phylum Streptophyta; class Magnoliopsida; order Fabales; family Fabaceae; genus Medicago; species Medicago ruthenica. The sequence continues at coordinate 105,409,341 of CM031378.1, read as the reverse complement.
GCGTTCACCCCGCCGAAGTGTGTCGTCGCCCCGCTCTTTATCCAATCCAGCAGACAGATGTACTCGAGCCAGTCAGCACGCCTGCCGGGCGTACCGAAGTTTCACAGAGAAAGCTAGCAAGACAGACCTACCAAAGGCAACAAGCATGATTATGGGATTTCACAAACCTAAGCACGTCCGCGATTCAGCTACAAAGCAGGGAGAAGCTCGCCACAACAATTCAAAGGCGAACTAGAGGGTCAACAAAACCATTTTAATTTTTACTTTGTCTTTTATCTTATGTATTGCAATATTTCTGTACAGCCTTAAAGAAAAAAGGGCACTCTTTTCCCCCGCAGTAGTGGGGGGTTTTAATGAGGCCCCGCTTTTTTATTATTATATATATATATATATATATATATCACTTGTTTTATATTACTCTCATGGCCTGTAACAGATCAACAACACCAAGTCTTAAATGAGATCGCCATCTGATTTGTGAACCCCGGCGAGGGTTGCCACCTAATTCCTTAACCCCAATGAGGGCTCTAAGACGTCGTGAGTTTAAAAAGAAATCGCCACCTAATTCCTTAACCCCAAAGAGGGCTCTAAGACGTCGTGAGCCGAAAATGAAATCGCCACCTAATTCCTTAACCCCAAAGAGGGCTTTAAGACGTCGTGAGCCGAAAATGAAATCGCCACCTAATTCCTTAACCCCAAAGAGGGCTCTAAGACGTCGTGAGCCGAAAATGAAATCGCCACCTAATTCCTTAACCCCAAAGAGGGCTCTAAGACGTCGTGAGCCGAAAATGAAACAACCCGACAATTCTCAACATTGTTATGAAACGAACACAAGTAATGACCACCGCCCAGGAGGTGCTTTCTAAAATGAATAAATTTGAAGATAAAAGGAACAGACGAGAAGCCTAAGGAAAACGATGCATCATTACAAATTCAAAGAAGAGTACTGAGTTCGAAATAAATTAAAAATTACAACAAGTGAAAATATGGTTCGTCCACTAGGGCGCCATCTACAATAACTTTAAAGGAATCAAGGGCGAAAAGATCGACGCCAGGGTGCAGAAGGGCGACTTGAGCCTTAGCCCTTTCAAAGCCAGCATCGAAATTCAGAGCCAGCTCGCCCTTCGCTTCGGAAACCTCAGCCTTAAGCTGATCCTCCATTTCTGCTCCAGCCGCGACATCATTTTGCAGCTTAGCGATAACCTCGTCCTTCCCAGCAAGATCCGCTGCATAACCAATTTTCAGATCAGAGATGCGCTTATCACACTCAAGCTTCACCGCCTCTCTGGCTTCCTTCACTTCTCTCTCCCTCGCGTCCTTGGCCTCTTTCACCTCTTTCTCCAATGCCCTCACCGTAGCTTGAGAGCCTCCTCATTCTGCACCAATTCTTCATACTTCCGATCCACCGCATCCAAGAGCATTATAGACCGCAAGCAATGAACTCCCACATCCCTCTTCATAAAGGGAACAACGCCCTGGTTCCCCGCCTCCGCGTCTTCTGGACTAAAAACTAACCTCTCTTTGACATAGGCACCATAGTCAAAACCTTTATCCCAGAAAGATTGCACCGATCCACTGGTCTTGATGGCGCTAATCGAGGAAGGGGAAGGCATTGTCTTACCTTTTTTCTCAGTTACTGCCTTCCCTCTCTCATCTTTCTCGGGCGACGCCTTATCATGCGTGGCCGCCGTGAGGGACTCAACCTGAGACTCGGGCAGATGATCAGCCTTCCTCTTCGGCTTGCGTGTAATGAGTCCAGCAGGATCAGTGGCTGCCATCCCCTCAGCAGCCTTCTTGGCCTTCATTTCCTCGAGATATTTCTTCCTCTCCGCCGCAGTCATGGGCGCCATGTCCTCTACAGAAAATGAAAACAGAAAATTTAAGAGGACAAGAAAATAGAAAAGCACAATATAGGCACAAATAAATAAATTCGACTCACGTAAGTACGTGTCTAAGCTATTCACATCCCCTTCCCTATTCAACAACTCCCAGATGTTCATGGGCAGCATTTTATCCAAAAAACAGACGACACCCTGGTCATATGCATCCAGCTTCTCGTAGTCAAATCCCATGATAGATGTCGGAGCACTCGTCCAACATATGGGAAACCTCAGCTTACCATCAACCCACACGGCAGGTGCCTCACAATCCTTTCATCCCCGGGTCCTGAGGAACGTTTGTCTCCAATTCTTATAATGAGAGGCGTAGGGCGGGAACAACCTCTTGCCAGGATGCGCACTGATGGACACCCAAGACATCTTATCCACCCCCTTCGTGCCATAGAACGTGAAGAAGGATCCAACTGAGGGCTGGAAACCCAACCCCTCGCATACAATCTCAAAAGCACGTATAAACCCCCAGCTGTTTGGCTGCAGCTGAGAAGGCGCCACATTCAAACAATAAAGTATGTCAACCTCAAAGGGCGTGAAAGGATACTTCACACCCAGATCCTCAAAAACAGTTGTATACATGTGAAACATCTCACTCTTTACTCCCTTCGGCCTTTGTACGCACACTTTCTCACCTGGGCGACAATGTTCCAAGACCACATCCTCTTCAAATCACGTAGAGGACACGTGCAGCTTACTCCGAAAAAACGTCACTCGCTGGGGGTCCATGTACACAGACTCTGAACGAAGCACCTCGTCGGTGAAACTCTCCTGCTCTGATCCACTGGAGGATGCCATGTAACAAATTCCTCTCCGACAAAACGGACCTGAGCGAACAGAATGAATAACACAGTCAGACGAATTCCCACTACTACTCCCTCCTTCACCCTTGTCTGAATCGCTCAAAAACTCTGTTAAAAGGGAGTGGCCGTAGTAGGCCTTATCGAACACCACCCAATCAGTGGTTCCATCTGACCGCTTCGCATGCCTAACACTTTCCCTCCACAACCTACACCTCTCCTCCGAATTCGCTGGGGATAACTCCTTACCCGCCTCATTGCACTCCCTAATTATCACCATACTACTGATTTAACTTAAAAAAAGCAAGATCGAATAGGGTTACCTGGATTTAGACAAGCGAAGGATTGAGAACGAACACGGGCTCCGAACGATCCACAAACGGTAGGCGCAGCGATCCACAGAGACTTTAACAGTTTGAACGACAAAAAACGATTTGGGAGAGAAAAACAGAGGTAAGGGAAGTGAAAAGGTAAAGGAAAGACAGGAAGTGGAGAAAAGTAGATCCGAAATCAGTTTAAAGTACAAAAGCCTGGGAAAACGCGCAGATGACGTCACCTAAGTTGGCACAATTTCCAAGAACCGTTGCGATGCGAACACGTCAGCGAGAGCGAACGGTCGCCTCATGTCAACCGTCGGATTCCACTAAGGCGCGTCTTCAACCTAAACCTTCAAAAGGTATCACGCCCATATTGGGCTAGTTCCGGCGCGGCGATCTAATCTACTCAAAGGAGCCATTTCGACACACGGTTTAATCACTTCGCCCTGTCCCATATTGGGCTATGAATACTCTCGTTGGGCTAGTACCCACTAAGGCCCCCAAAACAGAAACATGGAGCTAGTACCCATGTTGGGCTAGTATCCGTGTTGGGCTAGCACCCATGTTGGGCTAGCACCCATCGTGGGCTAGCGCCCATGATCAGGTTAGTATCCATGTTGGGCTAGTACTCATAAAAAATTTTCATATAGCTTCGTGATCAGTAAGCCCCACTTGCTGGGCAAAAGGTCATAGGCAAATCCCCCCGTTAACAGTTTAATCACTTCGCCTTGTCCCAAGACTCGTGTTTGTTGGGCTGTGGACCGTAGATCTCACCATTTAGGCCTTGAGATCCTAAAGACAAGGGTTTGAACCCTTGGAGTAAGGTTGGGCGCCCTCCAAGAGGGCGCAGGGCCCACTTGACAGTCATAAATAACCTTAGGTGACCTCCCTAAAAGACACCTTCAGGGGGCGCCCTCAGCAGCTGACGAGGGTGCCCTAGTCATGGTTTTGGCCCTTTACGATTTGGGCCCAAAACCATGGCCAGATAGGCCCAAGTCAAGGCTACAAATAGTAACCTTGGGATCATTCCCAAGACAGGACCTAAACAGACTCTGAAACCCTATTTTTCATACATTGTACTCACATCCAGTACACATACATTTTCATATTGTTGATTGTTTTCTATATTTACTAGCTATTTTGCTATAAAGGTATACCCATTTTACATGGCATAAATCAATACGTAAAAAACATAACATAAAAACTGGGTGAAGAGTTGTTTATTCGTGTAAAAGGAAAAAGAAATAAAGTTGGAAGATCTAAATTGTTTCGCATTTATCTTTTAATGGTTAGGTTCTTACTTGTCCCTCCAAAGTATAAACTCCAGTCACCGGAGAGTATCCACTACGATTTGTACAACGGTACAAGTATATCTTAGCGATCCTCTCAAAAAAAAAAAGGGTAAATATTAGAGATATATATTGGGTTAAGCTTAAGTTATACTTTTTTTTTTCAATTCGAATCGTTGGGCTAAGCTTAAGTTTTTTTTTTTGAGGAAAGGGCTAAGCTTAAGTTGTTGGCCGACAAAGAATTTATGAATAAATTATCAATTAAAATTATCAATTAGTACTATCTTCCAACTAGAGGCAAAACTCAATAATAAATTGTTTAAAGTATATGAATTTTTTTGATTTAGTTTCTCAAGTATATAAAAATAATGAGCGTTTGATATGGATCTGGTCTAGAGGTGATTCTTGTTATTTTTAATAAATTTTAATAAAATATTAAATCTATTCTTTATTTTTATTATTGTAAAAATATTTTTTGTAATAAAAATAGTAAAAGTGCATCTTTAGAGATGGACTCATAAAAACATGTCAATTTAGTCATTAACATCTTAATATTTGAAATTAAATTGACGAGACGATGTATGCTATTAAATTGGGTGATGTGAGTTTGTTCGCAGATCCATCATTTTCGTTTTTAGCAATATTAATCATGTTATTGCATCTAATGTATTCTATCAATTTGAATGAATGAATATCGTTTTGTTTTTGTCAAAACAAAAATATTGTTGTCCATTCACGTGAGAGATTTGCAAATTATATTATACTAATATAAAATTGTTTTGTTTTACAAGTTAAAGGATATTATTGTCTATTCAAAATACAATAATACTTTTTTTAAAGGAAAGGAAAATACAATAATACTTCTCTCTTCTCCCTTTCTCTTATATCAAACAATACATCAAATCTACTCTATTAATCACATTTTTCTCTCTTCTTATCCTCTCTCTTACATACTTATCTCTTCTCAATTTCTTCCAAACCAAACACGTGTCTTTTTTTAAGCAAATAAAATATATTAAATAAAAAAGAAGTACAAGCAAAGCTGGGGGACATAGACCTAACCAGCAACCACAAATCAGCCCTGAAAGGGCAATACAACCAAGATTAACAAAAAGTGGCATAACAAAGCCAACTGGAAGTAAATTCAGTGATGAAGCCAAATGTCTTGCAAAAAAATACACACCAAACACAAACCAACAAGCCCAACGCAGGACCCAAAACCAGATTGCAAAAAAAGATGATGTATAAAAAGCCACAAGCATTGAACGAACCAAGCAGTTAGAAACAAGCATGAGCCTATCTTTTGAGGGATGGTGTCTGAACCGACTACCAACACGGACAAGATTCACGTACCAACAGCCCCTGCGACAAATCACAGCAAGCATTTTCAGCCCTTTTGAGCCCAATGGACTCTACACACAGCAAACCACATATGAGAAAAACAAAATCAAGCACATTGGTAAGGGGTTTTGAAGCAGAACCGGAACTACACAATCAAGAACCTAGGTTCCAGACGCGTCTTGAACAAAACCAATCACCAACCATCAAACGTCATCGACGGTGTTTAAAGAACGGACCATACCGTCGAATCTATAAAAGACAGATCCGGTTGAGAACCAACAACCCCTTGTGAACCATGGTGGCAGCGAACAGAACCACCACATAGAGGTGTTGCCGGACCTCCCTTGTTAAAGCTGATGTGATGACTGATAAATCAGCCAAAACATTTTCATGACTGAATTTGGTAAGAATGATGGCGCGTTGAAGGAGTGTAAATTTTGCAATTCACCAAGTTATGAAGTCAGCGGCGATGATGTTGATCGTAAGCAGAAACGAGTCGCAGTCAAGTCAATGTTTTACCTGCCAATAATACCGAGACTGAAGAGATTGTTTGCATCAATACACATGGTCGGTCATATGACGTGGCATTATTACAATAAAACAAATTCAGAGGTGATGCAGCATCCTTGTGACGGAGTGGCATTGCAGCACTTTGATGCGGTACATCCTGATTTTGCAAAAGATCCACGTAATGTGAGACTTGGATTATGCTCTGATCGATTTACTGCGTATAACACAGCGTCGGCTGTAACACCCTAAACCCCACATTTTATTTTCTAATAAAATTCAATAAATAATTAAACACGCAAGGGTGTCACACATCTTAATCAATCCAAAAATACTTCATTTAAATTAAAAACGTCGCAGCGGAAAAGTTCTCAAAACATCAAAGTAGTTTTTCACATCTTTAAAATCCACAACAAAACTGAATTCGAAAGAATTCTAAAACAAAATCTGAAATAAAATAAATCCCCATTCCCTAGTGTTACTAATCAGAGCGACGACTCGATAAAACTCCCAAAAGCGGCAAAAATAAATAAGAAGGCTCCAACGTCATCCTCTGAGACTCACTGCTACTAATTATCTTCTTCCTGTGAATCTGTACCCGGCGAGAGTACAGTCCAGTTTAAGAGGGTGAGAATATATCCAACACAAGAGAGGTACAAACACATGCGTAGATTCAGATAAAATAATCATCAATTGCAGTTAGGCATGTATACATTGCAGCCAGGTAATATTCACATTTATAACATATACATTCTTTAAAATACAATCAGTAGGCATCAATTCAACATCTTATAATAACAAGTAAGCTTCAAAAACAAGTAATAACATTAAGTAGTCATTAACAGAAACACTGATCATTCACACATAATCATATAGGAGCACATCATTAAATATCACATCTTTAAATAGTTACACATCTTAAAATAACACATCTTTTAATTACACATCTTCAAATAGACTTACAACTATGTATGCAATGCCCCTAACTCGATTCTATATGCATGTGGTACCGGTTTTGGATATCAGAGGTATGTTACTGATTTATCCCCCATCTTTAAATCACATCTTTAAATCGGACTGACCATGAATGCATGAACATCAAATAATGACTCAACAATGCACATCTTTATATGACTCAACAATTACACATCTTTAAATAACACATCTTCAAATAACACATCTTTATATAACACATCTTTAAATCACACATCTTCAAATAACACATCTTTATATAACACATCATTAAATCACACATCTTTAAATAACACATCTTTATATAACACATCTTCAAATAGTACATCTTTATATAATCATATATTTAAAATCACACATCTTAAAATGGCACATCTTTAAATATTCACATCCTTATATAACACATATTTAAATAACACATATTTATATAACACATCATTTAATCACACATCATCATATACACATCGTAACAATAGGAAAAATAATTTCAATATGACTATCATACCTATAAAAATCTCCATGAAATTATAGTTTATTAATTTTATTAATATAATTGTAATTCTTCACTGCCAATTGTATATGCACACAGTTTATATAATACCTTTAATACAAAGATAGCTACACGTCGCTAATAATTATCAATATGGTTGGCTAGTCACAAATAAATCACAAGAATTTCAGCATGGTTAAAATATGTATCTTATGAAATAGTACATAATTCTGTTCCAAAATCATATTAGCAATTAGTCACTTTAGTCTACAATATATATACATAATAATATAGAAGAATTTAAACAAAATGATGACTCAGAGAAGTAAGGCCGTAGTCGAAGAACATATCGGCATCTCAAAACAAAACAACTCAAACAATAGAAAGTAGTTTTTAAGAACTCAAATCAAAACAGCACAAAACCCCTTTTCAACGTGTTTGTGTCAGGATTAGTCAACATATTTTAAGATCTATTATTAAAATCAGTATTGGTCTTAAAAGATTATTTCTAATTCACGATTCAATAACTGCTAAGTAAGTGTCCTTTTTCTCTTTTCTAATTCAAAACTAGTGGCTAGCAATTCAATTGCCGAGAAACAAATATATTATGAATCAAATTCAATCTGTAAAGACCCATTGAAATTCACCAATCAAAGTAAATGAAACATCTTTATATGACTCAACAATTACACGTATTTAAATAGCACCAACGTCAAATATCACATCTTTAAATCACACGTCAATTATACACATCAATTACACATCGTTAAATAACTCATCAACCACAACATTAATTAATACATCAATACACATCATTAAATAATTCATCATGACTCATACCAAATTATTAGCACTTCTTTGTATTAATCCTTAAATAAATCAATCCACTTAAGTACCAAAGTTCCAGTAGGTGGATCACAAGAAAGAACTTTGTACTTAAAAAAAAATATAATGCCTATGATATTCATGAAGTTATGTACCTAAGAAGCATCATATATTGTACCTATTTCCTCTTCTGTGACATGAATAACTACAACATGAAGTGCACGTATGGTACTTACTCTAGTGCAGCCTATTGTAGTACTAGGTAGTCATACTATAATATTAAGAATTCAAAGATATGCTAACTATATCTACGCAAATATATCTAATTGGTTTGCTCATGATTCGGTTTCTGTTCATCCTAATGTTCAGACTTTCTTTTATGATATTGACAATTGGACATAAAGGCCATAGTTTTTAATTGCTAATAAGTCGATTTCAATTTCCTTTAGATCTGCTTTCAACAAAAACCAGATATTTCAAAATTTAGTACAAAACGAGCGAATCAGCGAGGTGTACCATATATACTAAAAACATAAATTTGAATCAGGTCATTCAAAATTTACAAAACCGAATGTGTGTCTATATGTTGGGAACCTATTCAAAACGGATATAAAAAAAAGATTTCATCAAAAGATTATGAAAGCAAGGAAAAGAACACAACCCTTCACTACCCATATGTTCATACAACCCTTATGGTGAATAGAGACTCCCCCTTACCTTAATTCAGCAGAATAAGCAACTTCTACGGCTAGGTTTCTTTCTAAGCTTCTCTCCTTGCCTCTTCTCTTCACAACCCTAGTTTCCTTGCCTCCTCTCAATTCTGATCTTTGTGTTTTGTAACCTAATTCTCTTGTGACTTCCTTCTATTTATAATCTTTTAATTGGGCTAGGTTCTTCTCATAACTTTTTAATGAGTTTACTCTCCATTATTTACACCTCCTTCTATCATATTTAATTAAAACACTACTTAATTTCTTCATTAAAACCCCCTTTTTACTATTACACCTCTACTCTTATTTTTTTTTCTAAAAACAGCTCTTTCTCCTTAATTTCTCTTATTCTCCTATTTTTCAACAACTAACTAACTCATCTATTCGCTCAATACCCACAATCCAAAAACTTATTTGGAAAACACCAAACAGATAATTCCTAATAATATTAATATTACTTATATTATATAACAATAATACCAATAAATCAATATTTAAAAATCGGGGTGTTACAATTCTCCCCCACTTAAAGAATTTTCGTCCTCGAAAATTGCCTAAAGAAAACAGTCTTACCCACACTTGAAGCTTCTTGCTTCTCCCCCACTTTGCTTAGACCCACCCAATAGAACGAAACAAGTATCGACAGTACTTACATACATGTCGCATACAAGGGGATAAAAAAAAGTTTTGGCCTGACTGGACCGACCTGCTCTGATACCAACTTGTAACACCCTAAACCCCACATTTTATTTTCTAATAAAATTCAATAAATAATTAAACACGCAAGGGTGTCACACATCTTAATCAATCCAAAAATACTTCATTTAAATTAAAAACGTCGCAGCGGAAAAGTTCTCAAAACATCAAAGTAGTTTTTCACATCTTTAAAATCCACAACAAAACTGAATTCGAAAGAATTCTAAAACAAAATCTGAAATAAAATAAATCCCCATTCCCTAGTGTTACTAATCAGAGCGACGACTCGATAAAACTCCCAAAAGCGGCAAAAATAAATAAGAAGGCTCCAACGTCATCCTCTGAGACTCACTGCTACTAATTATCTTCTTCCTGTGAATCTGTACCCGGCGAGAGTACAGTCCAGTTTAAGAGGGTGAGAATATATCCAACACAAGAGAGGTACAAACACATGCGTAGATTCAGATAAAATAATCATCAATTGCAGTTAGGCATGTATACATTGCAGCCAGGTAATATTCACATTTATAACATATACATTCTTTAAAATACAATCAGTAGGCATCAATTCAACATCTTATAATAACAAGTAAGCTTCAAAAACAAGTAATAACATTAAGTAGTCATTAACAGAAACACTGATCATTCACACATAATCATATAGGAGCACATCATTAAATATCACATCTTTAAATAGTTACACATCTTAAAATAACACATCTTTTAATTACACATCTTCAAATAGACTTACAACTATGTATGCAATGCCCCTAACTCGACTCTATATGCATGTGGTACCGGTTTTGGATATCAGAGGTATGTTACTGATTTATCCCCCATCTTTAAATCACATCTTTAAATCGGACTGACCATGAATGCATGAACATCAAATAATGACTCAACAATGCACATCTTTATATGACTCAACAATTACACATCTTTAAATAACACATCTTCAAATAACACATCTTTATATAACACATCTTTAAATCACACATCTTCAAATAACACATCTTTATATAACACATCATTAAATCACACATCTTTAAATAACACATCTTTATATAACACATCTTCAAATAGTACATCTTTATATAATCATATATTTAAAATCACACATCTTAAAATGGCACATCTTTAAATATTCACATCCTTATATAACACATATTTAAATAACACATATTTATATAACACATCATTTAATCACACATCATCATATACACATCGTAACAATAGGAAAAATAATTTCAATATGACTATCATACCTATAAAAATCTCCATGAAATTATAGTTTATTAATTTTATTAATATAATTGTAATTCTTCACTGCCAATTGTATATGCACACAGTTTATATAATACCTTTAATACAAAGATAGCTACACGTCGCTAATAATTATCAATATGGTTGGCTAGTCACAAATAAATCACAAGAATTTCAGCATGGTTAAAATATGTATCTTATGAAATAGTACATAATTCTGTTCCAAAATCATATTAGCAATTAGTCACTTTAGTCTACAATATATATACATAATAATATAGAAGAATTTAAACAAAATGATGACTCAGAGAAGTAAGGCCGTAGTCGAAGAACATATCGGCATCTCAAAACAAAACAACTCAAACAATAGAAAGTAGTTTTTAAGAACTCAAATCAAAACAGCACAAAACCCCTTTTCAACGTGTTTGTGTCAGGATTAGTCAACATATTTTAAGATCTATTATTAAAATCAGTATTGGTCTTAAAAGATTATTTCTAATTCACGATTCAATAACTGCTAAGTAAGTGTCCTTTTTCTCTTTTCTAATTCAAAACTAGTGGCTAGCAATTCAATTGCCGAGAAACAAATATATTATGAATCAAATTCAATCTGTAAAGACCCATTGAAATTCACCAATCAAAGTAAATGAAACATCTTTATATGACTCAACAATTACACGTATTTAAATAGCACCAACGTCAAATATCACATCTTTAAATCACACGTCAATTATACACATCAATTACACATCGTTAAATAACTCATCAACCACAACATTAATTAATACATCAATACATCATTAAATAATTCATCATGACTCATACCAAATTATTAGCACTTCTTTGTATTAATCCTTAAATAAATCAATCCACTTAAGTACCAAAGTTCCAGTAGGTGGATCACAAGAAAGAACTTTGTACTTAAAAAAAAATATAATGCCTATGATATTCATGAAGTTATGTACCTAAGAAGCATCATATATTGTACCTATTTCCTCTTCTGTGACATGAATAACTACAACATGAAGTGCACGTATGGTACTTACTCTAGTGCAGCCTATTGTAGTACTAGGTAGTCATACTATAATATTAAGAATTCAAAGATATGCTAACTATATCTACGCAAATATATCTAATTGGTTTGCTCATGATTCGGTTTCTGTTCATCCTAATGTTCAGACTTTCTTTTATGATATTGACAATTGGACATAAAGGCCATAGTTTTTAATTGCTAATAAGTCGATTTCAATTTCCTTTAGATCTGCTTTCAACAAAAACCAGATATTTCAAAATTTAGTACAAAACGAGCGAATCAGCGAGGTGTACCATATATACTAAAAACATAAATTTGAATCAGGTCATTCAAAATTTACAAAACCGAATGTGTGTCTATATGTTGGGAACCTATTCAAAACGGATATAAAAAAAAGATTTCATCAAAAGATTATGAAAGCAAGGAAAAGAACACAACCCTTCACTACCCATATGTTCATACAACCCTTATGGTGAATAGAGACTCCCCCTTACCTTAATTCAGCAGAATAAGCAACTTCTACGGCTAGGTTTCTTTCTAAGCTTCTCTCCTTGCCTCTTCTCTTCACAACCCTAGTTTCCTTGCCTCCTCTCAATTCTGATCTTTGTGTTTTGTAACCTAATTCTCTTGTGACTTCCTTCTATTTATAATCTTTTAATTGGGCTAGGTTCTTCTCATAACTTTTTAATGAGTTTACTCTCCATTATTTACACCTCCTTCTATCATATTTAATTAAAACACTACTTAATTTCTTCATTAAAACCCCCCTTTTTACTATTACACCTCTACTCTTATTTTTTTTCTAAAAACAGCTCTTTCTCCTTAATTTCTCTTATTCTCCTATTTTTCAACAACTAACTAACTCATCTATTCGCTCAATACCCACAATCCAAAAACTTATTTGGAAAACACCAAACAGATAATTCCTAATAATATTAATATTACTTATATTATATAACAATAATACCAATAAATCAATATTTAAAAATCGGGGTGTTACATCGGCAATGCCTTATTCTGCGTAAGAAGGTTGCACCATCAGAGCCTGCTAAAAAAAGTAAAAGCCAAAATAGGTATTTGACTACAGTCGAAGTGGATCCAATCTGGGCAAGCCAGTTGGTTGATCATATGCCTACACCATCTTGTCGGTCACATAGCCTTGTTATTAGCCTAGTAGTGATGGTTGACCTCCACACATATCTCCTTCCCCGACATATCCACCTCCATACACTGCTCCTTCCATGACATATCCACCTTCTTACAGTGCCCCTCATGATACTACTTCATCTCCTAGTATACCTGGAGTTTCTTTCTTTCACTTGAATTTCAAAATATTTTAAATTGAATTTCTAAATTTATTTTTAATTGTTTTTTAATTTATTAGCTTCCTAGGAAAGCATATGTCACATCGAACTGAATTGTGTCAGTTTTGGCAGTTTTTTTGCAGGAAACCTAGAAAACAATGGAGTCTTTTCTTCTACTTTTGTAGTGTCTATTTGGAAATACATGAATCCAATGACTTATATTTTTGTTTTATGAGAATAGTCAGTTCTCTCACTGAGCTATTTTATCTTGCTCCAGGGAGGTATATGCATCATTTGGTGGACTTCAACTGATGCTGAGAGGCGATCCTTCCCACTGTGTCAAGTTTGCAGTCGATCAGAAGTTGTTTTTACTAATAAGGAAGCTTGAAAGTTGAATTGTTGATTGTTACCTGTTGCTGAAATGATAAACACACTAGCATCATCAATTTCTAAGTAATTTATCATCTTGTATTGGTAATTTGTTTAAGATAAGTTGTGTAGCATGTATTTTGGGAGATTAAATTTTGGTTTTGGATGGTTCTCTGAAGCTTTTTTTGAGTATATTAATTTTTTAGGTATGGAAATACTCTAAAATTTCATAATTTAATTCAGAACATTTTTACAGGCTATAGCTATTTATTAAATTCAAATATTTTCACAAAATTTGTTTCACCAGGTGGTTAAGAGTTAGATTTTTTATTAACAAGTTTATGTAGTTAAGTTCTTCGAATGAAAAAAAAAGTGTTGGGTTGAGTTTTATCAATTCAACAGGATTATCATACTTAGATTGTAATGGATTTGCGTGTCCATATATTTTATGATACAAATGTGAAGAAACCACAAGTTCGGTTCAGTTCGGTTTGGTTCAACAGTTTGGTTTAGTTTTTGGTTTTTTTGCCCACCCCTACCTTCATTCCCCCACTTCTACAAGAACTGGTGGACTATTTCTTTTGGTAGGTTGTTTTGAACTGGTGGACTATTTATTTTGGTAGGTTGTTTTGCAATGATGGAGAAGTTTAAATTAAGAATTTTATTAGTTTGTTTTGATCATATATTTTTTATATGGCGAGAATCCGATTGTTTGGGATATTCAAATCGTTAGTCATTTCATTTGCTAGCATGTTTTATATAACAATTCTGTTAGGCTCACTATTTTTTCATTCGTTTTTTACTTTTCATCCACTTAAATCTTCGATAATAATTTTTTTTCCAGATCAGTTATTAGACATGCACTCTAACTCTTTTTTGTTAGTTATTATATTATGTATATGCAAAAATTATAAATACAAATATATAAAAAATATAACAACACTCTCGCGTCGTGCGGGTCAAGATCTAATACATGCATATATATAAAACAACATAATTAGGTAAAAAAAACTTCGAATCACATCCAAAATTCTCTATAAAACTCAGAATAAGATTAAGATTCATAACACAAAGTCATACAAAAGTCATAAATGCAACATACAACTAAAAAACTCCCAATAAGCAAAACCAAAACATTAAAATTTAATCATAATCATATTGACGCAAGTCTCATTGTACTAACAACAGCGAAGAAGAGAACTTTGTTCTCTTGAATCCAAAATAGAGCAAAAGTGCAAAACAAAGAAGGGTGAGAAAGAGAGTTTGCATGCATAGTCACAGACAATAATGATGTCCTCTTGTATCCGAAACAAATTAAAGCAGAACACTACGTGAGAGAGAGGGAGTTCTTACACATAGAAAATTGGAGAAACCCAATAACAGAAGAATCAACTTATTTACATTTCACATGATTCCACCGCTTCCACGATGATTTTTCGCGGCTATCCTGACCGCGGCTAATAAATTTGGATTTCGACCATACACGAGCACACCAAGGGGTGCATATACCGTAGAAGCATAGGACTTTACGTTTCAGATCCCGATCTTGTCTACCATGGCCTCGAGGTAGGGTCTCACCTTCCAACCAATATGTCTCGACAATTTTAATAGCCTTCTCATAAATTTCATTGTGGTCATGACTCTGCAAGTTTTCAATCTTTTCCAATCCCTCAACATCATCTATCATATGAGCATACAAGTTGACATCTCCCGTGTTACAAAAGTTTTTCTCCGCTTCTCCAACCTTCAGAAAATTCTCAAGACCTTCTAATTGTTGGATCGGGGCAAACAAGCAAATCACACATAGGTTTAATGCAACCCTGGGTCACCATGTACCTTGTAATTACAACGAAATTTGGTAAGTTAATACATAAACTCTCAATGTTGCCAGCATGAAGCAGGGTTAGAAATAACAATTAAAAATAACTTCACATACTTGATTTGCTCATGAGTACCGCCAGATGTAGCATTAAATAATGCCCATGCAGCTTCTTTTTTAACGTCAAACTCGGCATTTTGAAGAAGATTTACTAGGGGAGCAATCAGACCAGCTTCAATAACAGCCTGCAACATACATAAAAGCTAGAGTTCAAAGCGCTTTTTCGGTAAATAAGCCAACTAAAAATCACATACTTAATTGGCAGTAAAATGCAAACATAACTCAGGAGCTGTCAAGACCCAACCCAAAACAGAAAACATAATATCAATAGTCAAGCATCACAATACATGGAAAATAAGGGTTTCGGGTCACCTAACAGTCCAACTATTACTTTGATTGGTGTAACCAGAGAACTAATTATATATCACCAACAAGGCTACAATGGTAACTATTGCACCACATCTCCATGTTAAACAACATGTAGCTTTGATTTATATGCATGTGATACCCAAACATCAAACTTGAAGAAAAGCATGAGCAATAAAGAAATCAACATTGCACTTTATTAAACATGATATTTAACATCATTTGAATATATAAAAAGATTACCTGTATCTGCTTTTTGTTTCCAGCTGTAATGTGGGATCGATATAGTCAAGCAAGCTTCTTTCTTAGTACTTTTATCGTGATAATGTGTCAACAGACTCAAAAGGCATGGGAGGGAACCATGATTGATAATAGTCTGACAAAAAGAGTCCCACCAAATCAGGTTATTCTCACAGTTGACACATGAGATGACAAAATACAAGGGTTGAGAAGAGACTAGATTTATAATAATAAAAGGTGGTGAATCACCAGCAATGACTAGCAAGTATAACATTTCGTTCTGCCCCAGACAAAAATCCCATTACCCGTCAAATAAAACAAGTTGATTCCTAGGCTAATATTTCTAGAACTATCAATCCAGCTTCAACAACCACATCCTATAGCACTTTGATGTTTTCTCTTAATCAAATTAGACTTACAAAACATACCTATCAATAATTTCAGGTTATAATATTTCAAATTTTAATTCCCAAAATAACTAACACAACACTAATTCAGTACTTTACTCAATAAAAGTTAAATTTAATTAGAAATAATTGGGTAGCAACTAATTATAACAATCCACAATCCATTATGACATTACCTGAGTCTGCATATTGTCTCCACCAGCAATATTTCCCAATGTGTGAAGTACAGGAATCAACACTGAAGGAGATGGGTGCCTTCAAAACATGCACATACATTTAGAGCCAAAATAATCAATAATTGAAACAAAATATTGGTACTTACCGAAGAAGCTCCACCAGTCTGCCATATACACCTGCGCCTCGATCATTGTCATTTGTTCCATCAGAAAGATATGAGAATGCCCAACACGCATCTGTCAGGACTTCTTCATCGTCATTGGATGAAATCAAACGCTCAAGAAAGGGTAGCGCTGGCCTCACCTATCCATAAAAAACCTAGTATTAATACATGTACAAATAAATGTCTTGCAGGTTCAATTTTAATTTAACAAAAACAACAACTACGTACGTACCTGCTCAATCGGGGGTGGTGGGTTGCCTTTGCAAAAGCTTGACAGGGTCCACGTGGCAACTCTCAACATAGAAAGCTTTGCTTGTCATTCAACTGGGTTAACAGCGGGATCAACGCACCATGACTGAAAACAAGATCACGGCCCCTAGGGGAATCACCGGCAATGTTTCCCAATGCCCACACAGCCTACCACTTCAGGGTTTTAGTTTTTGGCATAGTTCAGCGTAAAAAAAAGACAATCCCAGTTCTATTGTCATCACATTTTAGTATAAATATACCTGGTACCGAACATCATCACTAGGTGAACTAAGTAGCTCGACAAGTATTGGTACTGCCCCATGATCAACTAACACCTTAATATTCTCGGAAGTTCCAGATGATATGTTCGTAACTATCCAAGCAGCTTCAAACTAAACAAACAAAGTCATACAAACAACAAAACTTCAACAACACCATACAACATAAATTTCCAAAAGGTAGACAAGTTTGAAACAAACCCGAAGTTGAGGAAAATCATCCCTACGTAGAAATTCAAGAAAACGAGGAACAACAAAGCATTGAATAACTTTCTCGATCGGAGGGTTATGTATCAAAAGAAGCATACGAAATTTCGTAGTTCCTTCTAGTTGTTTGCTTTGCTGTTATCATCCGACCAGACCATAGCAACCATTGCAGGAAGACTCTCTAACTGTAACAACAACAACAACAAACAACAAACATGAATAAATAACCATCAAAACTGATTTTATAACTAACTGTCACTGAACCTCTAACATCAAACGCGATTCAGAGATTGAATCCTAAATGACGGTGATCAATGGTTACCATTTTCTCGTCCATGGAGGAAGAATGAAGAGAACTGTGCGCTGTTGAGGTTGAAGAAGAATTTCACGTTAGGGCTAGGTCGCAACAATCAAGGGTGTAAAGGAAAGATGATTTGTGAAACGTACTATTCTGATTGAGAGAAGTAAGGGTCTGAGTGAGAGAGATGCTATATTTATATAGGTTTGTGTTGCACTGATTGCGTGTGACTGTAGGATCGGGATTCTAATTTATTTTTTTATTTTAAAAAATATTTTTGTTATAATAATTAAACTTATATTTTACTACGGATAAGTAAGTGTAAATATAAGTAAGAGAAATTTTTCCCTCAAAAAAAAAGTAAGAGAAATATTTTACTATTTAAATATTGCTCAAAAAAAAGTAAGTGTAAATATGAGGGGACAATAGTATTCTATGTTTTACATTATTAATATATATATATATATATATATATATATATATAATACTTCTATAGTTTCTCGTAACATATATATCTAATATCTTAAGATTTTAAATAAAAATGTGGTGTTAATGTCTAGAGATCTCGAACGTTTATCCCAATGTCGTTTTCTGGGTCTCCCCAACAATGCATTTTGTTACATACGGCTCATAGTTATTGATAATTGAGTAGGGCGATTGAACCGAGTGAAAGAGACGGTTTAGAGGTAATGTTGTAATGTTTACAACAATATTTAAATTACAAGTTGTATATTGTAAACATCAACCTTTCACATAATAAAATGAAACTACAGCTGCTCATATGTAAAATTGATCGAACTTTGTTATCAAATATTGTGTGTCTTCTAAGTACGTTTTCATTTTTTTTTTAATCGGGGTTATTGGTCTAACGGTTTGTAACACATTTCGTGATCCCACCTGGTTTAAAAAGTAATGTTAAGATCGAGTCATTGATACAAATTCAAGTTAAAGAATCTGTTGTAAGGACATGTACAATAGTTTCTACTCAACCTGTTTGCCATGAATTACTAACCAAACAAAACTCCTCAACCTCATGCTTTCAAGCGTGGTGTATGATGAAAATTGGAAAAAAATATATGAATAAATATGTAGTGTGTAGTTCTAGATGCATTTGATTCCGATGTATGATAACACGCAAAATACACTGTCTAAGTAACTTAATTTTTTATTTGTTTTAGGGTCATTTGTCGTATTTTGCATGATATCTGCTGGTATTTTGATGTGTTTCAGGAACATAGGATGTAGAAAGCAAAAATAAAGAAAAACTGTGAAAAAGGAAAAAAGACTCAAAAAGTCAACAAGACAAATGGGAAGTCAACACATTTAGTCAGGATGAAGAATTCCTCTCCACTTTCAGAAGCAGTTACATCCACTTCCTCCATGTTCTCCACCTCTTGGGACACTATCAGAAGCACTACTTGATAAAGTTTTGCTTATAAATAGACATTCAAGAATCAGTTATAGGGGGAAGCTTTTTAGAGAGAAATTAAGTGATTTAGAAACAACTTATTTTAAGTGCTTATTTGTAGTTTAAGCTTTCATTTTCTACTACCGTATAACCTGTAGAACTTCTATATGTTATTATTCAGTCAATTGCAATTCATATTATTTCCTTTTTCTTGCTGCTACGTGTTATCAAATTTCCAATTGTTTACTTCCCTGTTGCTGTTGCTGTTGCTGCACTTGTTTACTTCAATTCCAATTGGAAATTGTTATTGCTACTGCCACGTACTATTCCAATTGAGCTTCTTGCTGGCTGCTGCATTTTAAAGTTGTAATTCCATTTGATCCCAATTGCTTGCAATTGCTGATGCCGTGGCTGTTATTTTTATTTTAGAAGTATCCATCATTAACAGGTTCTGTTTACTTTGTTTATATTCAATTCACTTTGTTCTTTTGCTTCTCTGTTCCAGTTATAATGAATAACATAAACAATTCTTTATTTACTATTTATACTATGTCTGAGTAGATTTTTATAGAGTCCGGAATGTGATGAATGTCGTACCAATGGTACTCTGTTAAGTTGTATGATTAGAAATTGTAACAGGAATTATTTTTAAGTCTGAAAATTCTGATTTTTAACGACAAATATTTACAGTGAAAGCTGAAATAACGCGATACCGGTTTCATATCGAAAGAGTGAAACATGTATCTGACCGTAGAATAGTCAGGAATTGATTTTAAAATTCAGCGACAGCGTTTTTTATAATTAATTTAGAAATTACAAATTTCCAAAAAGAGATTTTAAAAATGTAACTGTGCATGCGAAAGCTGGCAGTTATAAGCATAAAATCTGGTAACGGGCGCGCGAAAGCCGACAGTACCTTTAAATTTGCTTTCTACTAAAAATAACTTTTCAAGCAAAAATTGATTATTTTTCAAACAGAGTTTTTGAAGTTGTAAGGCGTACGCGCGAAAGCGGTCGAATAGATTACAAAGTCAAGAATTCGGTGTCGTACACGCGAAAGCTGGCGACCCATTTAATTTAATCATTTTTACGCGCAAAAATATTTTCCTGTTACAATAATAAAAAAATAACTTAATAAGTATTCACGGTCGACGCGATTTACATTCCGGTCTCTCGTCATTAAAAATAATTAAAAACAAGTTAATTTCCTAATTTTTGCAACCAAATTATTTAGCATCGCCTTAGATAAACAACGTGACAATAGAAAACGGTACTTGACATTGGTCTCTGTGGATACGATACTTTTTATACTAAATCCGATATTTCCGTGCACTTGCGGACCTATCAAGTTTTTGGCGCCGTTGCCGGGGACCAATTTTGGCAATATCGTAACTCCGTTGTCACACCGTCTAGACTAAGGCAATTTTTTCCTTTAATTTTCCGTCGATTGTATGCCTAGTACTCGCTCTTCTGAGGACGAGTTAGAACAACCGATCGACGAAATCGAGCGTCTTTTTCGAGTTAGACGCCAAATAGAACGAATACACGCCCAAATGGCCAACGAAAACCGTCCTCTTAAGGACTTTGCCATCCCCTCTCAGGATGAGCCACACTCAAGTATTGTTAACCCGACGATTCAGGCTAACAACTTCGAGTTGAAACCCTCTCTGCTGCAAATCGTGCAGCAGAACCAGTTTTCCGGAAACCCAACGGAAGACCCGAACCTGCACCTTGCTACCTTTGTGCGGTTCGCTGAAACGCTGAAAGCGAATGGCGTCGACCCTGAAGCCATTCGCCTACGTTTATTCCCTTTCTCCCTTAGGGACAGAGCCAGCGCATGGCTTGATTCCCTACCGTCAAATTCCATTACGACATGGAATGAATTGAAGAAAATGTTCCTCGCTAGATATTTCCCGCCGAGCAAAACGGCACAAATGAGGAACCAAATTACCTGCTTTAGGCAGAAGGACGGAGAGTCGCTCTTTGAAGCGTGGGAGAGGTACAAAGATCTTTTGAGAGCTTGCCCACATCATGGGTTAGAAAAGTGGCTGATCATTCACACTTTCTACAATGGTCTCCTGTACAATACAAGGATGACCATCGATGCCGCTGCAGGAGGAGCTCTCATGAACAAGCCATTTAATGAGGCTGGGGGCCTAATTGAGGATATGGCCCAGAACCATTACCAGTGGGGGAACGAACGCGCTCTAACCGAGAAGGGCCAGCCAAAGGCAGGAATGTATGAAGTTAGTAACTTTGACCACCTGAGCGCTAAAGTAGATGCGCTATATAAAAAATTAGACAGTCTAACCATCACTCCACCTGCCCCTGTAGCTGTTGTAGCACCTAACTGTGAGGTTTGCGGGACACCTGGACACACTCCTACTGAGTGTCATCTGTTAGTAGGGATAGACCAGGCAAACTATGCGCATGGTAATCCATATGGACAAAAAAATTCTAATTTCCCATATAAGAATAACAATCCTACCTTTGCGCCAAACCCTGCCCCCATTGCACCCCCTGGTTTTCAAGGAACCCCTGTTGCTCCTAAAAAGTCTAACCTAGAACTGATGATGGAAAACTTTGTCATGGCACAGTCCCAACAGAACAAAGAATTCCTGAATCAGAACATCCACACAAATGAAATGATTAAGCAGCTTGCATCTAAAGTTGACACATTGGCCACCCATAACAAAATGTTAGAAACGCAAATTGCACAAGTGGCCCAACAACGAGCAGCTGCGCCTTCGGGAACCTTCCCTGCGCAACCTCAACCAAACCCGAAAGGGGAGCTGAACGTTGTTACCTTGCGTAGTGGAAAAGAGTTAGAGAGCCCAGGTGAGAAGAAAGGCGCTGAGATGGAGTCTGTGCCCACTAAGAGTGAGCAAATCCTAAAGAGAAAGGAGGTGGTGGAGGAAGAAAAAGAGAAACCATATGTACCTCCACCCCCTTACAAACCTCTGATCCCTTTCCCTCAGAGACTAGCTAAATCAAAGAGTGAGGGACAATTTAAGAAATTTATTGAGCTCTTGAAGAAGCTCCATGTAAATATCCCTTTCACAGAGGCCATTACTCAAATGCCCTCTTACGCCAAATTTCTAAAAGAAATTTTGACAAATAAGAGGAAAATCGACGACGATGATATTGTTGCACTCACTGAAGAGTGTAGCGCTATCATCCAGAATAAGATGCCACCCAAATTGAAAGATCCAGGGAGTTTTTCAATCCCTTGTGTTATTGGCAACTACGTCATCGATAAAGCGCTCTGTGATTTGGGTGCTAGTGTGAGTCTTATGCCCCTTTCCGTCTGCGAGAGACTCAACCTAGGAGAGCTAAAATCGACCAGGATGTCCCTACAACTTGCCGATCGATCTATCAAGTACCCGGTAGGAATACTGGAGGATGTACCATTGAGAATCGGCCAGTTGTACATTCCCACCGACTTTGTGGTGATGGACATCACTGAAGACTCATCTATCCCAATCCTCTTAGGAAGACCTTTCCTAGCTACGGCTGGTGCCATCATAGATGTAAAGAAAGGAAAACTTACCTTTGAGGTCGGGGATGAAAAAATCGAGTTCATCTTGTCAAAATTCATGAAAAACCCCTCCATCAACGACACGGCTTGCTTAGTTGATATAATTGATGAATGCATTAAGGAGCATGCGTCAGGACCACCTCCCATTGAGGAAATGGACGTGTCCTTCACTGAAACTAAGGGAGACGAGGCAAGTCCCCATCAAGAAGAATTGGATGTAAATCCAGTTCATCAAAATGAATGCCTCGCCCTTGTTCCCGCTCCGACTCAAGAGAAGCCGAAAGTCGAAATGAAAGAGCTACCCAAGAACCTTAGGTATGAATTCCTAGGATTTAACCGACCAGTCATTGTAAGTGCTGACTTAGGAGAGACTGAAACTGAGAAACTACTTGCTGTATTAAGAAAATACCCGGAAGCAATAGGATACTCAATCGATGACCTCAAAGGTATTAGCCCTTCAATTTGTATGCATAAAATTTTACTCGAAGATGACTACAAACCCTCTAGAGAACATCAAAGAAGGCTGAACCCGAACATGAGTGAGGTTGTTAAAAAGGAAGTATTGAAGCTTTTGGATGCAGGTGTGATATACCCTATCTCAGACAACAAGTGGGTGAGTCCAGTTCATGTGGTACCAAAGAAAGGAGGGATGATAGTGGTGAAGAATGAGAAGGGAGAGTTTGTGGCCACACGTACGACCACTGGATGGCGCATGTGTATAGACTATAGGAAACTAAACAAAGCCACAAGGAAAGACCACTTCCCTCTCCCATTCATAGACCAAATGCTTGAGCGCCTAGCTAAGCATTCCTACTTCTGTTATCTTGATGGTTACTCAGGATTCTTTCAGATCCCTATCCACCCGAGTGACCAAGAAAAGACGACCTTCACGTGCCCTTATGGAACGTTTGCCTATCGGTGAATGCCTTTCGGGCTATGCAATGCGCCCGCCACCTTTCAGAGATGTATGATGTCAATCTTTGGGGATTTCCTTGAGGATATCATGGAAGTCTTCATGGATGACTTTTCAGTATGCGGGTCAAGCTTTGAGGTTTGTCTGGCAAATTTGGAGAAAGTCCTTGAACGATGTGTGAAAGTTAACCTGGTACTAAATTGGGAAAAATGCCACTTCATGGTGAAAGAAGGCATAGTCCTCGGACATCTAGTGTCTGAACGAGGAATAGAGGTTGACAGAGCAAAGATTGAGGTGATTGAGAGGTTGATGCCTCCTACCACAGTAAAAGAAGTCCGAAGGTTTTTAGGTCACGCTGGTTTCTACCGGCGGTTCATTAAGGACTTCTCAAAAATCACTAAACCACTGACATGTCTTCTGATGAAGGATGCTGAGTTTATCTTTGATGAACAATGCCTAGAATCCTTCCAAAAGCTAAAGCAAGCGCTAATCTCTACACCAATAATGCAACCTCCAGACTGGAATCTTCCTTTTGAGATTATGTGCGATGCGAGCGACTATGCAGTTTTGCTGTCTTAGGACAGCGAAAAGACAAAAAGATGCATGCGATCTATTACGCTAGCAGAACCCTTGATGATGCTCAAGTTAATTATGCAACTACTGAGAAAGAGCTTCTGGCCATTGTTTATGCTATGGACAAGTTTCGTTCCTACTTAGTTGGATCGAAAATTATAGTCTACACTGACCATGCAGCCATCAGGTATCTGCTTAGCAAGAAAGACGCAAAGCCTAGACTGATTCGATGGATATTGCTACTACAAGAGTTTGATCTGGAGATCCGTGACAAGAAAGGAACAGAAAATGTAGTGGCAGACCACTTGTCTAGGCTGAGTGACGTGAAGCGAGAGGAGCTTCCCTTAGACGACTCTTTCCCTGATGATAAACTGATAGCTTATGTACAGACGCAGACACCTTGGTATGCTGACTTTGTCAATTACCTCGCTGCTGGGGTCCTGCCTCCTGACATGAACTATCAGCGGAAGAAAAAGTTCTTTCATGATCTAAAACATTACTATTGGGATGAGCCTCTCTTGTTTAAAAGAGGCGCCGACAGTATCTTCCGTCGATGCATCCCTGAGGAGGAAGTGGAAAGCGTCCTTACCCATTGTCATACCTCACCCTATGGTGGGCATGCAAGCACGACCAAGACTGCCTATAAGATTCTCCAAGCTGGGCTATACTGGCCCAGCCTCTTTAAGGATGCTCACGCGTTTGTTGCGAAGTGTGACCAGTGCCAGCGCACGGGAAACATTTCCAAAAGAAATGAAATGCCACTCAAGAGCATCCTAGAGGTTGAAATCTTTGACGTGTGGGGTGTCGACTTTATGGGACCTTTCCCATCCTCCATAGGTAACAAGTTCATACTCGTAGCGGTAGATTATGTGTCGAAATGGATAGAGGCCATTGCCTCTCCTACAAATGATACACGAGTAGTCATTAAGCTATTCAAGAAAACCATCTTCCCCAGGTTTGGAATCCCCAGGTTAGTCATAAGTGACGGCGGATCTCACTTCATCTCAAAGCAATTTGAAAATCTTTTAAAGAAGTATGGAGTGAGGCACAAAGTTGCAACCCCTTATCATCCACAAACGAGCGGCCAGGTAGAAGTGTCTAATAGAGAAATCAAATCAATCCTAGAAAAAACTGTCTCGACCTCGAGAAAGGATTGGGCTGCTAAGCTTGATGATGCACTCTGGGCCTACAGGACCGCCTACAAAACACCTATAGGGACCACTCCTTTCAAACTTGTCTATGGAAAGTCATGTCACCTTCCGGTGGAACTAGAGCATAAAGCCTATTGGGCTGTTAAAGCCCTTAACATGGATTATCAGACTGCTGGAAGAAAAAGGGTGTTAGAGTTGAATGAGCTGGAAGAACTTAGGTTAGACGCCTACGAAAATGCCAAGATATATAAAGAAAGGACGAAAACATGGCATGATAGGAGCATAATTAGGAGAGATTTTAAAGAGGGGGAGCTTGTGTTACTGTTTAACTCCAGGTTGAAATTATTCCCTGGAAAGCTTCGCTCCCGTTGGTCTGGGCCGTTTCAGGTAAAAAGAGTAACGCCATCTGGCGCAGTGGAAGTTTGGAGTGAACCCACTAGCTCGTTTGTAGTAAATGGGCAAAGGTTGAAGCATTACACTACCGGAGAGAATGTTGAGAAATATGCTTGCTTCACCTTGAATGAACCTTGAGAAAGTGAGCATTAAGGAGTCGAGCTACCGACGTTAAATGAAGCGCTGCGTGGGAGGCAACCCATGGGTTTTAGTTTAGTTTAGTCAGCAAAGTGAATAAAAAGATGAATCCAAGTTGATCAGCACCATAATCTACCCCCTCCCTCATATTTTCATGCTAACTTTCCTGCAGGTACACACCATTTCATGATCAG
This sequence comes from Medicago ruthenica, assembly GCA_018208015.1. Lineage (NCBI taxonomy): Eukaryota > Viridiplantae > Streptophyta > Magnoliopsida > Fabales > Fabaceae > Medicago > Medicago ruthenica. Next base: position 105,382,964 of record CM031378.1, on the reverse strand, counting down.
GCGTATGTACACGCCCCCTGCTGACCCCAACGATGATTGATCTGTTAGGTTGTGTTTTTCCTTTTCTTTTATTTTTATTTCATTGAGGTCAATGTCAGTTTTAAGTGTGGGGGAGGAATTTCCCACCTTAACAGTCTAATTTTAAATTTTTGAGTCAATAAAATGTGTGTTTTTGCTTTGTTGTTTAATTCTCCCGCTTCTTGAACCAATAAATATTGTGTCATAATTTCAAATTTTCTGCTTCTCAAATTTAAGGCTGAGTTTGATGATGATTATGTGCATGAAAACACCTTCTGCTTTTTGAGTTTTACTAAACCCACATCAGTTTCATTGAACCCTTCTCTCTGAGAAATTCACAAAGTTGCAGTCTTTGAGTAAGTGTGTAGATTGGTATTTTAAGGAACGTAGTGTCTAACTTTAGGTGGTAAAATTTGTCTTCAAAATTTCAAACAAAAAGTAGTATAAGTTAGTGTGGGGAATAAAAGTAAATGGTCAAAATAAGGTGTAAATAAAAGGGGTCAGAGCACAAAAATATGAGGCATTGACTTGGGTTGGTATGACTCACCATCACTAACTTCCCGGGGATGATATCGTTACCCTCAAAAATAAAAAAACGCTTCTGCAGTTCCCCATAAGCTAAGCGAATAAACACCACGAAGACTAAAATGGCCAAAGAAAAAAATTCCCACCTAGTTTATATGAAATGGAAGTGAAATTTTGTCGATGAGTTTACTTTTAAAGTTAAAACCTATTTTCTTCATAATGCTCTTTTTACACAGGAGCAATAAAAGGGCTGGACTTCACACACACACACACACACACACACTCACTTGAAACTGTTGTTGGGTTGATATGGTTCACGAAAAGCGCCTAGGTTGTGATAAGCGCGCCCTGAGAACGAAGCCTTGAAAAAAAATGCAATGAATTTTTGGTTGATTATGTCTTTTCTAAATTGTGTTGCTGACGTCTCTTGTCTTTTGCTTGAGGACAAGCAATGGTTCAAGTGTGGGGGAGTTTGATAACACGCAAAATACACTGTCTAAGTAACTTAATTTTTTATTTGTTTAAGGGTCATTTGTCGTATTTTGCATGATATCTGCTGGTATTTTGATGTGTTTCAGGAACATAGGGTGTAGAAAGCAAAAATAAAGAAAAACTGTGAAAAAGGAAAAAAGGCTCAAAAAGTAAACAAGACAAATGGGAAGTTAACACATTTAGTCAGGATGAAGAATTCCTCTCCACTTTCAGAAGCAGTTACATCCACTTCCTCCATGTTCTCCACCTCTTGGGACACTATCAGAAGCACTACTTGATAAAGTTTTGCTTATAAATAGACCTTCAAGAATCAGTTATAGGGGGAAGCTTTTTAGAGAGAAATTAAGTGATTTAGAAACAACTTATTTTAAGTGCTTATTTGTAGTTTAAGCTTTCATTTTCTACTACCGTATAACCTGTAGAACTTCTATATGTTATTATTCAGTCAATTGCAATTCATATTATTTCCTTTTTCTTGCTGCTACGTGTTATCAAATTTCCAATTGTTTACTTCCCTGTTGCTGTTGCTGCACTTGTTTACTTCAATTCCAATTGGAAATTGTTATTGCTACTGCCACGTACTATTCCAATTGAGCTTCTTGCTGGCTGCTGCATTTTAAAGTTGTAATTCCATTCGATCCCAATTGCTTGCAATTGCTGATGCCGTGGCTGTTATTTTTATTTTAGAAGTATTCATCATTAACAGGTTCTGTTTACTTTGTTTATATTCAATTCACTTTGTTCTTTTGCTTCTCTGTTCCAGTTATAATGAATAACATAAACAATTCTTTATTTACTATTTATACTATGTCTGAGTAGATTTTTATAGAGTCCGGAATGTGATGAATGTCGTACCAATGGTACTCTGTTAAGTTGTATGATTAGAAATTGTAACAGGAATTATTTTTAAGTCTGAAAATTCTGATTTTTAACGACAAATATTTACAGTGAAAGCTGAAATAACGCGATACCGGTTTCATATCGAAAGAGTGAAACATGTATCTGACCGTAGAATAGTCAGGAATTGATTTTAAAATTCAGCGACAGCGTTTTTTATAATTAATTTAGAAATTACAAATTTCCAAAAAAAGATTTTAAAAATGTAACTGTGCATGCGAAAGCTGACAGTTATAAGCTTAAAATCTGGTAACGGGCGCGCGAAAGCCGACGGTACCTTTAAATTTGCTTTCTACTAAAAATAACTTTTCAAGCAAAAATTGATTATTTTTCAAACAGAGTTTTTGAAGTTGTAAGGCGTACGCGTGAAAGCGGTCGAATAGATTACAAAGTCAAGAATTCGGTGTCGTACACGCGAAAGCTGGCGACCCATTTAATTTAATCATTTTTACGCGCGAAAATATTTTCCTGTTACAATAATAAAAAAATAACTTAATAAGTATTCACGGTCGACGCGATTTACATTCCGGTCTCTTGTCATTAAAAATAATTAAAAACAAGTTAATTTCCTAATTTTTGCAACCAAATTATTTAGCATCGCCTTAGATAAACAACGTGACAATAGAAAACGGTACTTGACATTGGTCTCTGTGGATACGATACTTTTTATACTAAAACCGATATTTTCGTGCACTTGCGGACCTATCAATGTACGAAAATATCATAGGAAAGTTCTCTTTATTCATCTTCTTACACTTGCGCAATATTTGTCACAAATCATTTAACCTAATTTTAAAATGGACAAGAGTTACACATAAAAGATGAGAAAGAGGCATACGTAGATAAGTGGTTAACCATTTTCATGTCACGTTCACCACATAACAAACACATGTGTATTTTTATAACACAATGTGTGAAAAAAAAAAAAAAAAAATCTAGATGTAATGAGATTTAAAAGACCTGTGTGAAACAAAGAAAAACTTAAATGACTATAATACAATGTGATTAAACAATTTAAACGACCGCAACAATAGGATATATTTTGCCTCTGAAAATTACACGCTCTAATGAGAGCAACACCTCATGCTTAAGTGTCTTCACACAAAATGCAACTTATTAGTAATTCTAATTACAATGAGCATACTGAGAAGTAGCTGAGAGCACAGTTGTATATCCAAAGAGGCAAATTCAATTTTATTGACAACTATCTGCCAAAGAATGTCACTTTGATTTCTTCCTCAAAATCCTATCTTCATTGTTAAGATTACTGGTCTCAGGTCAAATAAACATTGGAAAAGCAACAAGTAAACACTGAAAGAGATTTCATGCAAAAAAACAACGACTACTGGATTAAACTAAACAATATCACTCTTGGAAAAGGTCTCAGTTGATTGATCCCTAACTAAAGCCAATCCTTCCGAATATCAAAAGTGTAGCTGATATCCAAATACGACTTTTTGTCATCGTCAACAAACTGAAATAAGATCCACAAACAAAATGGAAAGTCAAGCAATGCACTAAATAATCCAAACCAAAAACTGTTGGAATGAAAGGAAAAAATATTCAGTTAATTTAAACAAAAATGGAAAGTCACATGAAATCTGACAACAAACTTATTACTAGAACCTTTATCTATTGGCTATCAACAGAAAAAATATTCAGTATTCGTTGGCGAACTGATTGGTGCCAGAAAGACATTAACTCGTGCTCAATATATTTTTAAAAAGAAATTATGTTTTGGCATCAACAGTTTGAGGTCAAATGTGTCATGTATTTTTGTGTGTAAAGTGAGGAGGATAAATAGTATGAGAGATAGAGAATAGAGATACACACATATAGTGTCACTGTTTTGATGTTCAAATAATAGTTGATTTCGAACCGATTATTTTTTTGAAAAAGCCAAAGAAATTTTATTAACACACCAAAGAGTTACTCCCTCTATTCCTAATCTATGGTTAAATTTTTTATTCATGTCCCAAAATTTTGGTTCTTCTAGAGAATCAAGATATAATTAATGACAGATTCAATCTAGCTTAATGCCTTTTTCCTTTCACAATTTAGCTTAGTGACATGCTACTTATAGCGAATTGCAATTTCGTGAAGACATAGCGAACGTTGAAAAAATTTCCAACTTAACCTTCACCCCTCCCATGATATCCGGAAATAAGGGTTGAAACTTGAAAGTTTGACCAAACGTTTTACAAAACATCATGTAAGCAATTTGTGAATTCGCGAGAAACTTCCTTCGCGATATATAGCATCTCTCTTTAGCTTAATGCCTTAAAAATCTGTTTATTCGTTCATAACAATTGCTAAAATGAGGGATTTATAAATGAAAATCGGAAGTTTTTTGTGTGTGGGGAAAATAGAAAAGAAGGTTAAATAATATTACTAGTGGCTTTTCATAATATTATGTATGTAATAAAAGTTAGGTATGTTAGTTATAATTCAGTTAGTTACCCTAGGATTTGTTTTTCATTATTATGTTTCTCTGATTTGCATCTATACAGCTCAATACCATCAATGGACATCATATTCATTGTTGCCATATTACTTTTATACAGTACAAATTAGATCATAAGAATCAGGAATCAAGCAAGCATTATAGCTATAGATAAGTAGTACCTTAGTTCTAGCTGAGTATGTCCCTCTGGCAAATAAACCAGATGGTGTTGTCTCTTCTGGCATTTCATGCGTGTAAGGCTCTGCTTGAGGGCTGAATGTTCCAATCATCTCTTTAGTGCTGTCAACTGCAACAAACCTCGGCAATAAGATTACCATAAACAATCATCCAAAAATGAGTAATAAACCAATGTACTTACCCTTGATGCCAGTTTTCCAGACAGTGTTGGTGTACTTAAGACCCGAAACGATATTATGGTTTACTTGGAAAGTAAACACCAGCCTATAACGAGAACCTTCTTTCAAAGTAAACCATAAACCATCGGGATTTCCTGTCTCTGGTAACGGAAGAATTATATCAGCTCTATCGCCCGATTTTATAGCAAGGCTCAGGAACTTCACTTCTGGCTCCAGTGTTTCTTTTATAATTCATAACAAAAAATATTGAAAGTTAGGTAAAAAAAAATTGGCAAAGATATCTTTATTAGCTAGTACGATGCAAGAAAAATGTACAATTTGAAATGAGTGTTGTTTGTTTTGTTTTACATCATATTTGACAATTAGCAAGGTTATGAGTTATGTGTTCGACATGACACTAATACGAGACATAGACACGTGATTACTTTCATTTAATTCATTTTATCAAATTATCACCGCGACCTGTCATCATCAGGGTCAGGTCGGGTCTGGTGTATGTGTCAATGCTTCATAGGTTATATTGTGTTGGTGCTTCGTAGGTTATACTAGACACAATCTTGAAAGACTAGTCAAAATCTTCCTCACCTATGGTCTAAAATTCATGATAGGAGTATTCATTCTGTAGCCAAAAAATGGACAAACAGATATTGCAACTGAATCATTGACTGACATTAAGCGGAAGCAATTGAAGGAGTAATTAATAAATTTTACCTCCAACAGAACTAATGTCAATACTTCCAAGAAGTTGTTCCTTCCACTTCCTCAAGCTCTCATCATCCTAAGGACTCAAGAAGAAAACAATTAACAAATGCATAAATGATTAATTAACATGAGAACAAAGCATGGATTTTTCGAAGAAAAAAACATTAAAAAGAAAAGTAAACCTTATCCTTTTCGAGTTGCTCTTTCAAAGTGAATTGAGGACCAACATCAATCTTCTTATTGACGTCATCATCATCGTCCTCGGTGGCAGCAACAGAACTGTCACTCATGTGCCTACTGAGTTGCCCCTTCCCTCGTTCATTGCCACTTCCTTCATGATCACTGCATATCTCACGATCGGAATCCATGTTTTTGCTAGTGGAGTTTGGAGATCACTCCAATATTCAAAGACATCAAAGGTGGAAAAAAACCAGATGGGAAAAGGCACAACTAATGCTATACTGCAATGCAACAAAGAGAGAAGCAATAAAACAAAGCCACTAGATAGAAGCTAATGTTATGTTTCAACTAGCATAAGAATAAAAAGGTGCAAAATGGTTGTGTTGGGAAGGGATATGACTAGATAGTGCGTGGAAGAGTCCTAGAAGATTGAAATATGGAATAGAAGAATTAGAGAATGAATGTTGCAGCAAGAAAAGAAGCCAAGAAGGCAAGAAGGGAGAGAAAGAAATGGTCTTGTGGTGATCCGCAATACACAAATATTGAACGACAAATATGGGAGAGTTACCTAGTCATCGTGAAGGTCACTTTTGTAGCACTTGCTGTTGCTGGAAGAAAAAAATTATTATATTTTAAACCCAAGATAGAAAGAACTAATGCATTGTACCAAAAGAAAGAAAGAAAACTAATGCATACTTTATCTTAAAATGTAACCAAATAAAAAGAATCAATCGTGGGAAATTTCTTAGATCTTCGGGGATTTTTTTCTACCAAACAATATGACCCGTTGAGTTTTATATAGGTCCATAATAAAATATGCGCAACCCAATGAAACACACATACTTTAACTGTGGATTAAAACCTTTAGCAATAAAAAATCTCTCATCACTGTAGGAGATTGATTACAATCAATCTCACATTCTGGCATTTTGCTAAAAAATTATTAAACAATGAATGGATTGCCAGCAACTCGGGGGAAATAAAAAGTCCAATAATTCTTTTTAGAAGGATTTAGTTATTAATAAATCATCTTATAGATTATTGGGCAACTTGATTGTAGCTCGTATATCATCTGGTCCATCATTATGGTTGAAAAATAATGAAGATTGAGGATAGCACGTTGCTATTAGTCTATTTATATTACTACCACATAATCGTCCTACAAATTGATGATTATGGAATTATGGTCACAACTCATTTGATAACCATTACCAACCCAACAATTCATTATTTTTTAGAGTAAAATAACAAAGCCATGTTCAGCAACAAAAAAAAACGTAATAGTACTCTATTATCATCTTGCCTTTCTGACATCCTTCAGGCTTTTGTTAGGTAGTTTCTCCATTTTACTTTTTTCCCCTTTTTTCTGTTTCTTGTTGCGTAAGTAACCAACAAATCTATTTGTCATTCAGTAGCTTTTGGGCACCCGCTTGAGCTTTGGTTTGACTACAGTACATGTAGAAATTGTTTAATTGAAATTTGATGTATAAAAAAGTTTGTGAATTTCATAAGATTTTACATAGTATCAAAGACAGGAGAAAAACACATAAAATATTTCGTAAAATTTCAAGTGTATGAAAAACTATTCGATATTTTTTTATGGATGGAAATTGGTTAGTTACATAAAAATTATCAACAGTTCAACCATATCAACAGTTCAGACACTTACTGCAACAAAACACAAATCTTTGATTTTGATATTTTAATATATACAATAATCTACAGAACAACTTTTCAATAAAATAATAAAGCATGTGCTCCTTATTCCTTAACAGAATGATCTCACCAAAAACAGAAAATAACAATTATAACAAAGGAAATAGCAGTCTTCTGTAGCCTAGCTGGTAGTGCTACGTATTGGAGAGAGAGAGAGAGAGAGACGGTTATACGATTCCATAATCAGCTAACCAATTTTAACCTCCCAAGAACTCAGAGATGGTATCAAGCATAAAAACTATTCAAGTCTGAAGCACGGACACAGACATCGGACACGACATGGACACCGACACGCCGACACCGATAATAATTTGAGAAAATAACACAATTCAGTGTAATTACAGGTGTCGGTGTCGTGTCGGACACCGACGTGTGTCCGACACCGGGACACACCTAATCCGAGAAGTGTCCGTACTTCATAAAGTATCTGTTCAAGATTAAACTAAGCTTATGAGACTTGATTCATGACAAAAAATCATAATCTGCTCTAGGCCTCTATGACCATGTAATCTACGGTTAGCAATGCTAGGATTGTCATAAAAGGAAGGAAAAAAAAAATCAGACATTGCCTTCACCAAACAGTTTAAATTAATGATAGACTTGGTTCATGATAGCAATAGACAAATTAATTAATTGGTTCACCTTCATATGCAGCGGCTTAAAAAAAGGTAGTCATTGTACCAAAAAAAAAAAGGTAGTCATTCTGATGTCTCAAAAGTCAAAACAAGCAAATTCCAGCTTTCAGGCCAGCTAAATTTATCTGGTTTATCCTTGTTCCTGGTGAAGCCTAGTGGTTGATGAAGAAAACCATAACCCATAAAGGCAGAAGATGGGCTTAAATGTTAGCTGTTAAGATTATGTGACACGGCTCAGATGAAAAGGAAATGCACAAATAATTCAATCACAGACTACTGAATGCAAGGATTGTAATCCAGGTGATTAACAAATTAAGAACCAAAAAGAAGAAAATACCTTATATAGGTTTTACAAAGAAAGGAAGCAACATGCATCTTTCTTGGCTAATTTTTTAGGTGTTCGGGTAACAAATAGTGCACTACACAGCAGCAAAGATTAAACAGCTGATCTGTCTATGGTTTAATATTTGAATTAATCAAACTTTCCGTATGATTATGCAATTTGACTAAGTTGCTGATGCAACATATTAGAAGAGTCTTCTGTCATTTAAATTCAGCCGAAGTCTATGAGTTGATTTCCTTGTTTTTTAACATCATCATTCATGTATAAAACCAAAACTTGTGTATTTTCTTTCCTCCGTTTAGTTCTGAACAGAATATCAGATTGAGTTCTGGCACAGTATTTTTCATATTGGCTTAATTACCTTTTTGGCCCCTTAATTTAATTTTAAGGTTCAAGTTGGTCCCATAACTTTAAAAAGTGTCATTTCGGTCCTTTAACTTAACATATTTAGCGGATATTGGTCCTTTATGTCCAAATCGTTAAAACAGCTTATCATGACTACATATGTGGCTCTAACATGGAGTTGACATGGCAAGGAAACATTTTAAATGGAGGATATATTAGTTTAGATGCATAAATTTGAGGCAAATATGGAGAATTTTATTTTAAACCCTATGATTTGGAGACAAAAGACTTTAGAAACCCTGGGATTTGGAAAAAGAGGTTTTTTGTGATGCATTTCAACTACTGGTTTATATTGAAGACCATGTGAGGCATTACATCAACTTTCAATAACGTTTATATATATTTGAGAAAAAGGACCAACATGAGTTAAAAAAAGTAAAGTTAAAGGATCAAAGTGACAATTTTTAAAGTTATGGAACCAATTTGAACCACAAAATTAAATTAAGGAACCAAAAAGGTAACTAAGCCTTTCATATTTCAAATATTTGTTTTAGTTTGTACACAACAGTAGTGTACTCAGGCTGAAGAGTAATCTGTTTTCTTGTTTGATCTGGAGCTATCAGGTTGTCTTGCAATGAAATTTGATAAAACAACAGAAAACAAATCAAGATGCTTGATAATGAATATAAAAGTAACCACCGTTTAGCCCAATAACTCCTAACTCTTTTCTAGGAGAAACAAAATTTCATACCAATTGCAAGCTTGTAAAGGATAATTTGCACATGAAATAAATTCTCAGGATAACCACAGAGAAAACCAAAATTAATCGTTCAGGTGCCAAGGGGAGAAAAAACATTTTTGGGTTACAACAATGATTGCCTTACTAACATACAGCATGGACCATATTAAGGTGATGAGGTGTAATATAAATATCACTCTGCTCTAAAAGGGATGGTGCCTAACCTGTGACAAACAAGTAATCCACTAATCACTACCCCATTTTCTTACAACGCTCTCTTTAGCAGAAGTACTCTTGTAGCCTTCCTTCTTCAAAACGCCATCAAAATCAGGCTGATCACTATTAGAAGTATTTTTCAAAACTTTTGATGTTGTGAGACCAAATCCATTTCTCACTCCCCGAAGTGCATACAACAATGGATTGATGATGGCGGCGAGGATCAAATCACCTTTTGCAACTAGGAGATACTGCAAATAAAGAGAGAAGGTAAAATAGTTTTTTTATTTTATAATAATATTAATTAATTTTGAACTTGCAGCAAAAGAATTAAAAGTAGTATGAGAAAATTTCTTACTATGAGAACGATGCCAAGTATAGTAAGACTAGCTTGTTTTGCTTCTTGCCAAAAGTTATCATCACTAGACCAGCCAAACCATCTACCCCACCCAAACCAACCTCCTCCACCACCACCACCGCTGTGACCTCCACCTCCCAGCTCTTCTCGTCTTTTGATTTCTTTGTCCCACTTCTCAAATTCAATTTTCTTCCCACTTAATGCACCTTCTAATGCTTTTCTAGCTTGATCCTGCAATCAGAATTCACTTATAGTTTTATTTCCCTCAGAATTCTTCTCAAATTCAATTTTCTTCCCACTTAATTCCCCCTATCAGAGACTATACAATACATGCGGCCCATCATCACAAGATATGAAATACTCCCTCCGGTCCTATATATAAGAAAATTTTCAAAAAAAAAATTTGGTCCTATTTATAAGAAAATAGCACAACTTAATTATTGTTTAAAAGACATTTATACCCCTTATTTAATGTTTATCTTTTTAAAATTAGTGGGTGTATTTAATACTTTACAATTTTTTATGAGGGTATATTTGTAAAAATATTTAAAAAGTTACACTAATTAATAAGTGTATTGGTTTTGATGTTTTTTTGTTTTTCTTCTTATGATAAGGACCAGAGGGAGGGAGTATATTTCAGTGATAAATTAATTTCTATGGATGACTGATCATGGAGCCAAAATTAGATCAGTATAAACCGATAGTGAGAATTCTCTTTCGCAAACTAAAGTGCATGATACAATTTTGCTAGTATCATGAAAATTAAATATGTTCTACATTAGGAGGCCAACAAACCAAACAAGTTCAGTTAAGAAAGGTATTTTCCAAAGATTATTCGTGAGACAATAAATTGCATATAGAAACTGTTAGAATAAAATTGTGTCTTATTATATTCGTTCTATAAAGATGAGTGTGGTCAGAAATGACAAAATCAACATAGTATCGGGAAGATACAATACAACCCATGAAATGCTACAAATTACAATACTCAAATGTCTAAAAGGTTTGGTTATTGAATATGAAATAGGTACCTCTCTTTTATTGTTGTCTGAGAAGAGGCAAATGAATCTGCTTCGGTTGGTGTTGAGTTTGTGGTGTAAGCGACTCCATTTTTCATCAACGGAAGAATCAAGCTGCTTAGTCGTCGTCGTCGTCGTCAATTGAGAACGATAGCGTGACCTAGTACTAAGAATTGACGGAACTCCTCCTTGGTTTACAATTGCTCCCATGCTCACTTTTTCACTACCACCCTTTGCCAACTCTCTAGATTCTTAATTCAATGGTTTTAATGTTTCTATTCGGATAATTTTTTTTTTCATTTTTCAATATTTCTCTCTCTTCTTCGATTATATTTTTCAAGTTCTTTAAAAAAAATATTTTTTTTTATTTTTTTAGGGGTTTTTTTAATTATTTTTGCAAACTTGTTTAAAACATTAGTAATATATTTCCCTCGCAATAATAATTTATGATTTTTAACCAAAATGAGTTAAATATAAATTTTACGTGCCTCCTTCAAAAAAATAAATTTTACGTGCCAAAAACTATAAAAACCAAAATGATGAAACTTCAACGTAGAAAATCAATTTTGAACTCATTTTTTACTAAGACTTCCATCATAACGCATAAGATGTATCTGTAAAATTTGATAGCATTTCAATAAAGTCTCAATTTAGTTACTTTTTATATAGACTAGAATTGCTGATTTTTTAGAGGAAGTGGAAATCAAAGAAAAAATTTACAAGGACTAAAATAAAATTATGAAATTTTATAGTAATTTAAAACATATGTAACCATTTACTCAATATTATTGGAAAAAATTATGTTTACGCTCATTTAAGTTTGATTTTTTTAAGCTTTTCCTTGTAATGGTCATTTATTTTTCACCTTCAACAACAACCACAATAATTGGAAGTGTTAATCGTTAAGGTCTACGTCCAATGGTGAAAGAGTTTTCCCCTGAACTATCCTTTAAAATGCATCCATCAAATCCTACGAACGTTCTACCTGTCTTAAAGCTATATATTTTCACCTAAAAAAGGAGTGGGTATACTCACGTCATCAATGGCATTGACCTCCTCCATTTGCAATGTAGCTCTTACGGTTAACTTGGTCATGTTGTTGGAATTATATTTTTAACATTTCCTGACAATAATTTGAGAAAAATAGTCAAGTTCACAAACGTATTTTAAAGAATTTAAAGATTAATGACGCTCACAAAATGTAACATAGAAGAACAAATTCTATCACAAATTTGATCAAATTAAATTTAGTGAGGGAATTTGCAACATAATGTTTCCTTTTATACTTGTTCCATCACAAAACTAATCAATATGCTTTTTACAAACTCATGAGACAAAAGGAAAGACAAAAACACAAAACTAATCAATTTGTTGTTTACAAACTCCAGATATGTCTGCAAGTAGGTGTAAGGTCTAATTAAGGAGGAGCAAAAACCCATTTCTTCATAAGGTCATCATCAGAAGCGCTAAACTTTGCCAACTAATTAGCACATTTTTTTCATTCTCTTAGGGTGTGAGTGAAGGAAACTGACGAAGAATTAAAAGAACATTTTCTGATAAAAGAAAGTAATGTTACATGCGGATGAAAGTCACGATGTTTGAACGAATCAATCAAATTCAAGGGTGGCTTATAGTTTATTCCAAAACAATATATCTATGACCAAGATCACAAGTCAATTGAATAACCCTCCAGATTGTTGCGAACTCAGCTAATCAACTAACAAACTAGACACTTTGTCAAAAGAACTTGAAAAGCTCCATATTCATATCTCAAGATGCCTCTAAATCCCGCCTTACATGGGTTTCCAAAAGAAGAGCGCACAACATTAACCTTTATATACCCCACAGAAGGAAGATATCGTGTCACATTGCGCGCAATAGGGTGCGTTGTTGTGTGGCCAAAATCTTGCATCATGGTTATGTGATACAAAAAATATGGTATTAACAACAACTCAAAATTGTTTCTCGGTGTTGACAAACATAGCACTCGAACAATCTCGAAGAGTATGATTGTCATTTTCCACATCAGCACCACAACGACGACAATAAATGTTTATGTGAAATGGCGTGACTTTCTAAACTCATTACTTTGAAGGCAACCATGCATAACAAGCCAGCTAAAATGCTTAAGGTTTTTCGAGATGGCCAATCGTCAAATCCCATTCCAACAAGCAATAGAGGGGAACCAACTGATTATGAGATTTATCAAGCAATTTATACCCATGACTAGCCGTGTAAATACCATTTGGGAATCACTGCAAATGAGACTATCATTAGTATCTTCGTCAATAATTATGATGCGAATACAATCTTAGTAGAAACAAGGAAGTTGAGTATACAACTGATTGAAGTTCTAAGCTTCGTTAACAAAAATATAACACATGCGAAGATCAGTATCACTGATATGAACATAGGGGACCGTATTACATAGGTAAATATTATCAAGCAATTTATCATATCCAATAGAGATGTTTGTCTTACCAACCATGTAAATAAAATCAGACTCAAAAATATCCACAATCTTCACAATATCACACCACACACATGAGTCTCCTTGTTCGAAACGAGCATATTGAATATGAGTTTTGGACAAATATTTAGCAATCATGATTTGATCCCAAAAATTGCGTGGTTGGTGTATAATGTCTCAAATATGTTTACCAAAGAAGTGTTAACATGTCTTCTTATTCAAATTCTAAACCAACGAGTCTTAAGTTTAGTCAAAGTCTTACTCGTAGTAGTCAATAGCGGCCAATAACGGCGCTATAGCGGCGTCGGAGTATTACGCTTATATGCATAGTGTTATGGTTTGAAATAGCGGCATCCACGGCTGTAATAGTGGCATCCATGGTTTGAAATAGCGTTATGGTTCAAAACCCTATCATTTTTTAAGAGAAAATCGCGAAATTGTCCTTTTTTTAAAAAAAAAAAAAAAACAAGGGCATTTTTGACTTTTTCTTCACACCTAAACATTACACTATTTCAGCTACTATCTTCTTCTTTCATTCTTCTGCGCCGTTCCAAAAGACCAAAACACAACACCCAACTTCTCTCTTCCTATACACCGTTCGCCGTTGGCCGTTTCCGTTCGCCGTTGGCCGCTCGCCGTTCACCACCCAACTGTTCTCGCCGTCGTTCGCTGTTCTCGCCCTAAAACAGTGGTAACTTCTTCTGTTCCATAGCTTTTGCTCTGTTCTGTAACTTCTTCTGTTCCATGGCTTTTGCTTTGTTCTGTTGCTTCTTCTGTTTCTGTTTCAAATTTCACTGTTTCTGCTATGATTCTGTTTCAACTTCTCTCTTTTGTTTAAGGCGTGCTGTGATTTCCTTATTTTCTGCTATGAAAACAGTGGTAACTTCTCTCTTTCAAATTACGATCATTGATTTCCAATGCTATGTTATGTTGGAATTATCGATTCTTTTCTTTAGGATTTAATGTTTTGAATTTTGATTAAAACTTTTGATATTATGTTGAAGACTTGAAAGCTTTCATAAGATTTGAGTGTTTTGTATGATTTATGAATGTTTCATAAGATTTAGGTGTTTTATATGATTTATGAATGTTTCATGAGATTTGAATGTTATATTTAATTTTATATTAGATATATGTTTGTTTATAATTTATAGTATCATTTACGTAATTTGTCCAAAATGTTATCAAATAGCGGTCATAGCGTTATGCGCTATCCCGCTATAGCATTTTTGGGGTCGGCCGCTACGCGCCGCTATCCGCAATTGACTACTATGGTCTTAGTGTTGACTCAATGACACGAATTACTCCCCCAAATTAATTTGTTATATAATTCTTTTTTTGATCAAGTAGCATAGTGATTAAAAATCATTTTTTAAGGTGAATAAGTTGGGTGTCCAAAGTTCGAACATCGACCCCTGTATATATTATACGTTGTCCCTATCAACCAAGCTAACTTAACGGGAACAAAATTATTTTATATTTGAGTAAAAAAACAATCAATTGAATTGGGATATTTCTCCCAATTCGATATTTAATATGTACTTTTTTTTAAAGCAATATGTAAATTATTTTTGTTGCTTTTATTTAATATAAAAACATAAAAAATTGATAATTAATTATTATTTTCTTTTAGAAAACAAAACCGGGTAGCAAAACCCTACCAGTATCCACAAATTCCATTTTCCCTACTGCTCTACTTTGCTCGCGCCTCAGCTACTTCGCTTGCGTCCGTCCATCTCCGTCGCACCGTAGCAAACAGACACTTCTCATCTCTCTGTAAGTTATTCTAGAGCTTGTGGGTATTTATTTTTTCATTTAAATTGTCGTTCGTGACTGCTGCTCTCGATTAATCAAACTTAACTTTTTCTGATGTTATTTGTATGTGAGTGATGGTACCAACTTATTGCTCTACTTCAGTAAAAAAAATGAAAAAAATAAAAAGACTAATTGTTCTACATTTTTTATGCATACCATCCGTTTGAAAATTTGTCTCAACAAAGTTTATATCTTGTTTATTAAAAATTGGATGACCTGAGTGTTTTTTTTTTCATGCTGCTTAGTTTTGATATACTCGCCGTTGCTCTCCCTTACCATCTTCCATTTCTCCATTGGAAATTCATTGAGTTTTACGTAAAATGGTTCCTTTTGAATTTTAATGATGCGGATTGAATGATTCATTTGATTTTTTGCTTCTTTAAACACCAACATAAGTTATCTTAAAAATGACCAAGTTATATATAGTCGGTGTCAGCTTCATAAACATTATATAAAAGCAAAGTTAGGAGGAGAAAACTAGATAAGATGTACACTGAGGATGCCTTGGCTTTTTGAATTTTAGTTAGGAGTGGATTTTACTCATTCAGGTTCAAATTTTCTATGTGAAAATGGTTTGTTTGAGATGCTAGAAGGTTGGATGTGGAAGTAATTTCATTTTTACAAGGCACGATTTTTAAGTTTCAATATGGTATAAAAATTATGATGATTTCTAAACTTCGGTTCTAATGTTTATTTTATTTGTGTTTAGTGGGAGACTGTTGCTTGGATTTGGAGTGGATTCAACGCACCAAATTGACTTAGAAGGATGAGCGAGCTTCTTTTCGATGACTTTTTTAAGATTGTGGATGTAAACCCAAATGGTGAAAAGTATGATAAGGGTATGTTGATCTCTCATTTTGTTTTTATTTTTGAAGAATAAAGCAAAAAAGGTTCAAATTGTGTTTTTGTTATGGATGTTTTAGATATGCAAAGTTGTTTTAGAGTTGATTATATGATTTAGTACTGGGGTTAAGCAGCATCTTGTGTCTTGAAGGTTGCCTCAACAGAAATCTTAAATGGTTAGGTGCTACTGCTTTATGAGGAGTGCTAGCAACACACTTTTTAACCCCAGGACTCAAAAAATCCACATGTTTCCCACCAAATCATGTGAGTCACACATAAATATGGTGGGACCAATGTGAATTTTAGCCAATCAATTAGAGTGTGTTGCTAGCATTTTTCTTGCTTTATGCTGTTTTTTTTTTGTATCTATTTGAAATTACAATGGGTTGTAGATGGATATGAGATATTTACTGAGCAATTATATATGTATGTGTAAATCAGAGCATCATATTGAGCAGAAGTCAATTAAGAAAATGACCAAAGTTTTGCTTTGGCTCTGTAAGTAAAGTGTACTAAATGACAAAATATTATGAACCTTGGAGAAGTCTAGTATTTAATAATGAAAACATTCACCACATAGGATGCAGATTTAGCAGTTTGTTTGAGAGATCTGTAACTAAATTGCATATAGTTTTTGCAGTGTGCTATACAATATGCAATAATTATACTATTCTTCAGATGCCGTTTTAGATATTAAATCTGTGTATTTTGACACTCTTTTCTACTTGCTACATTTAGTGATATAGCTTTGTAATCCTCTCTGTTTGTGTTTGTGCTTTCCTCATGTCTACAATCTTTTTAAAGTTGAAACTTGAATTAATCAAAGTTTAAGTTGGCATGAATTTAACAGGTTCATGAACATGTTCTTGTAGTTTCTCGGATTGTTGCACGTAGTGAGAAGCATGGCATGCACATGCTTCTAGATGTCAATACAGAGATTTATCCTATGGAGAGAAAGGAAAAATTCTTGTTGGCTTTATCTCCATCTCTTGTTTTAAATACCAAGGTAAACTTAATGCTCATTTCATTTGTGGTTCCATGCTATATTATATTTTTACTCAATATAAAAGCAAATATTTATCTACATAATCCAACTCTAGCATATGCTTTATTATCTGCTTGATCCTTTGCGGACCTAACCAATAAAACCGTTCTTTTAATCTCACATATTATCTTGCATCAACACTCTCCTAGGCTAATTAGTATCTACCTTCAAATACATTTATTTTGAAGCCAGAGCTTATATTCTAATGCATGTAAAGGATCAAACAAATTAGGCTTATTTTATGTTTTATTTTAGACCATGTGTATTTAAAGATTCGTTTTTGTCCCAAACACCCTATGTATTGAAAGATTCGTTTTGGTCCCAAACGTTTTATTCTAAAGCCCCTTAAGACCCCCGTACTGGATTGAAATTTCCTCTCCCTGTTGTGGTGGCCTTCTCATGACCTCACCGCTCTTTATTTCTCGCTGCCACAAGCCACTTCTCCCTAGTCCCTACCCGTTTCTAGTTTATACTTCTTTCCTCCTCTCTTCTCCATAAATCTCTCTTTGGGGAAGATATGTAAACTTAGTGTATTGTTTGGACCAAAATTGAAACTTTTAACTGGGGAAGAGATCTAAACTTGGTGTAATGTTTGGACCAAAATTGAAACTTTTAACATGTAAGAAACCAAAGTGAAACTTAAAAAAACATAAGAGACTAAATATCTAATTAAGTCTCCATACCACGGATTGGGTTACACACTACGAGGGACAAGATTTCCCTTTGGGAAAAAAGTAAAAAACAAATGGTGTTTTTTGGTTGCTTAACAAAAAGGGTCAAACTTGGTATAAAAAGCAAACAGTGTTTGTTGGTCACTTGATACAAAAGTCCAATTTGGTGTGATGTTAGTAAGGAGTTCTTTCTTGGTGTCACTAGTAATGAGTAAAGACAAATTGTAATCACAATGACAATAGTATGTTATTGATCTTTTCAGTTAGGATAATGTTTGTTTCATATTTTCTACAATAATATCTGTTAAAGTTAAAGCAGTTTAAATGATTTTATTTTCTCAGAAGTTGTGGATATTGCCTTTACACTGAGTTGGTTTCGCCTCCAGGATGGCCCTGTTGCAATTCAAGAAAAGTTTGAATACATCATGTATGGACGGTTATATGACATTAAAGCTGATGGACTTTCACGTTCTCCACCTGAAGTGTATGTAAATGTTTCCCATGTTATATTGTTGTATTTGTACACTTTATTTAATCAGAGTATGATGTTATAATGTTTTGTTATTATACATGATTCATCAGAAAATGCTTTGATTGATCCGTATAATCGAAATCGACCTTAACTAGTGACATCACAAGCCCAGCTTCACATGACAAAAGTTAACCTCTGGACTAGGAGTTTACCTTTCTGTCTGAATTTGATTATATCACTGTTTGCTTCTTCCCAAATGAATAAAACCTTTGTTTCTATAATTGGATTGCATGCAACACAATAAAGTGCTTATCAAAGGATCCTTGGGGTTGTAGGAATAACGAAAATGCTAGTTCTGATGTATCATTTTTTTTAAAGGAAAGTGATATATTATTGTATAATTGATATAATGGGGTTTTTTGACGTGTTCTGCAGATGATTGGTAAGCTGAGGTGCCAATCTAGTTTGGATTTCAGACTCTGTTTAGATGACTTTGCATGTCAATCGAGGTTTTTATCAAGAAAAAAAAATCAATGGAGTCTTTTCTTCTACTTTTGTAGTGTCTATTTGGAAATGCATGAATCCAGTGACTTGTATTTTTGTTTTATGAGAATAGTCAGTTCTCTCACTGAGCTATTTTATCTTGCTCCAGGGAGGTATATGCATCATTTGGTGGACTTCAGCTGATGCTGAGAGGCGATCCTTCCCACTGTGTCAAGTTTGCAGTCGATTTGAAGTTGTTTTTACTAATAAGGAAGCTTGAAAGTTGAACTGCTGATTCTTACATGTTGCTGAAATGATAAACACACTAGCATCATCAAGTTCTAAGTAATTTATCATCTTGTATTGGTAATTTGTTTAAGATAAGTTGTGTAGCATGTATTTTGGGAGATTAAATTTTGGTTTTGGATGGTTCTCTGAAGCCTTTTTTGAGTATATTAATTTTTTAGGTATGAAAATACTCGAAAATTTCAGAATTTAATTCAGAACATTTTTACAGGCTATAGCTATTTATTAAATTCAAATATTTTCACAAAATTTGTTTCACCAGGTGATTAAGAGTTAGATTTTTTATTAACAAGTTTATGTAGTTAAGTTCTTCGAATGAAAAAAAAAGTGTTGGGTTGAGTTTTATCAATTCAACAGGATTATCATACTTAGATTTTAATGGATTTGCATGTCCGTATATTTTATGATACAAATGTGAAGAAACCACCGGTTCGGTTCAATATCGGTTTAGTTCGGTTTGATTCAACAGTTTGGTTCAGTTTTTGGTTTTTGCCCACCCCTACCCTTCATTCCCCCACTTCTACAATAACATTCCATCTCCACTCACAACTCAATCTCTCACACATAAAATCATACCTTTTTCTTTTGCTCAAGATTCCTCTTAGCTCCAAACCCATAAAAGAATAAACCACTTAAAAAGAATCGCAAAAGTTTTTAAAACACCAAAGTTGCTCTCCTCCTCAAATGTCCATTTTGAATGCAACATATCCACTGGCTTTGAATAAATCCTAGAAGGGCTTCTCCAAGGTTTTTGAAAGGGATGTTTTGGCTTGAAGTATGACATCTTACTTTGAGATGAGTAGGTTATGGAAGAGAGCGAGTGAGGGTCAGTTTGAAGAACTCTAAATAATTTTAATTTGGGGCTTTTAATATATTTTTTACAAAATATATTTTCTATTCAATATATTTTCTAGATTGGTTTTCCAATTAAAAATTTTATGGGTTTCTTTTTTATGAAGATGATGATGAATGGGACACCCCTCAATACAAACTCTTCCGCAAATATGACATTCCTTCGCTACAGTTTTGATTCAAGTAGAATAGATTGTCAAAGCAGTGTAGAAGATCTTTCAATTATAGTAGTGTTTATCTACGTCGTCACAAAATTGATTGAATAGTCCTAATTTATTTTTTAATCATAAAACAATTATTTTATTATTACTACTAATTTTGCAATATATATATTTTTTTGCTTGGATAGCATTCAATTTTGAATTATATTTTAAAACTGATCAAAATAGAACTCAACCGAATATATAAAATTGAGCACTTAACGTATTTTATTAATAACTAGACTCTAACCCGTGCGATGCACGGATTTTGTAGAGCTTCATATATAACTATCAAATTGGCTATATTATTACTTTTATAGTTACATTCAGTATTATGTTATCAAACTACCTCAAAAAGCAACAAAAACAAAAGATAGACTGCAATAAAAATGACAAATCGAAAGAAAAAATATATACAAAAGCCTGCACCAAGAAATTAGTCATAACTGCAAAAACTGTTAAATCTATAAAAATGAAAAGGAAAAGAATATGCTATGTGATAATCGAAAGAAAAAAATAATGAAAAGGAACTGCTACGTAGTAAACGAAAGAAAAATAATAATAAAAAGGAACTGTTATGTGGTAATTGAAAGAAAAAATAATAATGAAAATGAACCGCTAATAATGAAAAGGAACTGCTATCAAAAAAGGCATTGCAATGGTGTTAATAGCTTTTAAAAAAATGACATTTTCATGTGTTACCTGATTCAATTCCTTGCAGACCTTTTTTTTCATAAAAATTAATTAGGTCTGTCAAAAAGGACGAGATTATGGTTATTAGGTTCAATTGCATGATGGTGAGAGAGATAAAAGTGAGTGAGAAATGATTTAGAGATTGTGAGATTGAAAGAAAGAAGACCCGATATTTGTGTTGAATACATAACATTGAAGCAATTGTATATCATAAAAGACATAAGTACTTTGGTGGTAAAAGTTGTCAATTGCAAGCATGTGGTACCTGGTTCGATCCCCACCAAGAGTTTTTTCATAATTTTTTTTCAGAACGAAAAATTAGGGCTAATCATTAGGGTTAGGGCAACACTACTTAACATTTAGTATTATAAAGATAAAGATAAAGATATAAGAGATTAAATTATACTATATGAATCTTTCATTTTAAAAATTAATATTAAGTATTTGTATTAGTCTAATGTCAGGAAGGGAGTTATAACTTATAATGTTGATTTGGTGACTAAGGTGAAATAGTTAAGAAGTAGAATGATAAGAGTGATATGGGGTTCGATTCCCACCTCCAACAAATGCTACTCCCTCCGTCCCTTTTTATAGGAGTAGTTTACAAAAAAAATTGTCCCTAAATATAAGATCATATACAAATTTCTAGATGCATTGATTACTCTTTTTCCAAATATACCCCTTATTAATACTACAAATTTGTCTTGGTATATGAAAAATTAACATTAAATATATATTTAATTAAGGGTAATCTAGTAATAGTCACACACATTTGTGGCAACTTTATTACTCCAACAATTTTTCTTAATACACATGATTTTTGTAAAATACTCCTATAAAAAGGGACGGAGGGAGTAACAAATATACTGAAATTGAAGTTGTTTAAAAATTGTTTTTTTTTAAAATGTAAAAATTGATCTTTTTTTTAAGAGAGTTTAGAGGCAATTTTTTTAGGTACAAAGTTTCGAGGGATTATAAATCTAATAATAATGTATAATTTTTTTTTGGAGGAAATAATGTATCATTTTATTTTCCTTTTAAAAAAATAATGTATCATTTTATTTAAAAAATATAGTGTATCATTTATTTATTTGGTCAAAGAGACTAATTTACGTTTTAAAGATGAAGATAGTATATCATTTATTTTTTTAGGTACAAATAAGTATTTTTTCGGAGATTTTTGGTACAAATAATTGTGCATCATAATAATACAGCATTCTGTAAATGTAATATCCGGATCTGGACCCACCTGCCCCAAATTTAAATTCCAATCCGAAAGCGAAACAAACCCATCTTCTTCTTATTTATTTTCTAGGGTTTAGGGTTTCCTCTTCCTCGCCGCATCGGAATCAATGGCGACCAACGCATCCGAAGCTGGCCGTTCACTGATTAAACAACTCGCTTTCACTCAGAAATCATCTCGAGAGAAAGCTCTCAAACTCGTCTTAAAATCATGGCTTCCTTCTCGATCTCAACAACTTCCTGAAGAAGATGCCAAAAAGCTCTGGAAAGGTCTTTTCTACTGTGTTTGGCACTCTGATAAGCCTCTTGTTCAAGCTGACCTCATCGATCGTCTCTCTTCGCTTCTCTTAACACTTCATCCTTCATTCACCGTTCAGTATTTCTCAACTTTCTTCCTCACTATGCGTCGTGAATGGTCCGGTATCGATGCTTTGAGGTTAGATAAATTCTATCTTCTTATTCGAAGATTTGTTTCCAAGAGTTTTTCGCTTATGAATAAGAATTTGTGGGATTTGGAATTTGTGAAGTTGATTGTGAATTGTTTGGATGATGCTACTTTTTCTTCGAATGATAAGTTGTTGCAGGGAAAAGGTGTTAATTATCATGTTGCTTCGGTTTTTCTTGATGAGTTAACGCCTTTTCTTCCTGTTAAGGTGAGTGTTTTGGAAGTGCTTTTTAAGCCGTTTTTTACTGTGATGGGGAAATTGCCTGATAAGGTTTTGTTAGGGAAGATTAAAATTTTTTTGTTTGATGTGCTGTTGAAGAATGGGAAGAAATTGTTGGAGGTGAAGAAGAGCGGTGGTGATGAAGGTGGTGATGGTGATGTTGTGAATTTGGGAACGATTGCGTTGGGGATGGATTTTGCTTCAAAGTTGTTTGAGTTGGGTTCTGCTCCTGATTGTGTTCAGGGGAATAGAAAGATTTTGTTTGAAATGCATCGTGAGTTTTTGCAGCTAGAGAAGGATGCTGTTAATTCGGGGTTTGAGTTTTCGATTCCTGATTCTGTTGATCGGGATGATGAGGAAGTGCCAGATTTGGTTCCCATTGTTGAGGTTGATGCTGATGTTGTTCAGAATGGTAAGTTGCTGAAGAAATGCAAGAAGGAGAAGAAAGGTTCTGTTGACAAAGTGAAAAAGGAAAAGAAGAGTAAGAAGAAGAAGAAGAATAAGAAGAGTGATGCATCTGATTTGAGTTGCGAGATGAATTCTGCTGAGAACGGGGATAAGAATGCTGCTAATGAAAATGGTGGAAATTCAGTTGATGAGGTGGTTTTGACCGAGAGTGTGATTTCGAACCTCCAAAAGCAATTTGAGAAGGTTGCTGCGGAAGCAGGTTTGGAAGATGGTGTTGCAAGTCTGTGTGCTACACCCAAAGCTGTTGGGGATGTTTCTAAGAAGAGAAAGAGAACTAAGAATTCTAAAGGAAAGACATCTCAGGATTTTGATTTGAATGGTGGAGATGCTGAAGACTCTGCAGTAGCAAAGAGTGGGGAGAAAAGCTCAAAGAAGGTAAGATTTTCCATGAAAAATAACTTGGTATGGAAGCCACACAGTCCTTTACCTCCTCAGAGCTTGAGAATTCCTCCCTCTGTTACACCCAGAGGAAGTGCACTCAAACAGGGTGTACCCCCAGGTCCAATCAGAGAGATGCCTCTCCAAAACAAAAAGGTGAAACTGAAGAAGGTGGGAAGAAGGACAATAATTGGTGTTGTACCATCTGTCAAGCGCATGAAGAAATTAAGATCTCTTTCGGTGTGATTTCCCTGATGTTGTTATGGGGTTATATTTCCATGATTTATTTTGTTGAATTTTTATTTGTAACTGTTATGAAATTTTGATACTTTATTATGATAGTTAATTTCTAGGCCAAGTGAAAAACAAATTGACTTTTAGCTTACAAACCATGTCTTCAAGATCGTTTGGTTGACTAATGTGTGGTTCTTCTACATATCCATGTCATTTCTTGCTATATTTTTTTTATGGCGTATCTTGCTATCTTATTACTATGATTATTGATAATATTCTTGTTTTAAGCGAAAGCCTTATAATGCTTGATGATGATGACCTTGAAATATCGAGTACTGATCATACTGTTTTTTCTTCAAACCTGAGCTTTGTTGGACCTATTTGTATGATATTGAAAACTTGTTAAGGATTTGCCTTTCTGTAGGAATGGGTGAAGGGTTGTGAACTTGTGATATGAATGAGTCTGTAATCAGCAGTGGCTGTCACATATTTGTAAGATATTGATAGCCTGTTGAAAATTTGCCTTTTTTTAGGAATGAGTGAGGGGTTATGAACTTGTGATATAAATGAGTCTGTAATCAGCAGTGGCTGTACCTGCCGATGTTTTTCTGTTTGAGATGAATTAGAAGTTGAAAACGATGGTTCATTGTTTTGTATTATGTGTTATTTGATTGATACCTGCTTTTTATGATTAACAGGGAAGTCCTTAGGGTCCATGGAAAGGGTGAAATCACAGGTTCCATGGTGACAAGCCCGTTAAATTTGATGCGACTTGTTCGGAACACTGGGGAATTTGAATCTATAGTACTCTGCCTCGGTGAAATTTTGACACATTTTGAGTTTATTTTGCTGTTTCCAAACGTTTCTTATATATTCTGATAGAGTGGTCCTTAAGGATTTTTTTTTATTATTTTTTTGGAGTGATATACATGTAACATGTGGACCAATTTATCCTCAAGACTGTATTTAATACAAACAAAAACTTTTTTTTTTAAAGAAAGGAGACATGGATAAGTGAATGTATCTTGCTTCCACTTAGGCCAAACATTCTGATTATATGTCTATTTTAGATAGTTCTGCTCCTTTCTAGTTTTCATCACGAGGTTATCTTTGGTGTACTACGATGAACCAGTGTTAACTTTGGAAATAATAAAGAAGCTATAAGAAATAAATCTCTTCCATGATAGCTTCATGGGAAGACTGTGTCTCTGCATTTATAACTGCAGGTACCAAAGCATTGTCTGGTGATATCTATGTTGCTCAAAAGTCAGTTTTCCCTAGAATAAGTCAATTACAAGTTAAAAGATATGGAATATCATTATATTTTTTTTCCAAATTCCTGTGAAAGTCGCTTCCCTCATGGGAGTTATCCCCTCTCATTTTTTAAGGCCTTTCTCTGTCTGGAGGATTCATTTTTTCTGTTTGTCAAACAACATTCAATGAAGAGAAAGTTTATGCATTTTGTAAATGTTGAGACTAAAAATTCTGAAAATGCAAATGGGTTCTTTTAGAAATGAGTAATAGGGTGTTACTGTTTCCAAAATATGTGATAGATGAGTGTGAATACATGAGACCTGGAAACATCAGAATTTGGAATTTACAAGAGAGATTGCAGCTGATTCTAAATTGTTTCACTTTAAAAGATGTATACTGAATGGAGAACATTATATTATACTCCCTCCGTCCCTATTTATAGGAGTAGTTTATAAAAAAAATTTGTCCCTATATATAAGATTATATACAAATTCCTAGATGTATTGATTACTCTTTTTCCAAATATACCCTTTATTAATACTATAAATTTGTCTTGATAACTGAAAAGTTAACATTAAATATATATTTAATTAAGGGTAATCTAGTAATAGTCACACACTTATTACTCCAACAACTTTTCTTAATATACGTGATTTTTGTAAACTACTCCTATAAAAAGGGACGGAGGGAGTAATAAAAGTTCATGAATTATGATTAAATGTTAATGATAAGTATTGGAGAAGGCATCATTGGTACTGGTGTGTTGTCTGTTGGCATCTTCTTCTAGTTTTTCTTGTACAGCTTATGTTTCTATTTTCCACCTTGGATTATTCTTGGCTTGCTAAGCTGAATCTTGTTTGAATATTTTGTGCACTCCTTGTGCCTTATATGGGTTGCATTTATAAATTTTGCTGCTTCAATTTTTTTGATTGATATAAGTTTTTATAGGGAAATATTATAATAGTTAAATATTTAGGAGAGGAAAAAATGTTAGTAGTGAGATTTAATTTTAGACCTACATATAACACATTTGGTGTCCTAATCCAGATTATGCATTTGATAGTTTTTGGTTTTACATATTTTTTGGGCAGCATATGGTCTGTTTTGATCACCAAACAACTATCAGATGAATCAACATTTGTGTTAATTATTTTGTCATGATCTTTCCGTTATGACTCTAGTGTTTCCGGTTATGACATTCGTTTTGCCTAAACTTGCCATTATCTAAACTTGTTTGTTTCATCTGAAAATTTTGGCTCTATTAAACTTCATGTCGTAATTTGATGTGAAAATGGAATTGGTTCTTGTTTCGCAAGCTCATGTTCCAGTTCCTATTGTGGTGGGTGTGTTTTGTGGGCCCGATGATCATGACCGAGACCTCGCTTTTGTTGGGGTCAGTTTTTTTTAATGACAAATATTAGCAATTAGTTGTTAAATTAATATTGTACTATTTCGTCTTAGCCAACTCTTTTTCTATTAGTTCAAACAAGTTGAATTATTTGATCCTCCCAAATCGAGATCAAAATCGAGAGTGTGAAGTTTAAGGTGATTTGTTGGGGTTAGTATTGAGGTTAGGTTTGATAAAAATATGAGAAGATTTTTTTTTTGAACAGATGATTTTCATTCTCTAGGATAAGGATTAAGGTATTTTTTTTATATGATGAATGCAATTTTGCATTTGGATCCTCTCATGTCTTTTTTATTCAATCATCTCTCATTTTCTTAATCAAATAGTTGATTAACCTAAAAAAAACACTACATAAGAGAGAGGGAAAAAATGTGGGTGGAATGACTATGATTAGGTAGAATGAATAGAAGACGATTCAAATCATGAAATTTTATGTGCTAAAATCTTGTTTTTATATAATAACTTCTACACACTTCTTTTTAAAACGATATACAATAATTTTATTTGATCAATCAACATAATTTTTAAAATTTCCTAAAATAAAATACATATTATAAGGTATCTGTGAAGGAATCTGGTTTTTAGTTATAAATTTGTTTTATGTCAAGTGTTGTGTCATTTGATCGTGTATGATTTTAAAATGTAAAGATAAAAGAAGCTAAGTAAATGAGAAATAAAGATAAATACATATGGTGTCATATGCAATACTTTTTTTTTTATATCATACAGTAAAGTAATTGTATTTTGATTTTTTGACAAGAGTAATTGTATTTTGATGTTTAAAACAATTGAGTAGATATATGAATTTAAAGAAAAACGGAAGCTCACTATTAAAACATCCATAGCAAGTAAAGAAAGAGGGAGGTCATTTACTCCGATCAAACTCTAAATTATTAGAGTCCCTTTCTTCTGAGATCAAGATCAGAGAGGTAACAAAAAAAATGTTATTTTAAATTATTGAGAGAAGACACCTTTTTATTATTAATTAAAAGTTTAAATAAGTTGAATTTCGATTTAAAATGTCAAAATATAAGATTTACTCACCCTTATGGAGTATGAGATCAATACCTTCTTTTGTCCAGACTTTTTAATTAACGAATAGTAATTCAAATATACAACTTTTAAGTTTCTCTCAATGGAGAGGAGTGCATAATATATTTTGAATAGCGAGATATCAAAGTGTATATTTTAACATAAGAATTAATAATAATATAATTTAGGCTAAATTACACAAAAGGTCCTTTAAGTTATTTAATTGTAACAAATTGGTCCTTTAAGTTTCTTTCGTACCACTTAGGTCCTTTATGTTAATTAATTGTAACAAATTGGTCCTTTAAGTTTTTTCCGTACCAATTAAGTCCTTTAAGTTATTTAACTGTAACAATTTGGTGTATTTTAGATCTTAAAAATGTAAGTTATTCGGGGCCTAAAAGTTACAATTATATAACTTAAAGGACCTAAGCGTTACAAAAAATACTTAAAGAACCAACTTGTTACAATTAAATAACTTAAAGGACGTAAGTGGTACGAAAAAAACTTAAAGGACCAATTTGTTACAATTAAATAACTTAAAGGACTCATAATGTAATTTAGCCTATAATTTAAGGAACTCTAAAATCTACACGTTGCTCCCTTATTTATTTATTTTTAATTTCTAATAGTTTAGCAGCGAAAATCTAACATAGTGTACAAAAAAGGAGTACTGTGAATCTTGTTTAATATAATCAAAATTTGAACGCATATTTTAAAGAAAGATGAGTGTAATTCAAACTTATTTTAAAGGAGTTATAGATTTTCGTATGAAAAATGGGCGTAGAAATGTAATTCAAGGTTCTCTAGAGAAAAAGAATGGTAATTATTTCATAATATATTTTGCATAATAGCGAAGAAGAGTATATGTTTTGATATAAAAAGGGGTGATATTAATTCCCTTTTAGAGAGAGTGTAACTACTCTCTTTTTTTTTAGAGGATAATTACTCTTTTTTTTGTGAAATTTATAGTGAAATTCTTTGAATTTTATTTACATCAATGCTAGACGAATTCTTACAAACGAATAAAATGTAATACAAATAATTTTTTGTTGGATATATATCCTTCATCCAATCATGCAATAACATATCATCTTTTTATTCCTTAAAAAGATATATCATATTTTTATATAAGTTTATTTAAAATATATTTAAATATTAAATAAATTTTATTTATGGAAATATCGGTATCAACTAAATTCTAAGATATATAATAACTCAAACAAACATGCCGTGATATGAAAGACGTATTTTGTCCATCAAATAATGAGAAGAGAAGAGAAGAAGTGAAGTGGCACATCGTAGGGATGGAAGTGGCCCCACTGGCACGAGTGCAAGACGTGGAGGGTGTGAATTTTTCTATCTTTATGTAGGGGAAAATGGGAGGGGCGGTGCCCTGATGGAATTGGCTATTGATTCAGTTTAGGTAACTAAAGCCTTTTTCATTGCCAACTGTGATATCTTTATGGTGCCACCATGGGGTGTGGGGTTCATTTGGATGCTTGTGATCAGCACTTGCTCACTTGGGTCCCACATCAATACCTTAACTTTGCCTAACATCAATTTTGAATTCTTGCTTAGAATAAAACTACTTTCATTTCAGGTAGTTGCTTAATACATCATCCGGTCATTATTATAAATAAAAATTAATATTTTATATTTATTTAATGATGTATATGGTCTTTATTGTAGGCCACATACATCATTTAATGAATGAATCTAAAATGTTATTTTTGTTTATAATAATGGTCAAAAATTATACATGTTTGGTATCACGTTGAATTAGGCGACATATTGTTGATTTTATAATTTTGTAGAAACTAGAAAATTTAGAATTTATAAAATTATAGTAATTCATTGTGATTTTATCAAACTCGCTCCAATACCAGACATATAAAGACAGAACCATAGTTTTAATAATCAATCATATTGAAATAAAAACAAGCAGTAAAAACCAAGTCTTTTCACATGTTAGGCCTCCAATATTATGTCAGACCCATAACGTTGCACTAATTTAATGGCATTCAATTAAGGCTTAATTGCACTTTCCCCTCTATATTTTGTCAATTATGCGATTTTACACCCCATCCTTTTTTTGAGCGATTTTGCACCCTATTATTTACCCCCCTTTCTGATTTTGTAGCCCCTCATGTGTTTTTTTGCACCCTATCGCAGAGCGAAGTCAAGGCGAAGGCAAAAAAACACACAAGGGGGCTACAAAATCAGAAAGGGGATAAATGATAGGGTGCAAAATCGCTCAAAAAAAAAGGATGGAGTGCAAAATCGCACAATTGACAAAATATAAGGGGGAAAAGTGCAATTAGGCCTTCAATTAATACTAACTATAGAGATAGAGGACAATAATATTGATCCATTTTTTCACCTGCCTAGCGTAATTTCAAATTAAAGTGTTCAATTTGTACATGCTCAAAAGACTTTATCCGTGCCAGCAAATATTGATCTACTTGCTAAAGTTACAATCCATATTTTACAAAGACATGAATTTTGAGATAGTAAAAAGAGTTGAGTGTGGGAAGAGGGAGATAAAAAAATATTGATCTAATTGATAAAATTATGTCTGCATTTCTTTAAGTTTAATTAATTTTTTGGGATGGTCTTTTTAAGTTTAATTAAGTCTTCCATTTGTACGTTAAACAACCTTTAGGTTATGTTAAATTATGTGGGAGGTACTTAACGTTTTATCATTTTTTCGGATTGACCCTTTAAATTTTATTTTTTCGATTTGGTTATTAATGTTACCTTTGTTTGTACATGCCGCCTTCAAGTTGAGCTCATTTGGTTTTTCAGTTTGACCCTTTTTTGTATTACATACATGAAATTGTATGATCAGTTTGTTAAGACCTAATTTCAAAAGAACGGTCAAGTTGACTCTCCAAACTACTCGACAAGTGAACGAGGTTAATGACAATAGTTATGTGGATAGACATTTATTATCAAGATTTCAAAAGATATACATGTGTCTTGATGCTTGTAGAGAACTACAAGAAATGTGCGCCGTTTATATGCTTCCAATTGCACCGATCGTTGTTGAAGATGAGACATAAGATTAACGGTGCAAATGGAATGTAACGTAAAAGATCATTTTGAACAAAAAAAATAAATAAATAAATTGAAAGACCAGTTCGTAAAAAGGAGCACACATGTGTAATTTTGTTTAATTATTAGGAAAAAACTTAGGTACAATTCCTTAGGTGCTTTTCGTATGGTTCTTAACTAAATTCACCATGATTTCCTTAAATCCTTAATTTTCTCAAAGTTTGTTATATCTAAAAAATTTGTATTTTTAGTTAAGAACCATACGAAAAACACATATGGAATTGTACCTAAGTTTTGTCCTTTAAGAAAAATTGTAAGCCAAAGTAATTAAAATAAAAATCATTTACAACCTGTTATGGTGATCCTTGTAATATTATTTTGGGTACATTGATCTCTTTAATTTCTGTCAGTGACATGAGGTGTCTGCTTGAAAAAGATTCTTCCAAGTGGCCACAGACTCACTCACTCTTGCACTACGCCTCTATATAAACCTCTCACACTCTCATCATCTCTTTCACAAACTATCATTCTTTCTCTCAGCTTTCCTTTCTTGCTAGTTCATATTTCTTTTGTAATTCATCTTTCCATTCCAAATGGCCACTGTTGAGGTAATTCAAAGATATAATCTCTTTTTTTCTACATTGCGGTATTACATAGTTATAGTTATATGCATTGCATAATTTGTAGTGCAAAAGTATCATACAAATACAATTACAATATACAAAATTCTTTCATAACGATCTTGATCTTACAAATTCACTCAACATTTTCCAGTGGATCAAACAAAAATATTAGTCCAATGGATATAAACAACAAATTAGTGTAGATCTCTTTCCCTATGTTTATTTTTCATAATCCAAAAAAGATCAATAATCAATTTGCTCTTGAAAAATTAATTGATTCTACTACATTGTATTTTTGTTATTAGAAGCAACACTTCAATCAAAAATATCTATCAAGTTATTTGAATATATGACATATGAATTATGAAGTATGTTTTGATCATGTTCCCTATGAGTTACTTAGCCATATAAACATAACAAAACATGTTGAGCATTGGTGGTTAATGAAAATGGATCCTGCAGGTTGAAACACGGCAAGTACCAACAACTGTGACAGAAAATGAAACGGTTGAGGTAACCAAGGTCGAGGAAACAACACTGGCCTCCGAGGTTCCCGCTTCAGAACCGGCCACCACCGAAGAAGTAGTAGCAGTGGAGAAAGGAGAAACTGAAGTTCCAGTTGAAGCTGAGAGTACACAAGTAACTGAGGAAGCCAAGCCAGAGGTAGAGAACCCGGAGCCTGAAAAAGTCGAAGTGAAAGAGGAAGTATCAGCTGAAGAGGCTAAAGAAACTACTGAAACAGAATCAGCACCCGAAAAAGTCGAAGCAAAAGAGGAAGTATCAACTGAAGAGGCTAAAGAAACTACTGAAACAGAATCAGCAGCCATAGCAGCACCAGTGAAAGAAGTAACCACCACAGAAGCATAAAAAGTGATCAGAAAGGAGTCTAGTTGTTGTCTACTTTTTTCACATATCAAATTTGATGAGAAGCTTTTCTGCTTTATTTGTTTGGTTTCTTTTGTCATTGATCTTGTTGTGAAGGTAAGTCTTTGGGTATGGCTTTACGGATTTATTATTATATAAGGAGCTATAGCCACTGAAGCTTGTTTGGTCATTATGTATTTCTCCTGGTTTGAATAAATTATATTTTACTTTTTTATTTTGCCGAAAGTCTATCATAATTTACCTACAGGATTTCAGAAAGAGGGGAAGAGTGCACCACAAGATAATTAGAAAACAAGTTTTTGGAAAGGGATTTTATGAAATAAAACCACATTATCAAACGGCAAGTTAAAGAGCCGTAAAACTGCAACTGATAACAAAATGATAACAAAAATAATGCAATTTTGAATGGCTTGAATTTTGTTTCACTTCTATAAGGAAGGCACAAAAACAAAAAATGATAATATGTGTGATGCTAAAATTGATATCTGGAATTGAGTATAGGGAGTAGAGTTGCTGCATGAGCAAGAATGGTATGAAGTCAAAACTTAATGAGAAATACCAACATCACAATTTCTAAAACACTACTTACTGATTGAAATTTGAAATTCATAGGGATCCCATAAAAACTAGGGAAATGGATTCTCTCAATTGGGAAAAAAAAACTTGAGGAAATAATGTGGAGATCTTGACCATTGATCTCTATATTATCAATGGTCAAGATTAGTGATTAAGATCTCTACATTATTTCCTCAAGTTTTTTTTCAATAGAGAGAATCTTGATCCCATGTTTGGTTGCTGCTCACCATGCAGTTTCCCAATTTGCACAATGCATTTACCTTGGAACGCAAGAAAACTGATGCTATCGCCAAACCAAGCGTATACATAACACATTTCAAAAAGTGTGTTTGAGAATGCGCTGCTAGCACTTCACAAACTTAATTGTTGTGCCACACTCCCAATGACGAACCAGCAGCTATTAACTAGAATGTAGAGATAAAAAAAATCCTTCAAATCCTGTATTATTAATATTTTATCCATATAAACATTTGACCAAGATCAATAAAAACTACATCCCTTGACTACTTTATAAAACAGAACTTTGACAACTTTCTCAAAGTATCCAACTAGAGGACAACAGATGGGATGCTCCTATAGTCTGTACAAAGCTGCAGAACGATAATTCTATGTGCAGTCAAATCAAAACCAGTTTCTTTCCAGATTGCAGGTATGTTCACCAAGTACCAAAACTAGAGCCAATATGTTCTTGGGTAATGACTTTAAGACGAG
Organism: Medicago ruthenica; assembly: GCA_018208015.1. Classification (NCBI taxonomy): domain Eukaryota; kingdom Viridiplantae; phylum Streptophyta; class Magnoliopsida; order Fabales; family Fabaceae; genus Medicago; species Medicago ruthenica. The sequence goes on along the minus strand of CM031378.1, from coordinate 105,349,579 downwards.
CTTGCATGACAGGCATAGATGAATAAGCTGGGAAACACAGCCGGTAAAAGCATGTATGAGATGAAGGAAGACGATCACCAGATTCATGGGACTTGTAAATGTGGAGACGGGAACCCAAACCACGAAAGCCTTCAACAGGTAAATATTTCACAGACGTCCAAAAGAAAAGAAGAACCTTCTTTTCTTCAGCTGTCATTCTCCCCACTATCTGCCAAGGTTTTTCAAACAGACTGTTAAAATATGAAATGTAAAAACTGAGCAGCTTCTCTTATCAAATCTTGATATATAAAGTTGTTAGAAAAACATTGCAGCACAAAATATTTGAAGACGCAATAACAACCTAGATTAAGAGATCCTGGGTAAATTAAATATAGCTTGACGAAGTTGATAAATTTCTCAACAAAAGTTGTAACAATAGTCGAGCATTTTGTATAAATTCTCAACATTAATTTAATATATATTAGTAGTAAGATGAAACAATTCTGCATAAAATTGTAGATGCTTACAGTTTAAACACATGATGGTATCAGAAATGAAGAAGGGTTGAGTGGGAGCGATATATGGTCATTTGAATGTGAATTAGGATCTTAGAGAAGAGTGGTTCCAGACCCTCAAAATTCTGCAGAATTGTGATCAAGGGAATTTTCCCTATTTTCCAGTAATGAAAGTCTTGTTCATATCAACTAGCACTATAGCTCAGATCTGGGATTTGTGGGGATCATTCTTGAAAGTGACTCCACCAACATTGATGGAAATGTACGTGAGGTCTATTGGTAGCCAATCAAGGCAGGTCAATATCTTAGGCTTGTAGAGGAGGTTCTCTCAAATAGTGGTTTCACCAAAAAGACGTCATGAAGGACCTTTAGAAGGAGTACACAAATGGTACTAGCCATGATTTGATCCAGATATTCCTGTCAAGAAGCCAAGGCAGTACTCAAGATGAGATCCAAGACAGAAGTGTACACAGAAAAGCAAGAAGAATGAGGAGAGCTAGGGATCTTGGAACTGGACGGAGAACCAAAGATTAGGATGAGACAAAGTCTTAATTTGAAACACCAAACCAAAAATGGCAGAAACCGTTGTCCCGTGTTGGTCATTGGAAAAGAAAAAAAAAGGGATAGTAAAATAGAGAATTTTGGTCGATATTGTATGGGTTGCATTGCACTGAGGGTTGGAATGAAGCAAAGATTGAAATGCACAAGCAACATCCATGGATGGGAGGATGTCGCACAAGCTGATCAACACACATCCATTGATAAAACCACCATATTTATATTCAGTCATTGAAGAGGATGAATTAACAACAACAGAATAATAAAAAAAAAAAAAGGAGTGGGCCGTAGTGAAAAGTGGTGTATATGATTTCTTAGCTAATATTAAGCATCACCCCGCAGGTCACACTGCATATGGTGATACATCATTTTCATTGGACAATGTGGAAGGTCATCCAGGGTTTTCTTCTCTCATTTATGGTTGGGGACACACAGAAGAGAGGGCCTGAAAGCAGACAATCCGGCCAAACTTACAACACTGCAAGAACTTCTAGACTCAAACCCAGAAAAAATGACTCTTGGAGGCAGGACTTTCAGTTGTAAGTGAAATTGGGTTTTTGAGATAAACAAATGCCAAGTCATTTGGCTGTTCCCGTCCCTGTCCCTGATTTGTTAAATCCCTTCATCATGAAGACAAGGTGAAACTTTAGAGGTGAGTATTGATAGGTGATCGGTCTATGTTAGCAAGTCGGTTAGTTTCTAGGAGTTGGTTAATTTATTTGTAAGAAAGGGGGACGGAATAATTGGAGAAATGAGTTTCCTGTGAACAAGAGTGGTTAATAAGAGGGAGGGATATCTAGTCATTTATGAGTGAATTGAGACCTAAGGGCAAGGAGGTTACAGACTATTGAAGTTCTGCAGAGCTATCACAAAGGAGATTTTCCCTATATAATTGTGGTAAAATACATGTTCATATCAAAAGACTATCTTAGAGACTCTGATGCAGTGGGTACTTATTTTCCCTATATACTTGTCACTAGTCACTAGAGACAAAAATAAATATAGAAGAACACTGAAATAGACATCACGTTATATTTTAAAAATAGCAACAATACATACCTCCCAAAACCAAGATATCTGAATATCTGTGTCTTTATAGCCATTATACTCAGTGTGTGCTTTCCAATCTTCGACGGAAATGGCATCTTCACTCCCACGCAGCATCCAATCAAGATCTTCAGACTCTAAACTTTGAAAGAAGAATTGCTGGAGCTTTGAACTTGAAAGAATCTCAGCAAAACCTTTGGCAAAGTGTGACACCTGCTCAGCTATGGATGTTACAAAACGATCCTTTATAAGAAGATCAACATACTTCATCCTGTTCTTACTATTAACTACAATGTTTTTTCCACCAGGACACAGCTGGATCGCTTTCCTCTGTCCTAATTCCTCCACTTCTCTAATAAACGTCAGTCCTAATGCATCTGAATCAATGAAATCAGAATCCATGTCCAATATTTGCTTGCAGCTTCTATATAGGTCAGGATCTGCATCCCTTATGTCTTCTAAAGTAATAGGCTTTCCAGCCAATTGCAAGAAAAACACGCGATCAAAAACAATACCAACTTGCACCTTATGCATCAAAGCTAATGCAATAACTCGACCACAGAAGCTGAAGTACTCAAGATGCAGATTATGTTGTACCTTGGAAGCTTTAAACAAGTAGACAAAGGATAAGTTAAACTGGGTTATCTCAAAATACTTTAACAATTACGACTGAAACAAGATATACCACAATGTATGATGTACCTTGGAAGCTTTAAACAAGTAGACAAAAGACAAGTTAAACTGGGTTATTTCAAAATACTTTAACAATTACGACTGAAACAAGATATACTCCAGTGTAGAAGAAATCAAGAAAATTTCAACACAGGCCTCAAGCAACAAGCAATCCTATCCACTAAAAACAACAAATTTGAAATCATGTTTAGTGGCAAAAAGCGCATGTGGTTGGACATGTTACGTAATGTGAATTTTAAATAGGTCAGTTTGACCTATTGTATTTCCATGTGATAAATGACTACGTGAATGTTGAGTAATAGATAAGGAGCCAATGCATCATTCTTCAAGAAGCAACAGAAGGAAATGTGGTAAGAAATACTGGCCCTAAAACAGCCCCAAAAATGGTTGAATCAGATAATCCTCATTAAATTCAAAATCAATGCAGAAAAATATAAACCTTCATACAAGTATAGAGGTTTTATATCATGGAAGCATTTGTGATGGATGCCTACTTTGCCATAAGAAATGTTTGCCTTTCATTGATATAGTCCTCCAAGGATTTCATCAAATTGGAGCACATTTCATCTAAGAAAAAGCTAACAAGTAATGATAAATAAACAAACAAACAACCCGGTTTTCACTAAACTATTGAATGTTCACACAGCCATTAAATCCTCACTCTTCAGCTGCAATTTGTAAGGTTAATGAAGCGATGCTTTGTTTTAGCTCTCTATTTCATTTTCTTGTTCTCTCACTATTGTTTCTTAGGGGCGTGACTTACTAAACATTTCTTTATGCAAAGGTTTTAAGCCTCAAATACTTGTTCAACATATTTCATAATCCTAATAAAAATCATAGTAAATATTGTCCAAATCAGAAAACTGCAAGCTACTGATAAACATTTTCAAATTTGAACTTGAAAATACTCCCAACACATGGCAAACAGCAGAGGTGAGAAAAATAAGTTCAGAATTTTGGATAAACATACCAGAATTGGGGAGAAATCTTGTTCGATCTTTTGGGCAGGCAACAAAAAGAGCATGTTCCTGATTGAAAAGTGCTTGACAAACCAAAAGAAACCACTCCCTCAGCACACCGGGGCCAGTGGCTTCCTCATTTTTGAATTCCATAAACAGTCCAGCACGCAGTGATTCGGGATCAGCTCGTGCAATGTATTCAAAAGATTCAGTTAACAACTGTGACCTGTCAATGAGCATCTCATGCAACTCCTCGTAGTCTTCTTTCACCTCCGGGAATATCATCATGGCCAAATGCCTCCTAGCCTCGAAATTGGTGACATTCTTGTACTCAAGAATCCACTGATGCTCGTCGGCCCTCTTTGCATATTTAACGATGATCAGACACATCACACTCTTTCGACGCATCAAAACATGACAAAGCTCTTCTGTAGCACCATCATAAAGCTTAGAAATCTTATGCAACTCCTTCAAAATTGAAAGATAGAGAGAGCACGCAGGATAAAAATAATTTTCCTCAAACACCATTTCCTTGTCAGTGAATCTCTTGTCCATTTTTTGAAGGCACGTATCAATTTTGGACAACAACTGATCGTACAACAGACGAAGGTATTCAATCTCTTCAGCGACCAATCCATTCTTGTTCTTGTCCTGCTGCTGGTGGTAAGCTACACAACCACGGAGAGCCTGTTGCTGCTCGATTCCAGTCCTCACAGGGACTAAAAAGGCTTGAAAATCCTCAACATTACTCAACAAAGGACAAGCAAGGGAAGGGGATTCCATGCTTAAATCCAAATTTCTCAACAAACTATCAGCAAGTTCACGAACAAATGGAAACAAATCCTGAACCAACACCAATCCTTTGTGATTCTCATCCTCAGACGCCGCAAGTGAAATTTCAGCCACTTCCAAAAAACCCCCCAAACTACTACGACAAAAAAGATACAAAGGATCATGAGTCCCAACTCTACTAAGCAATTTACAAAACTCCAACGCCACACGCGCAGCCTGCGTATGAAACGTCTTGGACAATGTAGTTCTACAACCATTCAAAAAATGCCTAATACAAGTATCAGAACACGCCTTATTCCCAGTATAAGGGGAAACATACAGCGTAACAAGAACCGAAATGGCGGAAGAATTCATGAAAATCTGAAAATAACTAGTAGCAGAATCAGCATCAAGTTTAGGTTTAGGTGCCAAAGCTAAATTAATATAAGTAGTAAGCAAACTCTTAACAGATTTAACAGGGTCAGGAAGATTAAGACCATGACAAAGATCATAAACAATAGAAACCATATCATTAACAACTTGCCAAGCTTGAGGATGTTCTGTACTACGCATTCGACCAACAAGGTGAAGATTTGCGTCGTTTTGAATTCCACACTCCGCGAGTGTTTGTTCCCACTGAAGTTGTTTACCATTGAAAATCAACCTCTGTTCAAAAAGAGGAATTCCTTTCATTTCTTCAATTCGTTCGTGAATTGATTTAACTGTTTCTTCTGGATAAGCGTGTATAACAACGTTGTATCCTTTTGACATCATTCGAATGAAAAAATGAATAGGTGATTTTTTCTTAGAGAAACCACCACCACCACCATCGCCGCCGCTAGAACCACCTGTCCATGAAGAATGAAGAGTTGTTTTTGTGGTGTCGTCTTTTCTCATTCTTACATAGACTAAGTCATCATCTAACGCGTTGTTTTCGTCGTCTTCTTCTAATTTTCGTTTCGACGAAGAGCGATTTTGTTGTTGTTGTTGAAAAAGGTTAGGGCTTTCGATCGGAGTCATTTCTTTAGACGGCGAAAAATGTCATCATCGTCGTTGTCGTTGTCGTCGCCGTCTACTTCCACCACCACCGTTAATTGATCGTCACAAAAACTTCATAATAATAAAAATAAATAATAAAAAATTAGAATAATAACAATAACTGTATTTATGAGAGCTAGATAGAAGAGAGTGAGAGTGAGAGAGACGCGATGGTAGAGATGATGATGATGAAGTAATATAGTAGTGTGCGGGAGAGAGAGAGAGAGCTTTTTTTTTATGTGTGCTTTGTGATGAAACTGAGCGTGTTTTTTTGTGTCTGTGGGTTTTTGTTTGGGTTGGTTTTTGGTTTTGGTGACCGTCCTCTTCTATTTCTCTTTCAGATTCTCATTTCGCAAAATTTAGGGTAAGAAAATGGTGCTCTAGAGATAAAAAAAAATTCGGATTAAGCGATGGTTGGTAAAATAGTTTTGCATCTTTTGTGAGTTTTTTTTAATCGATGATTGAGTCGCATTATATTTCATTTAATCAAATAGCGACATTTATTGGATCAAATTTCCACAGTTTGATTTTAGTCCGACAATCTTGATCGATCTTGGCATTTTAAATTATGAATTAAAAATCAATTCTTCCTATTTTTTTAATTGTCCGATCAAAATCAAATGATTTAGATTGTCTTAAATGTTTGATTATGTACTTTATTGAGTGTAGTTTAGATTTATTGACTCAAATGATAGAAATTAATTAATTTGTGCAAACCAATTTGCAATATAAAAGTGGTTTTGGACGATATTATTACAAAGAAATTTACATTTAATTCATTCGATTCAATACATGTCTTGTTTTTGTAAATAGACGAAATAATAAAGTTATTATAAATTCACACACATAAGTGGAAGTGTCGGAGTTTAAACCTTAAATCATAACTTTTAAACTAAAAATTTCGATATTTTATCTGTTAGGCTAGATCATGTGAACAATACATGTCTTTTTATTACCGGACTAAATGAAATATTTTCATTTTAGTTGGGTAATTTATGTAATTGACCGCGAAACGGTGTCGTGTCCCGCTAAGCAAAACTCACGGCGTTTGCTAAAATATTTGTTTTCATCTTACGGTTTATACTAATAAAGTGATGGTGGGGTCCCATGCCTTTCTGAACCACCGGGTGCGTATGTACATTACAAATTTCCAAGAAAAAGGTTTTTTGTTGAACAATATTAAAAAAAGAACATTGTCTACATGCTAGTGTGACGTGTAATAAGTCTAATCTTTTTTCTCTTTTTTTCTTTTTGAAAATGCTTAATTAAACAGTTGGTTCCTTAACTTAATTTTTTGTTTTAAAATGGTCTCATAACTATAAAAATTTACAATTTGGTCCCTTATCTAAGTTGCCATTAATCATATTGGTCATCTCCGTTAATTTTTTAATGTCTAATATTCTTGATATGATTTCAGTCATTTGATTGCATGTCTATTGTATGTAACAGTGAACCACATACACATAATTTTTCTTGTTTTTCTTCATCTTCTTCCCTCTTATTCTTCTTCATCTTCATATCACTTCATACCATCTTCACCAGAAAAATTAAAAACCTAGACAATCAAAAATTGAAAACTCAAATTATGTTTTTAAAAATAAAATTTTCATCTCTTCTTCTCTCAAAGACCCATAAATTTGTTAAAATGTGTGCGCTCTCTAAAAAAAACGCGCCCGAGCGTGACAAGACGCTCGGAAAGAAATGGGGAGTCGCCACCAAAGTTTTTTATTTGTAAAGGGGAACGTTGATAAACCCCTTGAGTTTTTATTTTTAAAGGGAAACGATGATAAAACCCTTAGCGATGTGGAAAGAATGGTCATCACAACCATTATCGGGTTCGGGAGTCGATTATGCAAGGGGAAGGTATTAGCACCTCTCACATCCGTTGTACTCAACGGGAACCTCCTAGTTAGTTAAGGCTAAAAGTGTTTTTAAAGTTTTGCTTGCATGCTTAATATATAAAGGGAAAAAGGAAAGGAGGAAAAAGATATTTTTTATTATTGTGCTTGACAAGAACGGGGTCTTGCTCCTACGTATCTCCTGGTGCGATAGAGAATTCAAAGCTACGTAGTTCTTTGGTAGAAAAAAGCTTGTTTGTTGGTTAATTTTAAAGAACGATGTTTTTGATCGTATTCTTTGCGGTTAAACGTAGCTTGTATGCTCGCGCGTGGGAGGCTTAAGCGTTTGTTTGTATCGCGTTTAGAATTGATAAAAACATGTTCGTTTGCGAAAAAAGGTTTGAATTGACCACGGGGGTCAAAAGTTGGTTTGATTGGTCACGGGGGACCAAGAAAGGGTTCAATTGACCACGGGGGGTGGAGAATTGATTCAATTGGTCACGGGGGACCAAGAAAGGGTTCAATTGACCACGGGGGGTCGAGAATTGATTCAATTGACTACGGGGAGTCAAGAAAGGGTTTGGTTTAGTTTTTGAAAATAGAATGACGATTGTCCGAACAACGAGACATACGTCAAGTATTCGTGCAACCTGGGGAATGGAGAGACATACGTCAAACCATTCCTTTTTCATTCAAGTTTAAAGTTGAAACTTAAAATGTATTTTTGTGAAGTTTGAAAAGAATGACGATTGTCTAAACAACGAGACATACGTCAAGTGTTTGTTCAATCGGGGAATGGAAAGACATACGTCAAACCATTCCTTTTTTCATTCAAAGTTTATTATTGAAAATTAAGAAATCCCAAAGTAATCAAAACACTTGGTTATTGAAACTTATGAAAAATTTTATTACTCAAATTTGTTATTTGAAACTTATGAACAAGTTTGTTGCTCACATTGTTATTGAAACTTAATGAAATTTCAAATAAAAGTCAAAACACTTGGTTAAAACATATGAACAAGTTTGTTACTCAAATGTTGTTGAAACTTATGAACAAATTGGTTGTTCAAGTTTGTGAAAAATGAACAAGTTTGTTGTTCAAATGTAGTTTTTGAAACTCAATGAACAAAGTTTGTTGTTCAAGTTCGTTGGAACTTATGAAATTCCAAATAAAAAGCCAAAACACTTGTTATGCTTTGAAAAAAAATGAGTTTTAACCCTTTCCAAAAGAAGTTCAAAAGAAAAGTCAAGTTCTGAACCTTAAAAAATGCCCAGAAGGTGCTTCTGAACCTTAAAAAATTTGCCTAGAAGCTGAAATTCAGAGTCTGAAGCACTGTTCAGACGTTGACTTTCTGTTGACCTTCAGACTCACTGTTCATCAGACGCACTGTTCAGACGTTAACTTTTGTTGACCATCAGACGCACTGTTCAGACATTGACTTTTGTTGACCCTCAGACTCTGAACTTCAGAGTCTGAAGCAATGTTCAGACTCTGAACTTCAGGGTCTGAAGCACTGTTCAGACTCTGGTTTCAGAACCTCAAAAAGGGTGAAAAACTTTCGAATTTGGTAATAAAAAGAAGTAAACCACTTCTGTTTTAGTGTTTTACAAACTTTGGGATTTCTTTGGAGTTTCAAAAGATGTTTTTCAGTTCAAAATGAGTTAAAAAACAACTAAGAATGCAGAAAAAGGATGTTGAGTCAATAGGAACAGCAACACAAATACAAATTGCAATGCAAATGAAAGATAAAAGTTTAGAATGACTTACAAATTCCTAGCAAAGGCTTGGGATTCAAGAAATAGGAAAGGACTTTGAATGATTGTTGTTTTGCAAAGCTGGGAATGTTGCAGAATACAAACAGCAATAACAATAGTAATTTGCTATTGTTCTTCACTCTTTGTATGAGGTTTAGTGGCTGTTTGGATTGTTTGATTACTTTGTGATGGTTGGGGATGATTTGTGAAAGAAGGAAGCAGAAAAACAGAGCTTTTCTAATGTTTATGTTGATACTGAGTTTGTTCTAAAATCCCCTAAAAATAAACTGCTTAAATGTTCTAAGATCAGATTGAAATGGATTAAACAAACTGGGTTGAAACTATGTGTTAAAACTGGGTGTTTTGTTCTTGAGATGTGTTTGAACAAACTGTGTTAAAGCTCTCAAAAATTGCTCTTAAAACTGTCTGAATTTCTATATCAAAGAACTGTCAATATTTAGCAAAGAAAACTGTTCTCAATCCTTCAACATTGGTTTCCTTATATATGCAAATTGAGATCAATTGTAATCATGGCAAATCCCCTAAAACAAGGCTGTTTTGTGGGCTATGACCAGGACATTTGGCTAGCATTTAATGCAAAAGGAAGGAGGTGACCTTGCCTTGTGATCATGGTGAAGACTTTGGCTAAATTCAGATCAAATTGGGGCTGAATTTGACAGGAATTGCTGGAATCAAGGGAAAACAGAGTGCAGGTCACACTTGTTATGCCCTTTGGGATTGATCTTTGAAATTTTGAGAAGACAAACAGAAAAAGTAGTGTGATGTTTTTGCAGAGCTTGGGGAGAAACAATGGAACAGGTGTGCTGCTCTGAGAAGAAGGAAGAAATGCTGGAACAGGGTCAGCCATTTCAGAACCTGTGCAAGCTGTTTTGCAATCAGGGCAAGCTGTTTTGCAGCTTAAATTGACTGGTTTTGATAAAGGAGAAGAGGGGAAATGGCAATGGCTTGCTGGAAAGTGCAGGTCAGGGCTCAGAGGGAAGGAAGGGGATGAGTGCTGCCCTTGGGGCAGCACAACTTGTGTCTGAGGAAGTGTGCTGGGCACGTGCCCAGTCTTTCTTCCTTTCTTCTTTCTTCGTGTCTGATGAAACGTGCCAGGCACGTGTCTTTTCCTTTCTCTTTCTTCTCTTTTCTTTGCTTCTGAAGAAAACGTGTTGGGCACGTGTTTCTTCCTTTCTCTTTCTTCTCTTTCCTTTTCCCTTTTCTTTTTCTTATCAAACGTGCCAGGCACGTGCCTTTCTTTCTTCCCTTTTTTTTTTGTTCTTCTCTTCTATTTTGTTTCTTTGTTTTCTTTTTTTGTTTCTTTTTGAAAATAAACATAAAAACAAAAGTAATAATAAAAGTAATAATAATAATAAAAGTAATAATAATAAAAATAATAATAAAAGTAAAATAGAAAGATAATAAATAATAATAAACTTTGTATTATTATTTATTTTTTTTTTTTAAAAGAACACAAAAAAAGTTGACTTTGTTTGTGTTGACTTTGACTCTTTTTTTGTTTTGTGTTGACTCTCTTTTTTTTTTTGAAAAAAAGCTATGACAAAATTAGGGTACAACAGCTGCCCCTACTTAATTGTGTCTTCGCGTAGAGAATGTGAGTGCCAAAGGCATCACATAAACTCTTTGTGAAGAGCAATTAAGTATAAAAGGATCCAAATTTTGTCCTTCAAAGTGAGAAAAGACTGTGGTAAATAATGAAAATATTGAAATGCGAAAGTAATGGACATAAAAGTAAATGCAGGGTCACCTCTGGGTTGGTTACTGGTGCATAAACTAAGAATAAAATAGATCGTCGTCTCGGGGGGTGCTTAGATCTATAACAAGTCGTCGCCTCGGGGGGTGCTTAGACTGGCTGGGGATAAAAAGATAGATCGTCGCCTCGGGGGGTGCTTAGATCTAGAAGACAAAGTCGTCGCCTCGGGGGGTGCTGGGTGCTTAGACTGGCTGGGGATAAAAAGATAGATCATCGCCTCGGGGGGTGCTTAGATCTAGAAGACAAAGTCGTCGCCTCGGGGGGTGCTTAGACTGAAAAGGTAAAAAGATCGTCGCCTCGGGGGGTGCTTAGATCTGACAAGTCGTCGCCTCGGGGGGTGCTTAGACTGAAAAGGTAAAAAGATCGTCGCCTCGGGGGGTGCTTAGATCTGACAAGTCGTCGCCTCGGGGGGTGCTTAGACTGAAAAGGTAAAAAGATCGTCGCCTCGGGGGGTGCTTAGATCTGACAAGTCGTCGCCTCGGGGGGTGCTTAGACTGAAAAGGTAAAAAGATCGTCGCCTCGGGGGGTGCTTAGACTGAAAAGGTAAAAAGATCGTCGCCTCGGGGGGTGCTTAGATCTGACAAGTCATCACCTCGGGGGGTGCTTAGAGTCGCTTGGGGAATTAAAAATGGATTGTCGCCTCGGGGGGTGCTTAGATCTAGAACAAGTCGTCACCTCGGGGGGTGCTTAGACTGAAAAGGTAAAAAGATTGTCGCCTCAGGGGGGTGCTTAGATCTGACAAGTCGTCGCCTCGGGGGGTGCTTAGACTCACTTGGGGAATTAAAAATGGACCGTCGCCTCGGGGGGTGCTTAGACTCTCTGGGGAAATAAAAAAAAAAGATCGTCGCCTCGGGGGTGCTTAGATCTAGAACAAGTTGTCGCCTCGGGGGGTGCTTAGACTGCTGTGGGGATAAATGTAATCGTCTCTAGACGTGGCTAGTACTTAGATTGTTGAAAAGGAAAGCATGATTGTTGATGCATGATATGCTTCAAGTTGCTTTATGCAGTATGATATGATATGAGGTTAACTCAACAAGGAGTTTCTGCTGGGGAAACTTAGTGGATGTATGTAAGTTTAATGGAGATTAGGATAGTTTGTGAAAGGACCCGTTGGTTTTCTTTTGAAGAAACCTGCTGGGGAAGTTCTTGAAGGAGGTCCACTGGGGAACACTGGGCTAATTGTTGGTAAATGCCGGTGAATATGGGATATTCACTGGGGAATGCTTGCTGGGGAGCATGATAAGTTGTGAGGGAGAGCATGATATGAATATGAGATACATGTTAATGAATGAGTTTGATATGATGCATGCATATGCTGACATGTGGGATAAACAACTGCCATATTGAACGTTGGGGATTATGATTGGATGCCGAGCAGGGTCGGGCTTTGGTTGTGATTAGGTGTGGGAGTGCCAATGACGATTGGGCTTTATTTGTGAGTAGGTGCCAATGACGATTGGGCTTTGCTCGTAATTATGTGCCAATGATGATTGGGCTTTGTTGGAAATTATGTTTGTGAGTGCCAATTGTTGAGTCTTTTGGTGTTGGCTGCATGTTTTGGCAAAACCAAAGTGTTGTTTGGAAGCATCTCCATATTTATAACAAGTCTTCAGTTGCAAGAAATTTCATTTGAAGATGTTCAGAAGCTCAAAATGACATCAGAAGCTGAATGCCTCATCAGAAGCACTGTAGCTGTTCAGAAGCTGAATTCAGGTTCTGATGGACGTGTTGACTTTTGTTGACTTCATCAGAAGCTGATGTTTTTCAAGTTATTTTTATGCGAATCTTAGCAACATTTGGCAAGGATTTGTTCCAGAATTATTGCTTCTAGATTGCTGTTGAATTGGAGAAGATTTGATGAAGATTTGATATTAAATTATGAAGCTCGTATTATTTCTGCAGAATCTTTAAAAGATACATTTCTGGTTTATTTGTTTCCTTATTGGATTATTCATAATTCAGAAACAAATCCAATTCAGAAGATTGGTTACATAATTAAGAGACTTGTTGGAGCTTATAAAAGGAGGAGTGCTGATGCTTTCAAGATATACGCATAATTGAAGAAATTCAGAGAAAAGAGTCTTAGAGTTTTAGTCTGTTAGTTTTTGTTTGTGCACCACTCATTGTTTGAGTTGGTTTAGAGTTTTATTGAGTTGTAATTCATTCTAAGCCTCTAGGTACGAATGAAGTTGTGTTTTTAAAGTTTTCTGAAAAACAGAGTGTTTTTGTTTAAGGGTAGTTCAAGTGGCTGGGTAGTAGTTACTTGAATAGGAAGTTAGAGGTTTTCTAATACTCAACGTGTTGGGTAGAATTCAAGACTAGGTGGAGATTAATTGCTTGGGATAGGAACTGGGAGTCAGTGTCTGAGTCTTAAGGGTTAATTCCAATAGTGGAATTCCTTCCTGGATTGGTATCCCCCAAAGTAGGAGGTGTTTACTCCGAACTGGGTTAACAAACCTTGTGTGTTCTTTAGCTTTCCTGCACTTTTTATTTTTGCTGCTCTTGTATTGTGTTTACTTGTGCTCTGTTTTGCAATCTATTGTGCCCTGCATATTGTTCAGAACCTGTCTGGTTCAGTATCTGGTATTCTCTTTGTTTAGCCTGGCCAGAATTTCAATTGGCATCAGAGCAGGCACCCTGCCTGTAATTTGGGTGAGATCCAGAGGAGTTTATTTCTGGCAAGCATGGATAGAGAAGGAGGCTATGTCAATAGACCACCCCTACTAGATGGTACAAACTATGAGTATTGGAAGTCTAGGATGTGTGCTTTTCTAAAGTCTATTGACAGCAGGACTTGGAAAGCTGTGATTAAAGGCTGGGATCATCCTGTGTATACAGACAAAGATGGTAACAAGACTGAGGTTCTGAAGCCTGAGGAGGAATGGACCAAAGCTGAAGATGATCTGTCACTGGGAAATTCAAAAGCTTTGAATGCTATCTTTAATGGTGTTGATCAGAACATGTTCAGACTTATCAAACAATGTACTGTGGCTAAGGATGCTTGGGAAATTCTGAAGACCACTCATGAAGGAACTTCTAAGGTAAAGATGTCCAGATTGCAGCTGCTGACCACCAAATTTGAGAACCTGAAGATGAAGGAAGATGAATCCATTCAGGATTTTTACATGAATGTGCTGGATATGGCCAATTCCTTTGACTCTCTTGGTGAAAAGATGTCTGATGAGAAGTTAGTCAGAAAAATCCTCAGGTCCCTGCCCAGAAGGTTTGATATGAAGGTCACTGCAATTGAGGAGGCTCATGATATTTCTGCTATGAAGGTTGAGGAGCTGATTGGGTCACTACTCAATTTTGAAACTGCTTTTTGCAAACAGACTGATAAGAAAGGAAAAGGTGTAGCTTTTACTGTAAACTCTGAAGCTGATGATCTACAAGAGTCTGAAGAGGATGACTTATCAGAAGCTCTTGTGTTGCTGGGAAAACAATTCAACAAGATTCTGAAGAATGTTAACAGAAAAGCCAGAGCCAAAGGTCAGAACTTCAGATTCAATAACAAAAAGCAACAAACTGATGAGAAGAAGACCAAGTCTGAGGAGAAAAGTAATCAAGCTAAAGGTGTGCAGTGCTATGAGTGTGAAGGTTATGGACATATCAAGTCTGAATGTCCTACTTTTCTTAAGAAGCAGAAGAAAAGCCTAGCTGTTGCATGGTCTGATGATGGTTCTGAAGATGATGATGTTAGTGAATCTGATATGTGTGATACTGGTCTGGTAGTAAGGTCAGGAGCTATCTTGAAGAAGGAAGCTGTTTTAGAGTCTGAGACTTTTTCAGAGTCTGACTCAGAGTCAGAAGCCTCATCTGTGTCTGAAGCTGCTAAAACCTCTTATGATGAACTAGCTGATAACTACAAGAAGCTGTACACCAGAAGTGCTGAGGTTTGCAAACAAGTTTTGGATCAGAAGGAGACTATTCTTCAACTGGAGGCTGAAAAAGGTGAACTGTTAGTGCAGAATTCAGATTTAAAAGAAGAAGTGAACCAACTGAACTCCCAACTTGATCAAATGAAGAAGCAAGTGAGGATGTTGAACTCTGCTACTGATAAGTTGGAGGACATTCTAGGGAATCAGCAACAAAGAAAAACTGGTTTAGGTTTTGTTGATCAGACTCAGATTCCTAAACAGATGAATTTTGTTCCTGCTACTCAAACTCATGATTCTATGGTTGGATCATCAAAAAGGAGACCTCAGAAACAAGCCCAGATGCCAGCTCAGAAGCAAGCTCAGAAGAGACCTCAGATGCAAGGTCAGAAGTATGTTCAGATGCAAGGTCAGAAGCATGTTCAGATGATACCTCTGAAGCAACCCCAGAAATCTTTCAGAAACAGAAGGAGAAGAAATCATCCATGGATTTGTCATCATTGTGGAAAGAAAGGGCATATCAAACCATTCTGCTTCAAACTTTATGGCTATCCTGAACATTTTCAGTACAGAAGAGTGCAATCAGCTGCCCCCAGACACAATGTTCAGAAGGTGTGGAAGCCCAAAGTTCAGAATGTAGGCCTTATAGCTCACACTTCTTTGAGAGCAACTTCAAAAGAAGACTGGTATTTTGATAGTGGGTGTTCAAGGCACATGACTGGTGTGAAGAAGCTGCTGAGCAATATCAGATCATACTCCAGAAGTTATGTGACATTTGGAGATGGTGTAAAAGGTCAGATTCTGGGTATTGGAGATTTGATCAGAGAAGGTTTGCCCAGACTTAATGATGTGCTACTGGTGGAAGGATTAACCTCTAATCTGATCAGTATTAGCCAGCTGTGTGATCAGGATTTGAAAGTTAATTTCAACAAGCAGGAGTGTATTGTTACTGATCAGGATGGAAAAACTCAGATGAGGGGCTGCAGATCCAAAGACAATTGTTATTTGTGGCTTTCTGAAGAAGAAAGAAGTCTGACTTCTTGTCTTATGAGCTCAGAAGAGGAAGTCAAACTTTGGCACCAGAAATTGGGACATCTGAATCTGAAAGGCATGAAGAAAATCCAAAGTACTGAAGTTATCAGAGGTGTGCCTAATCTGAAGATCAATGAGGACAGTGTTTGTGGTGATTGTCAGATTGGTAAACAAACAAGAAAGTCTCATCCCAGATTAGTTCACCAGGTAACTACCAAAGTACTAGAACTTGTTCATATGGATTTAATGGGGCCTATGCAAGTTGAGAGTATTGGAGGAAAGAGGTATGCCTTTGTAATGGTAGATGACTACTCAAGATATACATGGGTCAGCTTTGTTAGAGAAAAGTCTGACACTTTTGAGGTTTTCAAAGAGATGTGCATCCAACTACAAAGAGAGAAGGATAGTGGGATTATCAGAATCAGAAGTGATCATGGCAAAGAATTTGAAAACAAGAGCTTTTCAGAATTCTGTGCTTCTGAAGGTATAAAGCATGAGTTTTCTGCACCTATCACACCTCAGCAAAATGGTGTAGTTGAGAGGAAGAACAGGACTTTAGCAGAATGTGCAAGGGTTATGCTGCATGCTAAGAAGCTGCCATATATGTTCTGGGCTGAAGCAATGAACACAGCATGTTACATACACAATAGAGTCACTTTGAAGAAGGGTACTACATCAACTCTGTATGAATTGTGGAAAGGGAGAAAGCCTACAGTCAAATATTTCCATGTTTTTGGGAGCAGATGCTACATTTTGGCTGACAGGGAAAATAGAAGAAAACTGGATCCTAAGTCTGATGAGGGTATATTTTTGGGATATTCAGTGAACAGCAGAGCTTATAGGGTGTTTAATTCCAGAACCAAGGCTGTGATGGAGTCCATAAATGTGGTTATTGATGATTTGTCTGCTGAGAATGAAAAGAATGAGCCTGAAGTTGTTCCAGAGTCTGAAGCCTCAGAAGAACAAACTTCAGAAGCAGAAAAGCATTCAGAGTCTAAAGAAGCAGAAGAACAACCAGATCAAGTTCCAAATGGTAAAGGGCCGTCAATTAGAGTTCAGAAGGATTATCCTAAAGACTTAATCATTGGAAGCTTAGATCAAGGTGTCAGAACCAGGAGATCAGATGTTGCTGCTACTGATTCATGTTTTGTGTCAAAGGTTGAGCCTAAAAATGTGAAAGAAGCCCTAACTGATGAATTTTGGATTGAAGCAGTGCAAGATGAGTTAAATCAATTCAAAAGGAGTGAAGTATGGGATCTAGTTCCAAGACCTGAAGGGCTGAATGTGATTGGGACTAAGTGGATATTCAAGAATAAAACAGATGAAAATGGTACTGTAGTCAGAAACAAAGCAAGATTGGTTGCTCAAGGCTATACTCAAGTAGAGGGATTGGATTTTGATGAGACCTTTGCACCAGTGGCCAGACTAGAGTCCATAAGACTGCTGTTGGGTGTCTCCTGCATTCTCAAGTTCAAGCTATTTCAGATGGATGTGAAGAGTGCATTTCTGAATGGATATCTGCAAGAAGAAGTGTATGTTGAACAGCCTAAAGGATTTGTGGATCATAATTTTCCTAATCATGTTTACAAACTGAAGAAGGCCTTGTATGGATTGAAGCAAGCACCAAGAGCATGGTATGAAAGATTAACTCAGTTTCTTGTGGCTCAAGGTTATAGAAAAGGAGGTTCTGATAAGACCTTGTTTGTGAAAGATGAAAATGGGAGTCTGATGATTGCTCAGATTTATGTGGATGATATAGTGTTTGGAGGGATGTCTTAGAAGTTGGTCAAATTGTTTGTTCAGCAGATGCAGTCAGAATTTGAAATGAGCTTAGTTGGTGAACTGACATACTTTCTTGGGTTACAAGTCAAACAAATGGAAGATACAATCTTCATTTCTCAAAGTAAGTATGCCAAGAACATAGTGAAGAAGTTTGGAATGGAATCTGCTGCTCACAAGAGGACACCAGCTGCTACTCACCTGAAGTTAACTAAGGATGAAGATGGAGTTTCAGTAGACCAAAGCCAGTACAGAAGCATGATTGGGAGCCTATTGTACTTAACTGCAAGCAGGCCTGATATCACATTTGCTGTAGGAGTTTGTGCAAGATATCAAGCTGATCCTAAGATGAGTCATCTGACACAAGTTAAAAGGATCCTGAAGTATGTAAATAGCACAAGTGACTATGGAATCATGTATTCACATAGTTCAAGTTCTGAACTGATGGGATATTGTGATGCTGACTGGGCTGGAAGTGCTGATGACAGGAAGAGCACCTCAGAAGGTTGTTTCTTTTTGGGAAATAACTTAATTTCATGGTTTAGCAAGAAGCAAAACTGTGTGTCATTGTCAACTGCTGAAGCTGAGTATATTGCTGCTGGGAGTAGTTGCTCACAACTGGTTTGGATGAAACAGATGCTGGAGGAGTACAATATGAAACAAGGCACTATGACCTTATTTTGTGACAACTTGAGTGCTATTAATATCTCTAAGAACCCAATACAGCACAGTAGAACCAAACACATAGACATCAGACACCATTTTATCAGAAACCTTGTGGAGGACAAGATTGTTCAGCTGGAACATGTAGCTACTGAAGAACAAGTTGCTGACATATTCACAAAGGCCTTGGATGCTAAACAGTTTGAAAATTTAAGAAGCAAGTTAAGTGTATGCTTATATGAAGAATTCTAGCAATTAAAGCAAACTGGATGTGAGGAAGATAGAGTACCTGCCAGCTTTGTTAGTGCTAAGTGTGATGCTGCTATTGATACTAAGTCTAAAGTTCAAACTGGGATAGTAGTTGAGGATGTTTGTGCAGTTTTCCTTCCCTATTTGAAGTCTGAGATTTGTCAGAATTTTGTGGCTAAAAAGGGGGAGAAAATCTTATGCAATGTGTTGGCTCTGTTGGCTCTGATACCAAGAATTAGGATGCAATGTGTTGACTCTGTTGGCTCTGATACCAAGAATTAGGAGTTGTATTGTTGCATTTCAGATATGTGTGTCTTTGATTCAGAAGGTGACTAGTTTTGCTCTGATACCAAGCATTGTATGTCCAGAGGTGATCAAGGGGGAAGATGTGTCTCAGGGGGGGTACAAGATTGTTATGATCCTGAGTGTTTTTGTGATCCTGATCCTGAGTGTTTTTGTGATCCTGAAGTGGAGAAGTGTAGTGGTCCTGAAGTACATTAGTGTTCAGCTCCTGAAGTGTGGTTGTACTTTGTTTTGTGCTCTGATACCATTTATCACTGCAGTTCAGTAGTAAGGGGGAGTTTGTATGAGAAGCTGAGTTGCAGGGGGAGTGTTGTGAAGTTCAGGAGTTGATAGTAGCTCTGATACCTTGAACTGCAGCTGTTAATCAGTACTTGCTCTGATACCATCAAACTGAAGCTTTTATGTGTGCTTCAGGAGTTCAGAAGATTAAGTTGTTGTCTAACATAGCTCTAAAAGTGTTTTGTCCGCTGCCTAACTTATGTGCTATGTTATATCATTGTGGAGTTCTTCTTTGCTAAGTTGATTATAAGGGAGATTGAAGAACTTGGATGGTTTTAGCCAAAAATTTGCCAAAGGGGGAGATTGTTGAGTCTTTTGGTGTTGGCTGCATGTTTTGGCAAAACCAAAGTGTTGTTTGGAAGCATCTCCATATTTATAACAAGTCTTCAGTTGCAAGAAATTTCATTTGAAGATGTTCAGAAGCTCAAAATGACATCAGAAGCTGAATGCCTCATCAGAAGCACTGTAGCTGTTCAGAAGCTGAATTCAGGTTCTGATGGACGTGTTGACTTTTGTTGACTTCATCAGAAGCTGATGTTTTTCAAGTTATTTTTATGCGAATCTTAGCAACATTTGGCAAGGATTTGTTCCAGAATTATTGCTTCTAGATTGCTGTTGAATTGGAGAAGATTTGATGAAGATTTGGTATTAAATTATGAAGCTCGTATTATTTCTGCAGAATCTTTAAAAGATACATTTCTGGTTTATTTGTTTCCTTATTGGATTATTCATAATTCAGAAACAAATCCAATTCAGAAGATTGGTTACATAATTAAGAGACTTGTTGGAGCTTATAAAAGGAGGAGTGCTGATGCTTTCAAGATATACGCATAATTGAAGAAATTCAGAGAAAAGAGTCTTAGAGTTTTAGTCTGTTAGTTTTTGTTTGTGCACCACTCATTGTTTGAGTTGGTTTAGAGTTTTATTGAGTTGTAATTCATTCTAAGCCTCTAGGTACGAATGAAGTTGTGTTTTTAAAGTTTTCTGAAAAACAGAGTGTTTTTGTTTAAGGGTAGTTCAAGTGGCTGGGTAGTAGTTACTTGAATAGGAAGTTAGAGGTTTTCTAATACTCAACGTGTTGGGTAGAATTCAAGACTAGGTGGAGATTAATTGCTTGGGATAGGAACTGGGAGTCAGTGTCTGAGTCTTAAGGGTTAATTCCAATAGTGGAATTCCTTCCTGGATTGGTATCCCCCAAAGTAGGAGGTGTTTACTCCGAACTGGGTTAACAAACCTTGTGTGTTCTTTAGCTTTCCTGCACTTTTTATTTTTGCTGCTCTTGTATTGTGTTTACTTGTGCTCTGTTTTGCAATCTATTGTGCCCTGCATATTGTTCAGAACCTGTCTGGTTCAGTATCTGGTATTCTCTTTGTTTAGCCTGGCCAGAATTTCACCAATGAAAATTGGGCTTTGGTTGGGGCATCACTGGGGATATAAGGATCATTTTGAAAACTGATCGACATCCAGCCTTAGTGGATGAAAGAAATGCATGGGGTATGCTTTATTTGGGGAAATTCGTCCCTCCGACACCCGGGATCTCTGAGTTTCACGTACCGTGAGCTACGCACTTGCTTCTATTGAAGAGTAAGACCCTTAAAATGACTGATGAAGAATTTCAGGCCTTGAGTCCTTTGATGCAATACTGGAGACCAACGAAATTCTTTCGACATTTAAGAAATTCAAATAAAACACACATTTCTTTTTGCAAGTTTTTTTTTTATTTCCCATATTTCAATGCATTATTTATCATGAATAAAAATAACATTTTATGCGTTAGTGAGAACACAAAACATTGAAAAGGTTTAAAGATGAATTTTATTCAATGCAAATTTGATCCCTTGAATGGGTAACAACACATGAAGATGTAATCCTTGTAAGAAGTGATTACTAAGATAGAGAAAGACAAGAAAAAGCAAAAACAAAAAGAAATTTGTTTGAGTGCTGCTTTCATACAACACGTGCTATTTTTCCTATGACTTCGAAATCCCTTTGCCTTTGAAAGATGATGACGAGACCGATTCTTTCCCTCCTGAATCCTGTCCGGATCTTGAATGTTGCAGCCTTTTGCCTTTCTTATTTGTTTTGAAACCCCTAACTTTTACCTGGACCGCTCTTTCGAGTTTTCAGCCCACCGGGGTATATTTCCTTTTTTGATGTCCTTAATTTTTGCCTAGACCGCCTTTTCAGGTTTTCGATCTACCAGGACGCTCTCTATTGCCCAAACCGCCCTTTCGGGTTTTCGATTTAACGAGCTCTTTTTCTTAGGCGTAGTACTTTTTGACTGCGTCGGAGTTTATTGAGAGTGGAAACTCCTCTTCGTCCATAGTGGTGATGATTAAGGCTCCGCCAGAGAAAGCTTTCTTTACCACGTATGATCCTTCATAGCTAGGAGTCCATTTCCCGCGGGGATCCTTGTGGATGGGTAATATCTTTTTCAGCACTAAGTCTCCCTCTCTGAATTCTCGAGGACAAACTTTTTTGTCGAATGCCCTCTTGAGCCTCTTCTGGTACAGCTGTCCATGACACAATGTTGTTAGACGCTTCTCTTCTATGAGGTTCAGTTGGTCGAATCTTGTTTGGACCCATTCGGCTTCTTCTAACTTGGTTTCCATCAAGACCCTTAATGAGGGAATTTCAACCTCAATGGGAAGCAAGACTTCCATACCGTATACTAAGGAAAACGGGGTTGCCCCAGTGGAAGTGCGAACGGCTGTTCTGTAGCCATGTAGCGCAAAGGGAAGCATCTCATGCCAATCCTTGTAAGTTTTCACCATCTTCTGGATGATTTTCTTGATGTTCTTATTGGCCGCTTCTACCGCACCGTTCATCTTTGGCCGATATGGTGAGGAATTATGGTGCTCGATCTTGAAGTCTTTGCACAACTCCTTCATCGTGTTGTTGTTTAGATTTGCCCCATTATCTGTGATGATTTTGTGGGGAGTGCCGTAACGGCAAATGATTTCCTTCTTGATGAATTGGGCTACCACTTGTTTCGTTACGTTTGCATAAGAAACCGCTTCGACCCACTTGGTGAAATAGTCGATGGCAACGAGGATGAACCGGTGTCCATTTGAAGCCTTTGGCTCAATCATTCCAATCATGTCTATGCCCCACATAGAAAATGGCCAGGGTGCCGTCATGACGTTCAGGGGAGTTGGTGGCACGTGCACCTTGTCGGCGTAAATTTGACACTTATGACATGTTTTGACGTAGTGGAAACAGTCAGCTTCCATGGTTAGCCAGTAATAACCCGCCCTTAGGATCTTCTTTGCCAATGCATGCCCATTGGCATGGGTTCCAAAAGACCCCTCATGGATTTCTTTGATGAGCATGTCTGCTTCATGTTTATCCACACACCTGAGCAAGACCATGTCAAAATTTCTTTTGTAGAGTGTGTTCCCGCTGAGGAAGAACTGGGATGCCAATCTCCTGAGGGTTCTCTTGTCTGTTTGTGAGACATTCTCTGGATACTCTTGCTTTTCGAGGTATCGCTTGATGTCGTAAAACCAGGGTTTGTTGTCAAGTCCTTCTTCGACTACTGCACACACAACTGGTTTGTCCCTACGATCCATCTTTATGATTGGCGCCTCGTTGTGGAAATTTACTTGGTACATTGATGATAATGTAGCCAAAGCATCCGCTACCTGATTCTTTTCTCGAGGTATGTGATGAAAGGTGATTTCATCGAAATGCTCAATCAACTCTACAACCCGGGCACGGTAGGGGATCAAATTGGGATTTTTTGTTTCCCATTCTCCTTTGACTTGATAGATGACCAATGTTGAGTCCCCGTATACCTCAAGGATTTTGATCCTTAGATCAATTGCCGCTTCGAGGCCCAAGATGCACGCTTTATACTCTGCCATATTATTGGTGCAGTCAAAGCATAACCTTGCTGTGAAGGGTTGATACCCATTTCTTGGTGATATTAGGACTGCCCCGATCCCGTGCCCCATGGCATTTGAGGCACCATCGAAAGCGAGCTTCCATCGAGCTCCTGGTTTCGGCCCTTCATCATCACTTGTGACCCTTTCGTCATTCACGGCTACAACGTCTTCATCAGGGAAGTCAAATTGTATGGGTTGATAATCCTCCAATGGTTGGTGAGCAAGGTGCTCGGATAAAACACTCTCTTTTATAGCCTTTTGAGCGACATACTGGATGTCGTACTCGGATAGCAGCATTTGCCAACGGGCTATCTTTCCCGTGAGGGCAGGCTTTTCAAAGATGTATTTGATGGGATCCATCTTTGATATCAACCAAGTGGTATGAGTCAACATGTATTGCCTTAAGCGTCGGGCAGCCCATGCTAAGGCACAGCAAGTCTTTTCAAGCGAAGTATACCTTGATTCGCAGTCGGTAAACTTCTTGCTTAGATAGTAGATTGCGTGCTCTTTTCTTCCCGTTTCATCTTGTTGTCCTAACACACAACCCATTGACCTATAGAGCACTGTCAAGTATAAGATGATGGGTCTACCAGAAACCGGAGGTATTAAAATCGATGGTTTTTGCAGGTATTGTTTGATCTTGTCAAACGCCTCTTGGCAGTCCTCATTCCACTGAACAACTTGATTTTTCCTCAGCAATTTGAAAATTGGTTCGCAAGTGGCTGTCATATGTGAGATGAATCTAACAATGTAGTTCAATCTTCCTAAGAACCCATGAACCTCCTTCTCGGTGTTTGGCGCTGGCATGTCTTGTATGGCCTTTACCTTGTCAGGATCCACTTCAATTCCCCTTTGGCTGACTATGAAACCCAATAACTTGCCGGACCTAACACTAAATGTGCACTTGTTAGGATTTAGGCGTAGCTTGAACTTTCTCAGGCGTTCGAATAGCTTTTGCAAATGGACTAGATGATCCTCCTCCGTCTGGGATTTGGCAATCATATCATCAACATAAACCTCTATTTCCTTATGAATCATGTCGTGGAAAAGAGTCACCATTGCTCTTTGATATGTTGCCCCGACATTTGTTAATCCGAAGGGCATCACCTTATAGCAGAAAGTTTCCCATGGGGTGATGAATGTGGTTTTCTCCATGTCCTCTAGAGCCATTTTAATTTGGTTGTATCCTGAGAAACCGTCCATGAAGGAGAAGACTGAGAATTGGGCGGTGTTGTCTACCAATATGTCAATATGAGGTAGTGGGAAATCATCCTTTGGGCTTGCTCTATTCAAGTCCCGGTAGTCCACACACATTCTAACTTTGTCATCCTTCTTTGGGACTGGCACAATGTTGGCAACCCATTGTGGATACTTGATCACTGCTAAGAAGCTGGCATCGAACTGCTTTTTGACCTCCTCTCTAATCTTGAAAGCCATGTCAGGTCTGGTTCTTCTCAACTTTTGCTTTACCGGTGGGCATTCTGGCTTGAGTGGTAGTCTATGTACGACTATGTTGGGGTCTAAACCTGGCATGTCTTGATACGACCAAGCGAACACATCCACATACTCTTGTAGAAGCTTAACCAGTTTTTCCTTTACGTCTTCTTGCAGGGAGGCTCCCACTTTGACCTCTTTCTTATCCTCTTCGGTCCCTAAGTTGATCATTTCAACTGGCTCCTGGTGAGGTTGTATTACCCTATCCTCTTGATCCTCAAGTCTGGACAATTCTTCAGGAAGTTCATAATCTTCGTCTTCATCGTCTTCCGTTTGGTTAATCGGGAAATCGAAGTCGTAAGGGATTATAGCACTGTTATTTTTGGTGGGTGGATTTGTGGATCTGCATGAGTATGATTTTATTTTAGGTTTTTGCTGATTTTTTTTTTAAAATATTGCGATTAAAGAACAAAAGAAAGAAATGAACTCAATTGAACATAAAATGCAATTTTATTTATGATTGAAATAACTGAAAAAAACATGGGGGCCCCACACAACTAATCATTTGCCTTGGGCAGAACAAATTTTTTTTTCAAAAACAAAAACAAACATAGTAAATTACTTGAACATGGAAATGATTTCGGGAATTTCGATGGCCTTCCAGTTGTTCAAGATCTCATCCGAAGTACAGCGGTGCACGAGGTTGGGCACTTCTTCATCTGTGTCTTCTAACAGAGCCACTTGGTCTTCATTGATCACCTCTTTGATCGGGCCAATGTTTTCTTGCTCTTCCACTGCGTTCACAGAGGGACCCACATGCCCCGGCAATGGATTGTTCTTCACGTTTGGGTTTTCCTCCTTGAAGGATAGCAACTTCCGGTAGATGAGATCCTGGATCTTGTATTTGAAAGCTTTACAGCCTTCGATGTTGTGCCCTGGGGATCCCGCATGGTATTCACACCTTGCATTTGCATCATACATAGGTGGATATGGTGGCAACAAAGGTTGTAGCGGTCTTGGCTCGACCATCCCCTTTTGGATTAAGTACGGCAGGATTTGACCGTATGGCATGGGCACAGGATCAAACTGCACATTTTTATAATTATTCCTTGGGCCCGTTTGATTCCTTGGTGGATACACGCCTCGTTGCTGCTGCTGGTTTTGCTGAGGCAATACTGCCGGCTGTTGAGGTGGAGTTGTGGGGCTTACTTGGTATGGGTACTGCCCCTGAGCTGTCGCTGCTGCCACATAAGGATAATGGTAGCGAGGCATCTGAGTTGAGGGTGCACGAGATGACCCTACTAAAACAGCGTTTGTCTCCCCTTCTTTTTTCTTATGAAAGTTACTGGGGGGTCTTCTGGCTCCACCTTGAGCTTCAGGAGGGCCTTGAATCTTTCCCCTCTTCACTCCATCTTCTATTCGCTCACCGATTATGACTAGATCGGAGAAGCCAGATGATGTGCTTCCAATCATTTTATCATAATATGGGCCTTGTAGTGTGCCCATGAAGGTGTCAACCAGCTCTCTTTCCAAAAGCGGTGGCTGCACACGAGATGCTAATTCCCTCCATCGTTACTCCTTTGAACAAGGTTTTGTAACTGCATCCTGTTAGGAGCCATATCCAAATTGTACTTGTATTGCTTCAAAAAGGCATCGGCCAAATCTTTCCAAGTTTGGACATGGGTACGCTCCAATTGCATATACCAATCCAATGACGCTCCGCTTAAACTGTCTTGAAACACATGGATCATGAGTTTCTCGTTTGTAGCGTAGGCAGCCATCTTCCTACAGAACATCCTCAGATGATTTCTAGGGCATTGAATACCCTTGTACCTCTCAAAGTCTGGTACTTTGAATTTCGGAGGGATAACCACATCGGGTACTAAACACATGTCCAAGGCATTGTACCCATATGAGCTGAATCCTTCGACAGCCTTTAACCTTTCTTCCAAAACACGATACATTTGAGTAGAATCACTGTCTTGGTGGGTGTTGGTGGGAGCAGAATGCCTAAGCTGAGTGTCTTCCACATTATGAGAAACATTCTCATGTTGAGTGGTGGAATTCCCTGGGGGACAATGCTCTTCGTTTCTAATGGGGATGGTAAGCTGTGGTTGAGGAGGTGGTACAAGGCTATCACTTTCGGGTGGAGTATAACCTTGAGGAAGACTGTACGGGGGCCACGATACATTGGTCGTATCCACAGCTGGACGAGGGTTGTTTTCCCGGGTGGACAGAGCTTGCATTAACTCCAACAGTTGATCCATCTTTCCTTTCATCTCATCAACCTCTCCTCTCAAAGCAGTCTGATTTTGTTCCAAGCTATCCATGATCCTTTGGTGGTTAGTGCGCGTTCCGTACGAGTGTCGGAGATCAGGCTCTTGGGCCGATGTCTTCTTGGGTTTTCGGGCTATGATTGATTTCCTTCAAACTGCTTTGGGGAAATGAAATGAGTGTTCTTTTCCTTTTTTAAGAAAAATGCATGAAAATGCATGTGAATGCATGTATATGAAAAACATGCGTTTTTTTCATTTTGCTTTGCGAGGAAATTAAAGGCGCGCAGTTAATATTAGCAATTAGAAATATTAAAGGCCGGGAAATTAATATTGCTTCAAAAATTATTATTTGATTGAATAACATTTAGATTACAAGGCGTAATTAATGCTAATACAAATCAAACAGCCGCTCTCTTTTCAGCTTTGTCTATTTCTTCTCTATAGAAG
The DNA here is from genome assembly GCA_018208015.1 of Medicago ruthenica. Lineage (NCBI taxonomy): Eukaryota > Viridiplantae > Streptophyta > Magnoliopsida > Fabales > Fabaceae > Medicago > Medicago ruthenica. The sequence goes on along the minus strand of CM031378.1, from coordinate 105,322,428 downwards.
TCTACGGTGTCTTTGCAGAACTTCATAAATTTCTGGATCTTCTTAGGGATGACAAAGTAAGGCATGACCATTTCGGCTTTTGCTAGCTTCTTCGGAAGTTGGGCAATGACCATATTTGAGAACGCGATCAATTTTGTGAAGTCCTCACTTAATCGGACAGCGTCTTGCCACACAAATTCAATCACCTCTTTGCGTTGAGCTAGCTTAGTATTCGCACTTCTAATATCATCATGTAGTTGTGCAATATGGTCCCCGTGTGCTCTTGCAATCTGGTTGAAATATTCTTCATATTTCCTAATATCGGCTTCGAGATGATTGCACTTTAGCTTCCCTTGATGAGAAAGGTTCTCATATTCTTGCCTTTGGACGCGTTCGGTTTGTAGCCGCTCTTTGTATTCTTTGACGACCTCTTGGAGTTGTTGGTTTTTCTCTTGATATTTCAACCTCCATTTTCTTTGAGCTTCAATGGCTAACTCCCCGAACTTTTTCAACTCTTGGTTGGAATGCAAGACTTTCTCCAACTCTTCGTTCTTGGCTATGAGATTAGCGTCGGCACTAAACAAACCACCCCCGATCCATTCTCTTTTCCCCTCGGAGACTCTTAGCCTTTTTCTGCACCCTTGGAGAGATTTTGTCGTTTCCTCTTGATCTCTCTTTGCTCTAGCGATCTCTCCCAAAGCTTGAAGGTGCTTTAATTCTAACTCCCCATTTTTGTTTCGGAGTTCTTGAATCTTGGCTTTAAGCTCTTCCGCTTCTTTAATGGGAACAATTACAATTGGCTTAGGTGAGAAAGGTCTAGGAGGGCATACAATTGCAAAGGGTAGCTTGATTATCTTGACCATTTCTTTCACCCATTGAGTGTAGGGAGGTTTGGCTACACAATTCTTTTTGCCAACCTTTCTCTTGTGTACTTGGCTCCAAGCTCTTTGGATCCTTCCTAGCAGTGCTGGGTTCTCATCTCCTTCTTTCAGGAAGAAAGCTTCCAACAAGAGATCATCGGGTTTATCCTTCATTGGGTAACCCAATTGACGGAGAGAGAGGACCGGGTTATAATTGATGCATCCCTTAGTACCTATGAGGGGCACATTGGGGAATTCACCGCAGCTAAGAATGACTTCCGGATCCTCTAAATCTCGAGAATGCCAATGGATGTCCCCCTCGGTGAGAGCCGTCATCCTTTGTGACCACTTGAGTTTAGCTTGGTTTTCCACAAAATCCTGATCTCTTGGCATGTGGGACATTAACCATATTTGCATCAAAGGAGTACAGCAGGAAATCGTGCCTCCTCTCCCTTTTTCATGCCTAGCATAGAGGGAATGATAGAAATCCGCTAAAAGTGTAGGCACAGGATTTCTAGTCATGAATACCCCTATAGCCGGAAGATCTATGAAGTCATCCATACTAGGGAAAAGAACTATCCCGTATACCAAAAGAGCTAGAATTGCATTGAGCGCCTTCCCCTCTTTGTTGGCCAACAAGCTTCGAGCCTTGGTCTCCAAAAACCTTCTTGTGAAACCCTTAGTGTTTCCTCTAGTTTCCAAGTGTGGTGTTATCTCTTGGACACTAAGATGTAAAGATTCGGAAATGACTTCTAAAGTAGGGTCTTTTCCCGAACCGAGGTAAAGCCCATGATCTTTCAAACTACATCCCAAAATCTTCTCGAATTCTTCCAAGGTTGGGGCTAACTGGAAATCCTGGAAGGTGAAGCACCTGAGGGGTGGGTCATAGAACTGAGCCAATGTAGTTAAAGCCATTGTATCTACCTTTACGTGCAGGAGGTCAAGTATCAATCCATAACTTGTTTGAAAGTTACTTTTGTCGATCAAAGAGAGCTGATTACTCAAAACTAGCAGGCTTTCAACTTTGGGAACCCTGACTTTGAAAGCATGCGTGTTTCTCTTTCCGGAAGCCATATTTCTTTTGCTAATTACTGATTGCCTTTTAATTCCCTATAAAGCAAAATGTATATGCAAAAATTATTTTCATGAATGCACATGTTATGGTATGCAGAGGTATGACATAGGAACGTTCAAAACTTCCCCCAATTCTCACATGTAGGCTCTAGAGATTTTCTAAAAGGTCCCTAGAGTCACGGATCCTACAAGGACTTATAGTTGTTGTTGCAAATACTCGCAATACAACCATACTTCCAAGAGAATCTACTCTAGGCGGGGTTCTCGCGTCCAACGCCCTACAAGACATACGTCAGGAAGGCCAGACACTACACAACTGTGCGCACCTCGTTTTTTCCTCGGGAAAAAGACGCGCAGATCCTCCGAGGTCGTCCTCGAACGCTCGGAGGGTGCCTTTGTGAAGCCGCCACCAAAGTTTTTGTGTAAAGGGAACGTTGATAAACCCTTAAGTTTTTTTTTGTTTGTAAAGGGAAACGATAATAAAACCCTTTTTGACGATGAGGATAAGGATTAGGTCATCGCAACCATGGTCGGGTTCGGGAGTCGGTTACGCGAGGGGAAGGTATTAGCACCCCTCACGTCCGTTGTACTCAACGGGAACCTTCTATTTGGTTAAAGCTTGAATTGCCTTTTTTATACTTTGCGTGCGTGTTCATTTATGCTAAAAATATAATAAGGGGGGGAAAGAGATAAAAACAAACGAAAAGAGAAAAAAAAGTTTTATTATTATTGTGCTTGACAAGATGTCGATCTTGCTCCTACGTATCTCCCGGTAGTCGGAGAATTCAAAGCATACGTAGTTCTTTGGTAGAAAAACGTATGTGTTTTGGTTGATTTTAATTGGACGATGTTTTAACCGAATTCTTGCGATTAAACGTAGCTTGTATGCTCGCACTTGGAGACTTATTAAGCGTTCGTTCGCGAATCACATTAGAATTGTTAAAAGGTACGTCCGTTAGGGTAGAGGGTTGAATTGGTCGCTATGGGACCAAGGGAGGTACAATGGACTCATATAAGTCAAACATTGACCGAGTGGACTCCGAAGAGTCGGGCGATTGTTCGATTGATCCACTGAGATCAAGAACGGGTACAATGGACTCGGACGAGTCGAACATTGACCGAGTGGACTCTAACGAGTCGAGGGGTTGAGTCTAATGGCCAACGGGGGACCAAAAGGTTTGGATTGACCACAAGGGGCCAAGATTTGGTTTGGTTAGGGTTGTACATATTAAAAAGGAATGACGATTGTCCGAGCGACGAGACATACGTCACGCATTCGTACAATCGGGGCGATGGAGAGACATACGTCACACCATCCCTTTTTCATTCATATTTTTGGATTGAATTCTTTAGAAATCCCAAGGTATGTCAAAACATTTGGTTTGAAAACCCAAAAATGGGAAGGTTTAGCAAGTTTGCTAAAAACGCGCAAGTTCGTCTCATTTTGCGAAAATGCGAACGTAAACGGTGTATGTTCATCTTTGAGTTTTGAACATCATGAACAATATTTATTGTTCAAGTTTAGGTTGAAAAGCTGAACATAGCTTGTTTGTTCATGTGGTTTTGATAATTTGGGAACATAACTTGCTTTGCAAGTTACCCACAAAATGATTATACGAACTTGTGATTTTGCCAAAATTATGCAAAAACCTTGTTATGACTTGAAGAACATGGGTTTAAAAACTCTTAGGTTCTGAGCTCTGGGGCTAGAACCTCAAAAATTGGTTGGTTTGATACAAAAACTCAGGTTCTGAGTTCTGTCATGGTCGCACTGCGACCATGACTTCGCACTGCGAAGCATGCGAAATTTTGGGTTCAGAAGCTGTTTCTGAACATTTGTTCAGAAACAACTTCTGAACACACTCAAGACCTTATAAATGGGTGAAAAACTTTGAGTTTTTGGGGTGAAAAAGGTTGGACAAACCAATTTGGATGTTTTGAAAACCTTGGGATTTCTTTGGAATTCAAAAGGGGGTTTTTTAGGACAAAGAGTTTTGAGCCAAAATGGCTATGCAAACACAATTAAAATGCAAGATGAAGAGCTTAGAAACTTACAGAACTCCTTAGCAAAGCTCCAGCTGCACTTGATTTGATTTGGTTGAAGGCTTTCACAAAGGTTTTGAAAATTTGTGATGAACTTGAACTTTTGTAAGCTTTGTGTGGATTGGATTGTTTCTGGTTATTTGTGGAGGTTTGTGAGCTAAAATGAGTAGAGTTTCTGCTCTTTGAATGCTGTGTTTTCTGTGTTTGAACCAGTGCTTGTAACCTTGGGCATTGCCTCTTATTTATAGGCCAAGATCAAATCTTTGTCATCATTACACAATCCCTTGATTCAGCTGATTTGTGGCCAAGATTAAGCTGAATCCCTTTGCATTAAATGCTAATGGATAGAGGCAACCCTGCCTTGTACCAAGGGGCAAGATCCAGCTTGATTTCAGCCACAAATTCAACTTATTCTAGAAGGTAATGATGAAGAACAAAGCTGATTTGCAATTGGCTAATGCTTGGGGATCAATCCTTGCAATCTCAATGGTTGATAAAGGAAAACGTGCACTGTATTGTGCAGAGATTGAGGGGTGAAAAGGCTACTTATGGCTGGTGTGAGAGGGTGAAAAGCTGCTGCAAAAACAGAGTAGCAATCATGGCTTTTCAAGTGAAAAAACCCAGCTGGTTTGACTGGTTTTAGGGGCAGCAAGCAGGAGGAAAGTCCTCAAGCAGGTGGCTGGCAACCTTGTGGTGGTTAACAGGTCACCTGGGAGGGACTAGAGCTGCCCAAGGGCAAGCCCACTTGCTTGTCACATGCTAGGTTGGAAGAAAAAGCTTCCAACCTTGGCATTAATGGCAAGTCCTTCAACTCTGGCTTTGCTTGGCCCAATTAGCCATGAATGCTACTTAAAATAATTATGGAAATGATATGCAACAAATTCTGGAATTAAATCCAAGAAACCAAAAATCTGCAGAAAAATCGCAGACTTCGCAGTGCGAAGTGAGCTTCGCATTGCGAAGTCAGCATTTTTGAAATGTTGACTTTTCTGTTGACTTTTGTTGACTTTTGACTTTTTCCCCTCTTTGAATTTTTTTGATTTTTTGTTTTAAAATGCGTAGGACAAAATTAGGGTACTACAGCTGCCCCTACTTAATTGTGTCTTCGCATAGAGTGCGTGAGTGCCGAGGGCATCTCATGAACTCTTTGCGAAGATCAATTAAGTACAAAAGAAGGACCCGAATTTTGTCCTTCGCGAAATGCAAATGTAAGGGTTGGTAGGGGTTGATCGTATCCAGCCGCTAACACTGGAGGTAGATCCACTGGGGGATGAAGGTAATCTTATCTAGGCACTGCTTCTAGAGGTCGATTCCTGAGGGTAGTGGTTTACTCTAGGTACTGTCACTAGAGGTGGAACAATGAGGTAGGTGATCTTATCTAGGTATTGCTTCTAGAGGTCGATACCTAAGCTAGGTGATCTTATTCAGGTACTGCTTCTGAATGTCGATTCCTAACGAGCTGTGATCTTATTCAGCCGCTAACACTGAAGGTCGATACACTGGGGGAGGTGATCTACTCTAGGAATTGCTTCTAGAGGTCGATACCTAAGCTAGGTGATCTTATTCAGGTACTGCTTCTGAATGTCGATTCCTAACGAGCTGTGATCTTATTCAGCCGCTAACACTGAAGGTCGATACACTGGGGGAGG